>QLNU02003225.1:53528645-53547002 GCA_006491805.2 Dysdera silvatica | reverse complement strand
TATATATATATAATTTCCTGCAGTTGCCATTGCCAAGAATACCAGCTCTCAAGAGCGCTGTTTTGAAGCAGTTCTCCCGGTAGCGATCACTTGGTAGGAGGGGTGACAAAACGAGTCCCGCCTTAGCGTTGAATTTAAGCTGTGGTGACCGAAGTTCGGAACCTTCATTAAACTGTAAGTCCAGCTTGCCAACACGTCTGGCCAACGTGATGAGCTTAAGGCTGATTTCTCTGTATTTCTTTCACAGTGCTACCTGTATGTGTGTTAACAGAAAGACCTCCATCCTGCAGTGAATTTAAAGTGGTTTTTGTTGATGATACTGATATATATTAGAATATGTAGGTGGACAAACTAGATGGAAGTGATATGGAAAAATAATTTACCCAGGATAGATTTGTGAGGAAAATACCTAGAGAGACCTTCTCTCAATAGTGGATAGACAATATTTGAATTTGATAATATATAGACAATGAGCCAGGCATATAACAAAAAAAAAAACCAAACTGACAGCAATGAATAACTGAAAAATTTTATGGGTATCGGAAAATCATTAAATACCTATGAAAAGTCATTAAAGTTGACGTATGGACAAACTAAGAAATCTTGTAGTAAACATGGAAATTAATTGCGTTCAAAATGAAAACATGCGAGGGAACTTGCAGAAATGTACACCTAGCACTGGATAGAATATGGTTAAATATGATGATACATAAAACTTTTGCACGATTCCGTAAAAATGTTAAAAGAGGATTGTAAATTGAGTTATTTGTTTACCGATAAGAAAAATGGTTTACCTTTATTCATAATGCCTTCGTACAATTTTTTAAAGCGAAAATTATTACATATGCAAGCGTACAATTTTGGACATGTCGGTTATATTAACTAAGCTATGATGTTTTTGTTGCTTTCACAAATACATTTGTTGGCTTAAAAATCTTACTTAATTTAAAGATTAGAATTACGGATTTTGTAAATTAAAATAATAATTCTTAATAAATATCCCAGGAAAGGAATTTCGGGATAGAATATTTTTCTGACTTTTCCCTTCTTCATAAATTCTTAAAATTACTTCCATAAAATATTTCAGTAATTGCCTTGGTCTCTGTAAGGCCTCTCACTAATGAATTTTCTCCCGAAGTATGTGCATTATTCCCTAAACTCTCTTATATTTATCGTCTTCGTTACATTCGCAACATGAATTTTTCCCAAAGATCTAAGTCTTACGGAATCTCAGTAAGCGGCTTTTAAGAATTTGCATTCAATTTCCTTGCGTTGGCCATGATGAGCGCCCATGGGAGTATTTCTGGGAGGGTAGGGGTCTAAGAAAAATTGTTACCGCCTTCTCGAAGCCGTCGAGAATTTTAGTGAATGTTTGTTTGTTTGTTTAGGTGTTTTATGGCGCAAGAGCATCTGGGCTATACTGCGCCATTTTAGTGAATGTACAAGATACCAAAATGCTACAAAAATAATTGATACTGCTTGACAATTAGTAATGAGCTAAAAAGTACCTTATTTTAAAATGTGACTGTAAGACTTTTAAAAGTAAATGTATAGCAGGTTCGGGCAAATGAAATTTTTAAACAGCTAGAAGGGTCTTGAGATCCCCTGCCCCCATATTGGCCACATACTTCCGTAGTTTATAAGAAATATTCCGTAATATTTAACTAACTTTTTTTCCAATTCCGCAGATTAATTTTCACTTTATCTTTCTCCTTAATTATTATTATTAAGTTTTACCACCAAAATATAGAAGAATTAAGCTATATCCACGTATGAAATATTAAGTGAATATTTTATATAAGAAGTGATGGAGTTTTAAATATTTAATTCGAAGGAGATCTGTAAGTTTAAGGTTAATACAAATGTATGGATTCGCTGGGCTAAAGTAATTTTTTATTTTATTTGTAAATATGGAACCAATCTATAAATTTGTTTATGCATTTTATTTGGATACTTGACGACGAAAAACTAAACAAATATAATAAAATGTAGTGTTCCTATTCTACAGACAGTATCTTTTGAACTTCTTCAGAGGCTTTTAAGTAGCTTTTGAACCGCCAGCTGAATACTAAAATTCAAGGGAAATTTTTATCAATCATTCTAAGTAATTTTAATTTTATTATAACTTTTAGCGTGGTTCTACAAATCACAATAAAATTTCTAAAAATCTAGTCAACTTAAAAGTCATCATTATCTTAAAACTTGTACATTTGATGAACTTTGAAAGAAATGAGACTAGAATCGACGATAAAGGAAGATCTTTGGACATAATTATGATACGTGTGACAGACAGACAGACAGGCGGACGGACGGACGGACGGATGGATGGACAGATACTTCAGCATTGTATAAGTAAGCTACGTTTATCTTTCTCTATAGCACTTATTAATGCTCTTAAAAAATACAGCTGGCGCATCAAGCCCTGTTTCCTTCATGCTATTCCATGAGCCAATTTTCCGCCGAAAGATTCCGCTGAAATTCTAAAACTGTTCGCAATTACACACATTTTGGAAGTGAGCAGGCAATTGTTTTAGAAACAAGAGGGAAACTATTCAGCTGCTTCCTTCCGATAATGCCTCGCACGATCTGAAATTAAAAGTTAATTATGAACAGAAAGCCGGCCCTTCAACAGAGTGCGTCAAATCCTGTTTATGGAAATTATGTTAACGGACGTCGATAAAACCCAATGTTCTTCCATTGCATTAGTGTAAGCAGAAAGTTCATAAGGGCGGGTGGGAGGTTACAGGTTTGTAACAGGATTCCTACTTACATTAAACAAAAAAGTTCTCTGACTTTTCCAGTTTTTTTCCTGACTTTTTCAGAGAAATTCGGGCAAACAAAAATCAAACGCAAACAAAAGTTTCAGCTATTCGGTCGCATGGAAAAGTGGCTTCACATTTGCAGGACGTTTAGCTATTCAAATTATCAGTTAAGGAAGTTTTACCCGACCTTTCTAGGTCTGAAAAAAAAAATTTCGTTTCTCCCTAACTTTTCCTTGACCTGTGGGGACGATTTCAAATTCTCTGATAATCTTCGATTTTTCAGGTTCTATTCAGGTGTTTAGAAACCCTGTTATAAGGGGGGGGGAGGATTACAAAGCTAGACGCCATATATTCATATATGTATATGCAAACTCCCACAGCCGTCCTCTGCTGAGAATACCGACACACGATCGGCAGGGGCAACTTCGAAGTAGCCCCTGCTGAGAATACCGACACTCGGCAGGGGCAATTTCGAAGTAGCCGCTCTAGAGGTCAATCCGTAACAGGATGACACAGGCGAATACCACCTTAAAAGGGCGGTCTCCTGACTGTCATAAGCCGAATTTAACGAAATTAATTTAGGTGAAAGTGTATATTATAAAAAACCTATACTATAAAAATTAGTGGCCAAATCATTTCAGAAAGTCTGAAATTAAATTTTAAAGATTCGCTAAAATAACGCCAAATGTAATCTTTTAGCGGCATTTGGCGATAATTCTTTTCAGTTAGCCGAAAATTTTAAACGAACGAATGTCATAATACCATCAGGGTGATATAATCTGCCTTGAAACTTTAAAAATACATTTACTTTTGTTCACCAGTTTCAAATATAATTGCATTTTGTTTAAGGGGTCTTAATACTTTTAAAGTCCCAAAACAGTGACAAAAATTGGCTAATTTCAAGGTGCCATATCTTTGTAAATAAACAATATATTTGCAAATTTTGTTTTTTATAAGATGTTCCTGCTCCAGTTTTATTTAATACAATACTTAATTGGGGCACAAATAATTTTTAAATTGCGTGAAACTCATTCCCACTTTACAAAAAAACAAAAATAAAAAAACCCCATATGATAATCTTGCGCGCATGATTGGATGAAAGTTTTAATTATATAATGTTAAAGTTAGTTGAATGATGGTAAGAAATGTTCTGTCCATTCAACCCACCTAAAAATCACATAAACATAGAAGATTTTATCACCTAATTTTTTTTAATTTTAACGTGCTAAAACAGTGTAAAAATTTATATACATAATGTTCCCATATTTACGCAAAATAGATAACTGTCATAAAATAGCAGGTATAATTTACCAATATACATGAGACACACGTTTTATGAAAATTTTATTAAAATATTTTGAAAGGTATTCAAGCAATCATGCACGCAAACCTATGATGTGTTTTTAATTTTTTGTAAAGTGAGCATGAGTTTCATGTAATTTAAAAATTATTTTTAACTCAATTAAATAATTTAGGTAGTGTATTAAATAAAACTGGAATAGGAGCATTTTATAAAAAACAAAATTTGTAAATATATTGTTCATTTACAAAGATTTTGTACATTGAAATTAGCCAAATTTTGTCACTGTTTTGGTTGGGGCTTTAAAAGTACTGAGACCCCTTAAGTTGTAAAAAAAATTTAAGTCAGAATTTAACATTGTTCATATTTTATTTGTAAAAGTTATAACAAAAAATATTTTAATTTAGGTTTTATATTTACTCCGCCAGTTGTAATATTTCTGATCTTATTTTGATTTTCATATTCCAAAATATGGGATGGCGCAGTATAGCCCAGATGCTCTTGCGCCATAAAAAAGCCAAACAAACAAACAAACCAAAATATGGTGAGATTTAGATAAATAACCTTAGTTAGTTACATAAAAGCGCAAAAAGTGGAAAAAAACCCAACAAATATCCAATTATGGCTATTCCTTTACAGCGTTTACTCAAAAAGAAATTTGGCTGACGCCAAATGGCGATAAATGCTCTATTCTGGAAACTCAAATATACTTTTTATTAATTTTTTCTGACGTTAACATAGAGATTCGGCTGTAATTTTCACGATATATGCCTAGAATTGGATGGACTATTAGCTGATTTTTTTTCGTTAAAATCCGTCTGGGACAGTCAAGAGACCGCCCTTGTTAGCGTAGGAATTTCGGCTGTGGTGGCCGAAGTTTGAAATCTTCGTTAAACTGTAGGTTCAGCTTGCCAATCTGTCTGATCAACGTCGTGAGCTTTAAGCCGCTTCCTCTGTATTTTCTTCACCGTACTACGTGTATGTGTGATGACACAGAGAGAGAGACCTTCACTCTATAGTGGATTGAAAATGGTTGTTGTTGTTGATAATGATAATATACAAAACTACAGCGCAATGGGTGGCATGACCCCCCCCCTGAATCATCCCCTGAGTACGATAGTGAATTATTTGTTTTGTATAATTGACGTCTTAGACTTCACTATGGGTCATCTTTGAGGAAACCGAAAATTCAATGCGATCGTCTGACATTTACGCACAACGCTTACTATATAGTGAATACATTATAACTATACAATATAAAAATAGTGCATTGACCATTTTAGAATTTTACATGGCAAGACCGTTTAATTTTGTTTTTTGTTGAAATGTCTACGAATTCAGGAATGCGTCGGAGGATTCAATTTAAGAAGAATACAGTTTACTGTGTATAGAAAAGGTATTTGAAAAGGCGTAGTTCAGGCAGTATTCGAAGCTTTACTGAAATTTATTCGCAGACGGACAGTAAGCCTTTAATTTAATGTCAACCTCGCAGGGACTCAAGTGCTTTGTACTTCAAAACCCTTTTTCTCTTTAAGACAGAGATAGCGTGCTTCTCCAACAGCTATCAGCACGCAAGAGCTTCCTTTGTCAATTCATCAGGATAAAAAAAAAATGGCGATGATAGAGAAATTGGCGTTGAGGGTAGTTTCGCGCAAAATTACCATGGAAACTACAATGACCCAAAACAGTAAAGAGTTGTTTATATTGTTATTCTGCCCGCGTTGTCCAATAAAAGGCGCTCCGGTGGCCATCACGTAAAAATAGAGGATATGGTTACGAGACCTTACTGCCGATTCATTATCGTCTGCCTGGTATGCTACCCACATCGGCCGGGACACAGAGAAATAATGTTTTAACGCAAAGTCTAAGCAATAGCCGAAGTCGACTTTATATCGAAGAGGGATTTCTACAAACCCTCGAAAATCACTAAAACCACTAGAACTAGAGGACGGCATACCTTACGATACTTTACAACATGCAATATATTCCATTATCGGAAAAGTTAATCCAAATACATTACCCAGTCACACGAACAGGTTCCAAAATGCAGTCGTAACCGAATCACTGCCTTTCCTATTTGGTAGAGAGAGAGAGAGAGAGAGGAGTAGGAAAGGTGGTGTTGGGAGCTCAAGCCTCTGCTATTGAATATCGACACATTTTTTTTTTTGTTGAACCTTATTATCTTTTCTAAAGTTAGTTGAGCCGCTACCCATGATTTTTTAATTCATACGCCTCTGGTTCAAATGTACGTAACTGTTAAAATAATTTTTAGTCATTCACAAATCCATGCGCGCCGACGGCATAAAAATATTGGGGGGGGTGTCGAGGACAGTATACCAGTTGAAGGCAGCTTGTTGTTAACCAGGGACGTAGTTAGCAGGCGGTCCCAAGGGCCCGTCTGCAAAAATTATTGCCTCCCCGAAATAATTTCTGGTTAAAGCCTTGTTGTTAACTCTTTACAGGGATAACAGACATCAACAAAGCAGTGTTTAATTTAAATGTGCTTCTGCTTGATGACATTCACTTTACCATAAAATTAATATTCTAGTTGCATTACTAGTTTCATTTTCACATGCAATGCTCCTTACTAAATTTCGTATTTATTACGCTGATAGTGATGGTGTAGACAGTCCCTTTAATTTATGTCGTTGATAATGAGCTTACTGGGCTAAAACGATCCTTGAGCTTGCGAAATTAAAATAGAGAAACTATAGTTTTAGTTGTAACGTTATTAAAAATGTTCCGTTTGAAAGTTGAAATAATAACACGTCAATGGAAATGCTGCCATGCAGAAAAGAGAACTATATAATACAATACAACAAATGCTATAATTACATCAAATAAATGACAAAGTGCATTTTTTTTATTTCGTACTAAATACACTACGCCGAAAAATATAACCGCATTCCTTAGATTAAAAATTTTTTTTTAAAATTTCAAATTTTGAGCGCCGTTACATATTATAATTTTTTTTTGAAATTGGGGGACGAGTCCCCTATCCCCTGCTAATGGTGCCTGTGTGTTTACCATGGGATTTGTACCTTGCGTGGTGGGGAAGTCGAGCAAATCAATTACTCCATGATGATTTTCACTTCCCTAATAAATTACAAAAGGGGATTTGTAAACATCTAAACGCACGCCTCGACTAGTTTTGAGGTTTTCAGAAATTAACGGAAGATGAAAATCATAAATTTGTTGCAATTTTCTGTAATACTAGGAAGGAGTACGAAGGCGAAATACATGATCCTATAGCAAGCACGCGTCCCTCTGGTCTTTAACCAATCCCCTTCCTCCAGGAGGAAAATTGTATTTCGCACTAAATACACTACGCCGAAACGTATAACCGCACTCCCTAGAATTTAAAAAACAAACAAATATTTTAAATTTTGAAAGACGTTACCTATTATAAAATTTTTGTTTGAAATTGGGGGGACATGGAACCCTAATATCAGCATTGAAGGAGACTGCCCCCCCCTCCCCCGCTAACGGCGCCTGTGCACAAATCGCAGCTGCTCAACAAAACTCACTCAACTCGAAAATTGAAAATTTTCGGTTTATACGTTCATTCATTGGAGTAATTAAAGGGAGCACTAAGAGTGCTTATTTCCCTTTAACAAGTTTAGTCTCTCCCTTGGAAAAATGCGAAATATGAATGTTATGTGCAGAGCCTGGGAGATAAGGGGGGCACAAGGATTTTCTTATCTCATTGGAATAAATTTAGTCTCCCTACACTAGAAAATGCGAAATACGAATGTTATAAAAGTGTGAGCATGGGAGATATGGGGAGGGGGGCACAAGGCCTTTTCATCTCATTGGAACAAATTTAGTCTCCTCACACTAGAAAATGCGAAATATGAATGTTATGTGCAGAGCATGGGGAGATAAGGAGGGGGGCACAAGGATTTTCTTATCTCATTGGAATAAATTTAGTCTCCTCACACTAGAAAAATGCGAAATATGAATGCTGTGTGCGGATCAGAGGGGGAGGGGCTATACCCCTCTTTAAATATGAAAACTGGCTACTCTAATTCATCTATTCTGCTCTAAATGTGATATATTTTCAGAAGAAAAATTTCATAAATTTAATTTGAAATTGATCGCCCAATGGCGTTAAATAAAACTAATTTTACCAAAGATTACTATGATATGGAAATCTTGTCTTTAGCCTCTTCCGTGAAATTGACATTTCTACAGTTGGGTCATTTTCGTTGCAAATATGTTTAATATTCCTATAAGGTGGCTAAAGCATTTTTAATCATATTCAAAGTATGCATTTATTTTACATCAAGTCCACGTTTTTATTCGTGTTAACGAGTGTTCAGTTACGAATTGAACCATTTTTATTATTTAATTATTATTAAATGAAAAATTATCGGCCGAGTCATTCTAAAAACTTTTGCGTAGAAAGATTTTCGGCAGCGATTTTCAGTTTGAAGCCATTGGCGTACGCAAAAAGTCTATAACGAGGTGGGGAGTTGCAGACTTATATTGAGCGGGCATTACAGAGCTACAACTCCATATATATTCACATGTGTGTATACAACATGGGGGGTATAACTCACATAAATACCCCTGCCTTCACCAATGTTTGAAGTGTTATATAAATGGACCTTATTGGTAATTAAAAATCGTCATCGGGCCGCAAAACTGCATTCGAATTGGTTTGTTGTTAAGGAAATATTTTAAACTATTAAAATTAAATTTTCCTTGCAGGTATATAAATTAAATAAAATAAAGGTTTATTAAAAATGAATTTTTAGTTATGTTCGGGGAAGGAATTTTATTTTCCAAAATTGTACAGTTTCAAAATTGATTTTTTTTACTTAACTGTCATAAGAGATAGAAACACACGTTGCAAACTGGTGCCAAACCGCCGAATTTATGGTTGTCAGATCGACGCTTTACATCACTGAGTAATTGCAGCACATCATTTAACGTTCGCTCTCCCGTATACATATATTCCATAGCTTAATAACGTATTTCATCTAGTTGGGCTTATGATGGAAATGCATTGGTCTACTATGAACAAAATCCAAGTTTGCATCCGATTGGTAGCTTAGATTGGTTTGCTGATTCTTTTTTTTTCTTTTAAGCCCAAAGTTCGAGGTTTAATTCTCTGGACGATAGAGGTTCGGAATCCTTGGAAAATTGCACCTCCTCTTGCGGCACGAACTTAAAAGGACACCCCACTCCTCCTCAGAGCTCACACGTCGAATTAAACGAATTTAATTCAGTCGTAAGTAAACACCATAAGAAACCTAATATGCGAAAATTAGCAGCTATCTCTTCAGATTAACGCTAAAAATAATTAATAAAAAATGATTTTGGTTTGACAGAAGAGAGACTTTATCTCCATTTGGCGCCTTTTAATTTCTTCCATAAATTTCTCAAAAAGTATCCAAACCACATTAAATATATTTATAGTCATTCATAGTAGTTATTTATATTAAATATATTATAGTTTACCATGTTCCATGGTATCCTCACAAGGACTAACAGAATGCAAGCGATACTTTGTGACAGAATTTTCTAAATAAAAATAAATGATTCTTTTATGCACAAACCGAATTGCAACTTGCAATGTGATTATAAAAATTAAAGTAAATTGTTTTCTGATGTGACTTTCAGAAATAAAATAAAAATAATATAGAACTTCAATTTAACAAGTAGAAAAAAAAAAAGAACTTTACAGCTACTTCAAAATCTAATACGTTTAAATTTAAAAAGTTAACGCAATCACTGTATTACTGGACGTATTCTAAACTTTTAGAATACGACTTCACGTTCGCTTTTCTCCTTTTTAGACCAACTAGCTACCTCGCCACGTGTTGCCAAAAAGGTTTCAATTGGCGCATTTTAATTACTTCTTAATACTTAATTTCTCAATTTCTAGAGGGAGATAGCTGCTAATTTTTACATATTAAGGTTTTTATGGTGGGTACATTAAGCTGAATTAAATTCGTTAGATGCGGCTTGTGAGATCCGGCGATGGGGGGGGGGGGTCCTCGTTAGTCGCTTTTGCGTCATAAATCACAAACCAATCAAATCTTCCTTTACATGATAAATTCCTCGCAAAGAAAAAAATAATTTCTCAGCTTCTGATGAGAATGGAACCCATAATCTCTTGATAAAAAGTCAAGTGCTTTTTCCCATCGAACCATTATGTGGATTACATCGTCAAAAATTATCACATTTTATGCTATGATGAGAACTGCTTAACCGATCTTCCATTTATGGGGATGAAGTTATGAAAGTTATGTTTAATATACGAGGGCGAATCAGAAAGTCTTTGCCCCTATTTTTTATTAGCCAAAATAAGGTACATACAGGTAATTACAAATATACGTACTATTCTACGTACCTTACACTATTTTTCCACATAGTCCCCACACCGGTTCAGACATTTGTCCCATCGCAGCACTAAATTTGAGATGCCCCTGTGGTAGAATTCGTCCGGCTGACTGTGGAACCACCGTCGGACTGCTGTCTTGGCTTCATCGTTGCACGTGAATCGCTGTCCTGCCAGGAACTTCTTCAGCGGACCGAAAACGTGGAAATCACTAGGGGCGAGGTCCGGACTGTATGGTGGGTGGTCCAGACTCTCCCAGTGAAATGACCGGAGCTTGTCGGCGGTTCTGATTGCATACAGTCCGGACCTCGCCCCCTAGTGATTTCCACGTTTTCGGTCCGCTGAAGAAGTTCGTGGCAGGACAGAGATTCACGTGCAACAATGAAGCCAAGACAGCAGTCCGACGGTGGTTCCACAGTCAGCCGGATGAATTCTACCACAGGGGCATCTCAAATTTAGTGCTGTGGTGGGACAGATATCTGAACCGGTGTGAGAACTATGTCGAAAAGTAGTGTAAGGTACGTAGAATAGTACGTATATTTGTAATTACCTGTATGTACCTTATTTTGGTTAATAAAAAATAGGGGCAAAGACTTTCTGATTCGCCCTCGTAGTCGGACCCCGCCATAACGAACCTCTAGGGTCCAAACTTTTAGTTCGCTATACCCGATCCGATAAAAATAACGGAAGGTTGGACGGAATTAAAAAAATCGTTCGTTACATACTGGGGTTCGTTATATTCCGGGTTCGATATAGCGGGGTTTGACTGTATTTCTATATTTCCATGATATGATTTTAATTTCATGAAAAACATTTGTTTTATTCTTTGAAGGTTCATTTTAAAAAGTTTGGTTTAGAATGAAGTCTTTAATTTTTTTTAGGATGCTATTATGATTTGAAATGATTTCTTAAGAAAAGCTTACTTTTAAAAATAATTTTAATTAAGACATTTGAAGTTTTTACAAATGAATTATGAATTTGAAAAAGATTATATTCCCCAGATTTGGAATTTTACAGGACGTTATTGGTTGTTTTTTTTTCATGAAATTTCTTTAGGTATAATTTTTTCGTTTTTTACCATCTCGTTACAAACCATGATTGGGTTATTAGTGAAAAAAGAAAAAGAAATTAAAATCCTTTTTTAAAGCTATTCCGGAAAAAGTTTTAAGAATACTTTGAAAAATTAAAACATCGGAAGAAATTATCCATTTGAAATTAATGATTCAATTAAGGAGGTGATTGAATCAGAGATTTCAAATGCAGTAAAAATAATATTTAATCAAATTCTGTGAAAAAGCGGATTCCAAATTGCAAATTTAATAAATTTTTTATAAAAAATTGATAAAAATCTAATAAAGGTTCGTTTTGATCAAAGTAATAAACTTTAGTTATTATAAAAACATAAAAAATATCTTCTACATACAGTAGGACCCGCATATAACGAGGAGCTTAAAACCAACAAAAATGTTCGTAATATATCCCCTGACTTGTTAAATCCATTTTGGAATTTAAAATTGCAGCGAAAATCGTTTATAACGACGCTGGTTATAACGACCAACCGCATATAACGACGGAATTTTTACAAGAAGTTTGGTTTGCTATTCTACTCCATACTAAATATATCGGTTATAACGACATCGTATATAACGACGAAACCTGCTATAACGACGGCGATTTTGTAGTCTACGTAGATTCTAAGTAGGGAAATTCGTATCGGATATAACGACGCGACTTGACAGTCATAAATCGGAACCACACAGGTTAATTATCGAAATTGAAGGTTAGTTATCAAAATCTGAAGTTTGTTATCAAAATTTAAAGTTAGTTATCAAAATTTAAAGTTAGTTATCAAAATTTAAAGTTAGTTATCAAAATTTAAAGTTAGTTATCAAAATTTAAAGTTAGTTATCAAAATTTAAAGTTAGTTATCAAAAATTAAAGTTAGTTATCAAAATTTAAAGTTAGTTATCAAAATTTAAAGTTAGTTATTAAAATTTAAAATTAGTTATTAAAATTTAAGCTTTATTCTAATCCTGTTTATTTACAAATGTCTGAGAAAGTTTTATTACTGCTAAACCTGAATATTAAAGATAATAAACTTAAAAAGTGATTTATTAATTGAATATCACGAGGGTCATATTCTTAAGGGGCCCATTCTATTTTTTCAGTGTAGAGCCCACAAAACTCTTAAACCGGCACTGTTCGGAAGTTATTACTATAATATAATAAATACTATTCATTACATTTATTTTCTACATTGTATACTTTAGTAGTATTTTCTATAATTTTTTAAATTTAAAAAACTAAGAAAGTACTATGTATTTAGTGTGGTTATAACATAATATAAACGGAAATTAAATTCATTATAATTATGTTTTTATTTAATTTTGAAACCAAAAAGTTTAATACTTTTTACTATCAAAATAATTTATAAAACTCTAGAGTACATTGCTATAGGCTACTATGATTTTAAAAAAAATATCGTTTATAACGACTATCGGTTATAACGACCAAATTTTCGCGGTCCCTTGAAGGTCGTTATAACCGATTTTCACTGTATAAGCTTTGAAAATTAAGTCTGTATAGTAACGTGTGTGCATGCAACAAGCATACGGTCTAACCTTAATTTAACGATTTTTATGGGACTAGTGAAAATAATCGTTAAATCAAGAAATTCGTTATATCGGGAGAACACATTTTTCGGAATCAACTCAGGAAACTTCCAATGTACGCCCATGAAAACTAATGATTTAATTATGAAATGAAGATAAAAATCGAATGTAAGCTTCAGTAGGAAGAATGCAAAATGATTACTCAGTGCCAGACCGATGAATAATTGACATTTATCGGAAATTAATGAATTAATGAGTTTTACATTTTCATTGACGAACAGCGCTTGGCGCTTTTCCACTAAAAAGTTCCCTTAGCCATCTTAAAACTATTCCTGACACTTGATACTTTGGTTTTATTAAATAGAAATATCTTCATGTTTAGTATATATTCACTTATATTTTAATAGAAACATCTTTTAGTATACTCTCATTTGTATTTCAATAGAAACATCTTTTACACATAGTATACTTTCACTTGTATTTTAATAGAAACATCTTTTACATATAGTATACTTTCACTTGTATTTTAATAGAAACATCTTTTACGTATAGTATACTTTCACTTGTATTTTAATAGAAACATCCCTTGCGTTTAGTATACTTTCACTTTATTTTAATAGAAACATCTTTTGCGCATAGTATACTTTCACTTGTATTTTAATATAAATGAAATAAATTTAAAATTATTAGTTTTGTAAAATCATCAGTTTAGTTGTGTGATTGCATTTTATATTTTTATTTTTCATTGAACATGGAGTTGCTATGACTTTGGGTTTAGCGTAACTTTTAAAAAAAAATAACTTTATATACCCTTCTATCGATCGAGATGTAGTTTGGTGGAAAAAGTTAATCACGAAAGAAGTTTCGAAAAGAAATGAAAAGACACAAGTCTGAAAACAAATCGAACTATGGCTAGGCATGCGCCGCAGGCGTGTCCGGAGAGACAATGCAAATAATGTGTAATTATAGTTTTCTGTGAGCAAAAACGGATTTTTTGATTGACAGAGTGCTCTTAAGGGAAATTGAGAGCTACAGGTCCCCCACTCACCTCTTTTGAGTCGAAGTCAGATGAGGTCACCTTTCTCCACTCCAATTGATTCACCATTCTGGAACCTTTTTCTGACCTGCTAAATTTTTCAAATTCAACGGTGACCGGTAAAACAGTGACCTGCTCATTTTTTCTGGTTCGAAAACGGACCTGATTTGCCACAGAAAGAGACAACATTATTTAAATTCTAGCTTGGCGCAGTCAGCGTCCAGCCAATCGAAAAACCGATGCCGTTCTGCAAGCTCAATTAGGGATCTAGCAGTAGTATCCGAACAGAGAGATTGACGATAACTGGTCGCGCCCTCTATCCACAGATACAGACATTACACTGATAGTTGGAGAAATGTATTGGTTGCTGAAAGAAAAAATACATATACTCACACGCTCTTCGGTGACAAGGTGAATAAATTGGAATATTCCTCCAACTCGTAAACTATGGATTATTGAAAAAAAATTATCCAAAGAAATTTTATTTAATCAATGTTTACTGAATCTCTCGTAAAATTTGCCTACGAAAATATTTTGCATTTATTTTTTAATTACGTATGGAAATATCATTTATGGTGATCACTTTGGTTGCTATGACAACCATTTGCAGACGCTCAAAAGCCATAAAATTTTAACAAGAGGTAAAATTAAGAGGTTATGAAAAGCAACATTGTTTTTTCTTCGTTATAGAAATCAATTTCTATAACCGAAGTGCAAAAATCCAAATGGATTGAAAAGGTTGAAAGATCAAGTGTCCCTAGAAAGTGATAATAAATCTAATGATGTTAAAAATACTTAAAGAATGTTTTAAAAAGTAAATATTCATTAAAAACGGACGCTAAATAATTAAGGTATTTTGAAAAGTGGTAGAAAATGAACATAAATAATTTTTTAATATCATTAAATTGTGTATACGGAATAAATGTGGCTCAATTTTTTCACTCGTATAGATTTTCTGTCATGATATTCAGATACATTAGTTTGAAACGATAATAATACGATAATAAAACGATAATAAATTTGGCAACTAAGTGTGGAAAGTTTGGGGGAAGAACTAGAAATAAACAGTAATAATTTATTGAGTTTTGCTTATACAGTATTTTTAATTTTAATAATTATTTGATTTTAATAATTTTCTGGCTTTTATTAATTATGGCTTTTGACGTTATTTTCACAAGATAATATAAATTTTCACTGGGAAATTCGGTAACATCTGCTATTTTTACATTGATGTCACTTTTAAAGACACAGCGATTCGGAAGACATCCGCTCCCTCTGTCAAATGAAATCAGAATTGTTTCTGCATTCGATGAGAAAGACGCGAAATAGAACCCACTCCAAATAAACATTAAATGCGTAATTTACAAAGTGTTAGATTTTAATTACATATGTTTCCAAATTTAAATAAACTTTTAAGTAAACGTACACCTTCTTTAAACGATCAAAAGGCGGGAAAATAAAACAATATTTCACATAGTTGAAAAAATTGATAAAACATAGCCTAAAAGTATTAGTTACCGCGAAAACTGTAAATTAAAATGTAGTACTATAATTAACCTAAAAATTACATTATAGAGAAAAATTATTCGGTTTTATTCCTGAAATCGCTCGCCGAATCCGCGATTATTCGTATATATTCTGCATTAAATCAAACTAGCCGAAATAATTTATTCGTTATAGGCGCTTATTCGCTGCGTCTTTGATCGTTATCAGTCAGTTTCACGGTGCACATTTTTTCCCCAATCATATTCTTGTGAATACTTTTCAAAAAGCTCTTCTTAGTCTTCTTTCTTAACCCTTTTTAAATATTTATTTATCCTTTCTATGTCTCTATGCACAAAATATAAAAGGAAGTACATAGCCTCTTGTACTTTCCAAATTGCTGATTTTGATCTAGTTGGTTTTCAACATGTTAAGAAATAGGCTTTCATTGTACTAGCGATATCAACAGCGGTTGTTCTTGAAAAAGTTTATTGTGAAATGTTTTTTTTTTTTAGATTGCATTTTCTAGAACTTTCGGCGAGTTTTGAAACTTCTGTTTCGAAGATAGGAATTCTGAATTTGCTATTCATTCTAAAAGATTGCATTTTATTTGAGTTTCGGAAACTTCAAAAATTCAGATTTGTTACACGCTTCTTTCCCTATGGTATCATCGGTTGGAAACTTTCTTTAAAAAATATTTTTAAGCCTAAAATCTGCAACCTCAAAAAAAATATATAATTTTTAGATTCTTTTTCTTTAAATTCGGCCATCTGGGAATTTTACTCTGAGGAGAAATTTTATCAGTGAAATGAAATATTTTAAAGTTAACTTTAATTCTCATTCTCATGATCTGAATTAATCCCTTTTGGAGAGAAAACAGAAATTGGCAATGACTTATCATAACTGCTAAGAGCTTTTTCAATGGTCGGAATGCAAGAAGAATGTATAAGATCGCTGAAAGAAAAAACGGCGGAAAGAAATAAGTAAAACATAAATGAATATTTAATTTCACTATTTTTATTTTATTCTGCTGCTTTATTTGTTTAGTTATGTCTTCTTATTCTATTACTTTTAGTGCTCTTGCTTTTTTCCCCTTTTCTTTTGTTTCTCGACTTAAATTATTCTTTTCATAATTTTCATTGCCTTTTATTCATCTCCATATTTTCTGTTGGTCATTTCCGTAATTTTGACCACTAATTTTCATGATTTTCACCATTAATATTCATAATTTTCACCATTAATATTCATAATTTTCACCATTATTTTCATAATTTCTACCATTAATGTTCATAAATTTCACCACTTACTATAATTTTCGATATTTCTTTTCACTAATTACACCAATGTTTCATACGATTTATTTCGCTCGTTTTTTGTAATTTCCAATGTACATTTTTATGATTCCCAATGTGCATTTTCATAATTTCTCTTTTTCGTTTTCATGCATCATAATGTTGCCTTCTAAAATTGCCATCGTACATCCTCACAATTTCTATTATTAATTTCTATAATCCTCGTTAATAATTTCTATTACTTCTTTCCATAATTTATATCACTCGCAAGAAACATGCATCGAAAAAAATTGGACTGTAAGATGTTATTTCGTAAACATATATTTTTCTAGAAGTTCGGCTACTTTTATTTGTTTACCATATGACTTAGTGAAACACGAAATTAAATTTAATTTTAATATTGATATACAGAATTAAAACATGCTTTTCTTTTGTTTTCATTGCTTTTTCATTCAGCTGATTGGGTACTGCTGGGTTATTTCAATTTTGAAAAATGATAATTAATTTTGGTCCGAAGGTTTATAGATTTAAACAACAAATAACAAATTTAGTTTATGTGAAAGAAAACAAATTTAGAATTAGCAATTTCTTTTGACATATTCATTCAATTCATTTCACAAAACTAGCCTTTCTTTCTTTCTTTCTTTCTTTCTCTCTCTCCCCCCTCCCTTCCTTTCTTCCTCCCTTCCTTTCTTTCTTTCTTTCTCTCTCTCTCTGTTTCTCTCTCCCTCCCTCCCTTCCTTTCTCTCTCTCTCTCTCTCTCTCTCTCCCTCTCTCCCTTCCTTCCTTCCTTCCGTCCTTCTTTCCTTCCTTCCTTCTTTCCTTCTTTCCTTCTTTCTTTCTTTTTCTCCCTCCCTCCCTCCCTCCCATATCCACCATTTGGAGTCGGACTCGGTTGAACGCTGCATTAGGAGAATGCTTTACCACTGTATTATTTACTAGTTTAACTGTTATGTAGTTATTATGGAATTGATTGCACACGACATTCGGTTACTAATTACTACAAAAAGTATTCAGTGGTTATAAGTAACTTTTCGTTTTGTAAGATTGAGGATATATACATAACGCGACTTTCAGATTATGATATAGATTTTTTAACTTACATATTAGGAAAAAATACAAGCGAAAGTTCCAGGGAAGTAGCCAACAATTTTAGGTTTGCTGTTCGATAGTTATGACAACTAAGCTACTAAGTTTTTAGTAGTGCAATGAGTTTTTTATGTGTTTATGGTGGAGGAAAATATTTTCAATCATTACGCGGGAAGTTGTAGTGGTGGAAGAAAAATAGATACATGTGATTTCTTTTGTCAAATTTTCAATTTTTATTTAGGATTAAAACTTTTTAAAATTTATTTATGAGTCAATTAGTCCCTGTTTTCATGGAAAAGGCTGATATTGACCTCATAAATATGGAAATAAAACTACACATCACTAGCCTCCACAGAGCCAATAGCAGACTCCACCAGTAGAGCATCAGAACTGTAACGCAAATATCCTAGCTTGAGTAAACCATGAGGTTTGATC
>QLNU02003225.1:53510440-53528545 GCA_006491805.2 Dysdera silvatica | reverse complement strand
CTTGAAGGTTTGCACAGAACTGCAATGTTAAACGAGTTTCGGAGTCACGTGACGTCCATTTTAGTACATATAAAATCTCTGTGATTAAAAAATACCAAAACAAGAATTTAAAGAAAAAAAAAACCACAAAGATTTTATATGAATTGAACGAGTATCGAACATGTTATGTTTTAGTGAAACTATCATTCACTGCGAATAGAAATGTTCAACAAACAAAATTTTTATTGTATTATGCAATACTAATAATATTTTGTGATTTTATATATGAAAATAAAAAAGTAGTATGTTTTAAATTTATAGCCTGAAGATAATTAAAAGTAGCCCAAAAAGTAGCGTGTCGCCCAATTCGAAATGTTTGTAGCGAGGGCACTTAAAACATCGCCCAGTCCGCTCTCTCAGTCGTCTACAGAGGGTCATGTTGGACACATGTGTGCAGGCCACACGTTGGATAGTTGATAACGACGAATCCGGTGCTGTGACATCTGCTCTGACAATCGCTCTGTCTTCCCGTTCTGTTGTGGCCCTAGGTCGACCGCTGCCGTCCCGACGCTGACATCTGCCGTTGTTGACCCACTCTTGCCAGCACCGTCCAATCGCCGCATCGCTTCGACCCACATGTCCAGCGATTCTTCGATTCGTCCAACCAGCCTCTTTCAATCCGATAGCACGACCTCTTTCAAACTCTGACATATGCTCGTAATGAGCACGAATCTTTCGGCGAGGCATTGTTACAGTCGACGTAAGATATCCGCAGTCAAAATGCAACAGAAATTTTGACCACATATTGAGAATCGCTCCTTATATACACCTGCTGAATGCGCAGTTCCGATGCGCTGGAGTTCCCGCTATTCATTCATTGGACACCAAATTTTAATCATTTGCATGTTCGGTCAAAATGTCTTTGCATACGAAATTTCATTACAATCGGACAACTCTTTCTTGGTGCGTCGATTTTTTTGTTATAGAGTGTATTTTATTTTTATTCCTATATTTGGCAACAGTGTAAACATTAAATTTTGAAGATTTTCTAAACTATGACCAAGTGGCTAAAAAAGAACTATTTCTTGTACAGTGTACACGAGTTCACTGTAGTAATCGCCCATGTCACAGTAAACCAGTGTACACTGTGGTAATTACTCATACCATTTTTGATATGGCAATTATGTTGTCTAAAATAATAGTACATTACTATTTTTGCAGATAGATACTAAAATTTGTTTTATTTGTGCAATCAAGTGGACATTTTTAAACTTTGAATTTATCCTTCCTACCTTCAAATATTATTTAAAGCCATTATATTTTACAAATGAATGGATAAGTATTTACGAGAAGCCTTTGTGCCTCTCATAATACTGTTATTTAACGTAAGGCCTAAAATGAGTAGGGGTTTTTTTTATGTTACTTTAACAAAGTTGTTTTTTTATAGCTTTTAATTAATATCGCATTTTTCAGGTTGTGGAAGAGTTAGAAAATTTGTTGGCTGAATACAAAAAGCTGGCTGTGCCGCCCAGAAACAAAGACAGTGATCCAAATGTTAATCCTAGGAATTCTGGGAATGCTTGGGTTCCTTGGAAGTAGCGCTTCAACAACAAATGTAGAAGCACGATCGAATTATCGCTATATTAGGAAACGACTAACCAGTTTTTAATCACGAGCTTTATAGACGAAGAAATGACATTCATTGTTCACAGATAGTAAAAGGTTCATTTAACGTTTTTTAGCACAATACAATTAAAAAATTATAAAATCGACTATCGTTTCGGACGATCAATGATCGTCTTTCTTCTACGATTGTAAAATGTCGAATAACACCAAGTGCGTGTTGCCGATTTCAGGCTGGTTAAGTTGCCACAGAAATTATTAAAAATAGAAACGTTTAATTTTTGTGGCAACTTAACCAGCCTGAAATCGGCAACACGTACTTGTTGTTATTCGACATTTTTACTATCCTAGAAGAAGGACGACCATTAATCGTCCGAAACTATCGTCGATTTTATAATTTTTAAGTTATATTGTGCAGAAAAACTCTGTTAAATGAACCATAATGAAAATATGAATGGAGCATCGGTTGTCGCGCTCTTAAATCAGAACCGCGTTCGGGCTTTAAGCAGAGGGGCCAGTTCGAAAAATATGCAACAGTCTCTCCTTGGAGGTGTCGGCGGTTGTAGCGGCGCCTCCAACTGTACGGCTACTAGAACCAACACAGCCCAAAGTGCTTTGCAGCCTAGTATAGGTGCAACCACTAGGGCTGAAAGACCACGCCAGCGCATGTCATGGACAATAGATATGAACACCTACATCATGCGCACCTACTATACGATTACAAAGCTGGAAACAGACATGACAAATTACAGACCCACACTTCACGCCAAATTCGCACAACAGTACCCACACCTGGACATCAGTATAGAAAGGATAACAACCCAACGCAGGAACATAATAACCAGAAATCTCTTAGCAGAGCCCATACTACAAAGGTTAAGAGATGAAGTCGCCAATGACCTGGCAAACACTTCAACCAGTGTGGCCAACCCTGAAGCACCAGCTAGTAGCGCAAGAGAACCGCTCCAACCAAGCATAGAAGAAGAAGAGAGGAGGGACGTGGAGAAAATGGAAGAAGGTTTCCAATGTGCCCTGGCGGAATATGAAGGCTCGGATGCCGCAACAAGGCCAAGAATACCACGCCAACCGGCATCTTGGAAACTCTGCAAAGCAACCAAGATCCTCAATGAACATACTCTACCACTACACCTACAGAACCACAACTCCCTACAGGAAATACACACCGCCATATACTGTGCAGCAGTAGCGGCATCACGCGCCAATGGGTACGAAGTAAGGAACGAAGGCCGAAGTAACAGAGGAAACAAAGCCCAACCACCATGGCAAGTGAGACTGGAGAAAAGAATAGAAGAGCTCCGCAGCAGCATAGGGCGAATAACCCAGTACATGCAGGGAAATAGGAGTAAGAAATTAGTGAGGAAAGTGAAGATGGCCCTTAAGAGAAATAGGATTCATACAAGACACGAAGAGCCCAATAAACACATCAGCGAATATCTGGATACCCTCAAACAAAAACTGGGTGTATACGCCAGAAGACTCCGAAGATACAAAGACTATACCAACAAAAAACAACAGAACATGCAATTCCAAGCAAACCAGAAGGCCTTCTACAGGAAGCTTCGAGAGACCCCAGCGAACAAAGACAAGTACGAAGCCCCAAAGCCAGCAGAAATAGAGACCTTCTGGAAGACACTATGGTCCAATGAAGTACAGCACAAAAGCGCCCCCTGGATTCAGCAAGAAATGGAGGCTACGAGAGGAATAGAGGAGATGGAGTACACGGGCATCACGATAGAGGAACTCCAGCAGGTAATCCAACGTACGCACAACTGGAAAGCACCCGGTATTGACGGCATACACAACTTCTGGTACAAGAAATTTACCAGCGCCCATGGCCCATTAGCCAAGGAACTTACGGCGATAATTGAAGACCCCAGCAAAATGCCTGAATTCCTCTGCAAGGGAATAACTTACCTCCTACCGAAGGACCAGGATACCAGTAACCCAGCGAAATACCGACCCATTACGTGCCTTAACACCCTGTACAAGATACTCACGGGGTGCATCTCTGAAAAAATAAGCCGGCACAGCGAAAGCAACAACTTAATGACGGAAGAACAAAAGGGATGCCAGAAAGGGACTCTGGGATGTAAAGAGCAGCTTACCATCGACTCAGTTATCCTGGAACAAGCAAGAAAACAAAAGCGAAAACTCAACACCGCATACATAGACTACAAGAAGGCTTTCGACTCTGTTCCGCACTCGTGGCTCCTTGAAATACTCAGCATATACAAAGTGCATCCCTCAATCATCCGATTCCTACAGAGCAGCATGAAACAATGGAGAACCCGGTTACAGCTAAACACGCCAGACAGTAAAATAGAAACGGCCGAGATCCCCATCCGCCGCGGAATCTTTCAAGGAGACGCACTAAGCCCCCAGTGGTTCTGCTTGGCGTTAAACCCCTTGTCAAGGATGCTGAACACAAGTAAATACGGATACATGCTGAAGAAAGACAAGAGAAACCTACATAAAGTCTCCCACCTCATGTACGTAGATGACATCAAGCTATACGCGCCAACAATCACCCAACTCCGACAACTCATCAGTATAACAGAGACATTCTCCAAGGACATAGGAATGGAATTCGGCCTCGATAAGTGCAAAATACAGAAGAATAGCAAAGAAGATTTACCAGGCATCGAACTCGAAGACGGGAGACTACTGAAGACCTTGGACGAGGGCGAAACCTACAAATACCTAGGGATAATGCAAAAACGGCAACAGGAGCACAAGAAAGTCAAAGTCCAGCTCACGCAAGCATTCCAAGAAAGACTTAGAAGCATTGTGAAGACGAAACTGAGCGGGAAGAACACCACGCAAGCAATTAACGCATATGCGGTACCAGTGCTCACCTACTCCTTCGGGATCATCAAATGGTCCAACACTGAACTAGAACAACTCCAGCGGAAAATGAGAACCATCCAGAGAAGAGCCGGACAACTACACCCTGCAACGGCAATTGAACGGCAAACACTACCCCGGGAAGAAGGAGGACGCGGACAAGCGGACCTCAAAGACTTACATGACAAGCAGATCCAGAGCATGAGGCAATACTTCCAGTTGAAGAGTCCCCGATCGCCACTCATCCAAGCCATAATACAAGCAGATGCAAATTACACGCCACTAAACCTGTGTAGTACCGAAGAGCGTGTCCTGGAAACAGCCAACGAACAGAAACTGAGAACTTGGGCCGGAAAACCATTACATGGCAGGCACTACAATGACCTGCAACAACCACACGTTGACAAAAAGGCATCAAATTCTTGGCTGGCCAAAGGCACTCTCCAGCCAGAGACAGAAGGATTCATGCTAGCCATCCAAGACCAAGTGATCGCAACAAGGAACAATCAGAAATTCATCCAGAGAAAAGACATAGAAAGCGACAAATGCAGACACTGTCATGCGGCATCGGAGACAATCCAACACGTGATGGCAGGATGCAAGATCCTTGCGCAGTCAGACTACAAACATAGACACGATCAAGTAGCGAAAATAGTCCACCAGAAATTGGCAGCGAATGCTGGCTTTCTGACAGAAAAATGCCCGTACTACAAATATGAGCCAGAGACCGTGCATGAGAACGAAACACACAAGCTTTACTGGGATAGAGCAATCATAACAGACAAGACAGTCCCACATAACCGTCCTGACATAACCCTCGTCGATAAATCGAATAAGACCACGTACTTAATCGACATAGCAGTACCCAACACCAATAACATACAGACAACCTACACAACGAAAATCACCAAGTACCAAGATCTCAGACATGAAGTACGAGATATATGGGGTATGGAAAAGATCCTCATCATCCCGTTAGTCATCTCAGCAACAGGGATAGTACCAAAAACGCTTGCGACGAATTTGGAGATACTCAACATTGACCCAAACACCTACATTGAAATACAAAAAGCCACAATCCTAAACACGTGTCACATTGTCAGGAAGTTTCTAGACATGGCACATTAAGAAGTGATGTAAAAAGAGGCTTGGGAACATGGCGCTCTGCCCGTCCCAAAGCCTGTTTCCGCCAAGAATGGGCGAGGAAAACTTTTATATATATATATATATATATAAAATATATTTTGTAATACTACAAAATATTATTACGCAAAAGAAGAAACGCTACGAAGAAAGCAATATAACTCGACGTAACACTACGCGGATTAGATTTATAAGTAGAAATAGGTTTATAATGTTGGCGAATAGCGTAGCAATTCAAAACTAAGGTGGGGGCTCAAGTGGATTTGGGGCTCAAGTGGCTTTAGGGGCTCAAGCGCCTTTAACGAATATTTTGTGATGAGACCTGTGAGAAAATAATGTGTTTTGATATCCAATGAGGATCTTGGGGTCCCTGAACCTCACCATTTCCTACGCCACTAAGGTTGACTTCTACTTGTAAATCTAATATGGAGAGTGTTAAATCAGTGCCGGATTTACGTATAGGCCAAATAGGCCTGGGCTAGGGGCCCGCAATTTTGGAGTCCCCACAAAGGTTTTAAAAGGACCCGGTGCTGTTTGAATTTGAGCATAATTTTAATCTTGTTAATTTACAAATGTCCAAGAAATTTTAATTACTAATAAACCTGGATGCTGAAGACAATGAATTTCAAAGAAAAATTTCATGATTTGTTGCTTAAATATTCCGAGGGCCACATTCATTTGGGGCATTAGCATACGCAGGGGGGTGTTGATGGGGGTTGTAACCCCCCATTGCAATGAAATTTTGTATATTTAACATAGGAATATGTGAGTTGTAGCTCTGTAACTCCCCCCCCCATTGAGCCTATAAGCCCCACTCCTTACGAACCTGCTGCGTACGCCTATGATTTAGGGGCTTATGGTATTCTTCTGGCTGAGCGGGGCTCAAATTTGGCGGGAGGCCATTGGAGCCTGACTCCCGTATTTTTTCATTTTTGGCGATTATTTAAATATTAGCCTGAGTCCCTCCGGAGCCACAAATTGCCAGAAAGGTCATTAATGTCATGAAAAATTAATGTAATTATTTTTTTAAATTTAAATTTAAATTTAAATTTTTTAATCGATGTATCATAATATTAGGGCTCCTTCACTTTTTTTTTGTTAGAAATTAAGCCCTGGGCCTAGGGCAAATAAAAAGCTTAATCCGGCACTGTGTTAAATAACAGGAATTACGAATTATTATAAATAATCATGTGTACAATAGACTTTTCAATTAATAATACATTATTAGACTCCAATCTTTTGATCTACTGTATAAAGGAGATACATATATATCACATTCCGACAGCAATGGAAGCGTGGTGTTCAACCGGAGAAATTAGCGCCATTTTGGCGATTTATCTTGGCGTGGATATGACGTTGTGCAATGCATATTGCATCCGATCGTTTGTCATCTTTACAGCGTTAACCGAATCGCTGATAGCTACTTGTCTACGGATAGTTTGGCAACAATGTAGTCAGGGGAAATTGCAATTGAAACAATGCACCATAACGTTAAAATTATCATCGCAAAGTTACGATAATTTTAATGACGTGACAATATATTTATGATACAATAGTAATTGTCCCAAATCCGTTCTGGTGTTCGCATCAGTACTATCTCCATAATCATATCAAGACCATTTCAGAGCACGCTAGTTCAAAAGAATGCGAAATATGTCTAGCTGGATTTAGTAAAATATGTGCAGTTCCTACACAGTAATTTAATAGACCTTAAAGTCTATGTTTACTGAACAGCACTGTTTCACAAAAGCAGCATTCACGCTTAACAAATGGTTCTATTCTCATAGAGATGTTCTGTTTCTGATGTCCTGAAATTAACTTTGTCATGTGAAAATTAACTGTGCAGCTTTAGCACTTAATGTGCAGCTTTAGTCAAAAGTGTTGGGATCCCTGGATGTGAAGGGAGCAAGCGATACGTAAAGTAGCATTTTAAACTTTACTGAATGTAGCGAATTTTCTAAGCGTGTTTTCAGTTATTCCTAAGCGTGTTTTCAGATGTTTCTAAGCGTGTTTTCATTTATATCTAAGCTTGTTTTCAGCGTGTTACATGATAATAAACCTATACAGAGATATTTTTCTAGTTTCCTTTTAATGACTTTGTGACAACTCAGTGGTAACCAGGGCCGTTTTAACCCATTCGGAGGGGGGGGGGAGTTATTGTCTCGATTATTTTTGGGGACCTTTTTATACTAATTTTTTATATTTTTTCCACATGTTTTGCAATAATGAAATATATAATATATAATAAATAGTCTTTGCAAATTTGCGGCCCTTTTTTTGGGTCATGGCCCGGTTGGGTCAACCGCTAAAGTAGCACATGTGGTGACTCATTTGTCCATCGTGCGGAATATCTGGGTTTAAATCCAAATGGTATCTAACGCTTATTCTATTTTTTTTCTACTAATCTATAGTTAAGAATTTTATTCGCTGTGCAACAATAATTCGATTTCATTAGAAAACTGAAAATCTTGTCATAGTAGAACCTTAGTTGTCATCTCTCTCTTGCGCTACAAAATAGGCATAATCCTCTTGAAAGGTATCTTTAAAAGTTAGCGTAGATGAAGATTTATCTGCTACGATGTAGCGTTTCATTTCCTATCACA
This sequence comes from Dysdera silvatica, assembly GCA_006491805.2. Taxonomy (NCBI): domain Eukaryota; kingdom Metazoa; phylum Arthropoda; class Arachnida; order Araneae; family Dysderidae; genus Dysdera; species Dysdera silvatica. Next base: position 53,520,332 of record QLNU02003225.1, on the reverse strand, counting down.
GATATATATCATATTCATATCACAGTCATTATCATAGATCATAATTAATTAAACTAGATATAGACAATAGAATATACGCGGGGCGAGTGATTAAATCGCATCTGATCTCGGCTCGTAAACACCTTCCATGTACCAATTCTGTCTAAACTATTCAACTAGAGATAATGAAGAACTAGTTTGCTACAAACTTACTAATATGTCGTAGAAAATAAACTAAATCATCGTCAATATCATTTTGGTTAATAAAAGAAAAACAATGATTTCTGTTAATAAAACTATTAATTCTTCTACCATTAATAACTATTAATAACTATTCATTCTTCTCAAATCCAATTTTCAAAATATTTTTATTTACGTATTATATGTCTAATTCTCTACATCATTACCGATATAAAAATCATTAATTTGTATCATCATCATAGGGAAGGATCATAAGTGAATGATTATTTCCGAGTTATTTTAATAATCAGGCGTTTATGTAAATTCAAAATATCATCATCATAGTGCAATATCATCAACAAATGATTATTTCTAATCTCTTTTTATTATTGGAATTTTACTTAAATTCAAAATTTAGAAATAATATTTTATTTTATCTATATTAATTAAAAAACATATATTTAGTCAAATATCATAATTGATTCAATACCGTAAAATTTTTCAGAATAATTTATTATTTTGTATTGAATATCTGCATTTATCAATGCCACACCTCAAGCAGCAAAACAGCCCAAATTACAATAATGCAGTTACTGAAGCATAGATTGAATTGTGTAACAATACATTCAGAGAGGCGTACATTCGGCTACTGTAAAGCTTCCGCTGGCAGTGATCGTTTCTCTTCAACAAAAGAAATGAAAAATGGATAAAACTTCCTATGATAAATGGAAGTTCAGGAACTTCAAAGTTAAACATGAAAAATTCTTTGATGTTAGTGTTGATTTTCACTTCTCTGGAAACATTTTTCATAGCGTTGAGCACTTCGCAAAGAATCACATGACAGATTACCATGGATGTCAAATATAAAATGATGGATGCCCAAGCGAGAAGATAGATTTCTCAAATCGGAACTTAATTTTAAAATTATGGAATAATAATTTGGGTGAAAAATACAAAACATATTCTTAAAAAATATATATATTTAGCTATTTTAACACAAATATATTAACAGAAAATTGATAAAACAAAAAACTGAAATTGTTATTAATATGTTCTTCCAAATTTTAGCTGCAGCAGGGCTTACGGCGATTCAGTGGTAGTATGTTCACATAGTGTACGTTCACATAGTATAAGTTTACATAGTAATCTGGGTTTGGTTTTCAACGGTAGATAAAAATAATAATAATTTGAACCAAGAAAGAATGTTCATAGAAGTATTCAAATGAAATGTATTGAAATTCAAGGAATCTGAGGAAGAATTTAAATAAGACCCCTTCTTGGGACGAAAACAGCAATGTCACAATAAAATCCTCCACGGACAATATTTCAGGACCACCATGGGGAAGCTCAATGAAGGGCAAACTTGGCAGTGGCTTCAAAAGGGGACACTGAAGAAAGAAACAGAAGGTTTGTTAATGGATGCACAGGAACAGGTATTAAGAACGAACGTAATTAAAACAAAAATTGGAAAATCATCTCATGATAGCAAATGTCTTTGTAAAGAAGCAGACGAAACAGTGGTTGATGATCTGATGAACAGATCTGTAGATCAGATCACAGAAATGATGAACAGATCTGTGGATCAGATCACAGAAATGATGAACAGATCTGTGGTTGCAAAAAGATCCCGCATGCAGATTATTTGGAAAGGGACAATAAAGTAGCTTCAATGATTCACTTTCACCTATGCCAAAAATGTAATGTTACAGTCAATAAAAACTGGTGGGATTAAAAAGCTGGGAAGATTAATAAAAATAACCAAGTTAAGACCATGTGGAACTTCCCTTTCCAAACTGATAAATACCTTACATACAATACACCTGATTTAACAATTGTGGAGAAAAAAGCAAATTTGGATAGCAGATGTGGCTGTTCCTGGTGACTCAAGAATTCAAGAGAAAGAATTTCACAAAATTTCCAAATACAAAGAACTACAAATCGAAATCAAAAGCTTATGGAAGAAAAAAAGCAGTTGTCATCCCAATTGTAATAAGAGCACTGGGAACAATCCCATCAAATGTCGAAAATCATCTTAGTATAATAGGAATTGACTAAATTGTAGTGCATCAACTTCAAGAAGCCGTTTTACTCGGAACTGCTCACGTCCTAAGAAAATACCTTTGATATATCAAGCCCTTAGGAATGAAAGAATGTATCCAGTCGTCGAATACAAGATGGATTTTGCAAATGCAGAATAATAATAATAATAATAATAATAATAATAATAATAATAATAAGAAGAAGAAGAAGAAGAAGTGTTTACCGACTAACTGCTTACTGTATTCCTAAGGATTAAATCCTAGGCCTTAAGAGGTTCAAATTCCTCGGAAATTCGTAGGTCCACGACCCTATGGTGGCATTATGGGAACGCAACCTTCTGTTGTGCCACTAATCCAAGTTTGAACCCTTGTGGTATCGTAGAACCCGTGTAATTTTCTTGTTCACCGTTGTATGGGGCTTCGTTCCCTTGGCGGTAGAGGTTCAGATGACACGGAGGTCAGGAGGTAGATCACAGAGCAACATGACCTATGACCTTTGCTTACGTTGTTCCACAAACACACAAACAATAGCAAGCTTAGCTTTTATACACTTCATTTGAAAATGACCTAAGTTTTTACCAACGATTCGAATTTAATTTGTCACATTAAGGTTTATTTCATCTCCAAGTGCCCATCAACACCACTTTGAAATCAAATGCCTTTCTACGGTTATAAGGGTGGTTGCCTTACACAAGTTTTGCTGTTTTCATGTCTTTGTTTCCCTTTATATTATAGGTGTCTCACAGTTTCTATTATTTTAAATCGCTTTTTATCTTTTTTTTTTTTGCTTAAATAGAGGCAGTCAAATACACACCGTAACATTTGCCAAAACGAAAGAAAATTTTTTGGAAAAATGTTTCGACCAGTGTAAGAAAATAAATCTTGCCATAAAATGTAAGCAATAAAAATATTTTTTCTCCAAAACTTCGATTTAAACCTCGCCCGTTTAAGTTTCCAAAAACAGCTCTCAACCGAAAGGAAATAGAAATTCCGTAATGGGTTAAGAAACAACAAAAAAATATACATTTCTTTCCCTCTAATGATTTCTAAACTCCCCAAAAAAATTGTTCTATAAAGTTTCTTAAAGATAAGAGCTTTCTAAAGTTTATTTTACTCCTGATGCACTCATAAGACACTCGGACTTTAAAATGAGCGCAAGAGGGAGAAAATATTTTCAAGTTTTATTTTGAAATCGACTAGCGAAAAGGGGTGTGGCAGCGATAATGGGATTTTGATTTGCTCTCAGAAAAAGTATATATTCCTTCATCTCTATGATAAGACATGAAATGTAAGGAAACTGTTTTGGGGAGATAAGGGACAAGCACAACTAGGGGAATAGGGATAGCTTATCCCTTAAAAAAACTTTAGTCTCTAGAAAAACAAAAATTACAGGAGATGCTGTGTTACCCAAAGAGGAAATCTCTTAAAAAGAGAAATGTTATTCATTAAGATATAAGTTTTTAATACCCCACATTTTATATGAGGTTCGCAGTGGAGTCTTTGTTCTAAGTAGAGAAAAAAAATGTTCTGCGTACGCAGATTGGGGTCGAACCGAAAACCTCTCTGTTTCTTCCCCATTACCTACTCCGCTGGACTGCTGAGGTCAGCTGGAAGTGAATCTTTTCTTCTGTATAAGTAATAACCAAATAGGGTGTAACTCCAAAAGAATTAAAAGAGTGACGTTTTTTCTCAAACTAAAACAATGTCTTTAGTATTAGATATATATAAAGAGTGGAATGTTGAGAACTTAATTGTATTAAATGCCATGTGCTGCGTATTGGGGTGGAGGGTGCTTAGCCCCCATTATACCTAAAGGTTAGATTCACCACCGATGAACACACTGTCGGGATCACAGTTATGAATCCGTATAGACATTACACGTTGTTGGTAGAAAGTTTTTAACCAAGAGGATATATTAGATTTATTCATATATTCGGTACAAGTTGATCACGTATTATATTTACAATAGATGTTGTTTCTTTGTATTTCAGAGCAGAAGAACTGCTAAGATCATGAGCTAAAGTTTCCAGAGATATTCAAACCTCTGTTGCATCGGGGATCAAACCCCGGAATACGGATTGGTATAAACACGACAGATCAAACAACAATGTCAATCAATCAACGTTTATTGGCGTAGTGATACCAACGCCGATGGTATGGCGTGATTAGATGGTGAAACGTTCGAAAGAAAATAAATATTTCTGCCTTCGGTGGGACCTGAACCCACGACCTTCCACTTACATGACAGATGGTATAAGCAGAATATTACATTCTTTTCGATTAACATTTTCTCTTGTTCGAAGACATTTTTTATCCGTGCCTTCGACGACATCAATGGAAGATCTTATCATCATCATCATTATCTTTTTCTTCTTCTTCTTCATCATAATCTTCATCAATCATCGTCACCATTATCTTTTTCTTCTTCCTCTTCATCATAATCTTCATCAATCATCGTCACCATTACCATTTTCATAGTAATCTTCTTCTTCCTCTTCATCTTCTTCTTCATCATAATCTTCATCATCGTCACCATCATTACCATTATCATTTTCACAGTAATCTTCTTCTTCTTCTTTTTTCTTTATCCCCTTTCTCTTCCTTCTCCTTGCTCTACAGTGCCTGAAGGACTTGAGTGTCGTTAATATTCGTTGCCAATTCTCTTATGTCTAAAGCTTTTCTTCTTAATCCTCTTACATGTATTCTAAGGTTTCCCTCAACTCATCCAGCCATTTTTTTCTAGATCATTTTTGCTGAATACTTTATCAAAGGACATCATGGATTAAGGAAATTCGTTTTTATGGCTTTTAACGGGATTACGCTCTAAAATGTTCCCATCTTACTATAATCTTCACAGTATTAAGCTTTGGAATAATAGCATTTTACTATTAAATATTGCGGGATTTGTCAATAAACGCTAGAAATAATATTATCAAACAAATTAGTAGTCTTAAATTTGAGCGCAATGCTCAATTACATGTTTCATCAGATTTCTGAAAATTCACGAAAACTTTCAGAAAATTTAAGCAATGCCCCAATAATTCTTAATTATTCTAATCAGTCTTCAATCCTTTTAATCATGGTAGCGATGCCAATAATACCATTTAACGTCTTCGTGAAACTGCACATGGTTTAGATAATACCAGTTTCAGAATTTTAACCCTCTCCGAAATAGCAAACTGCCTTAATTTTTCATTTGTTAAACTGTAGATTGTTGGTATGGGGTTTGTATATCTTCAGTATATTTTGCCGAAGGAAAATTGGAAGATGTGTATTGGAAAAATGGGAAACAACAGCTTATCACTCTTGCTTTCTCTATCTAGCTCAGAAACCAATAAGTGAACTTAATCAATGAAAACGAAAGCAGTTTAATAATGCCTGTTTCATCATTCTTAGATTTAATAAAGTTAGACAAAATTTAATCTTTATTAAATGAAAAGCCAACGAAATCTTAACGCGAAACTACTGAAACGTAGCTGACAGAAGATTAGTTTAAAGTTGTTTACCTAATAAGCGAACAGATATTTCCAGATATTTGAAATTATTAATATCTTATCGTAAATACTTGCATCAATCATTCGTGTTGTAAAACAAACTACAACATGGCGCCTAATCAATGATTGAAGATTTTATATGTGCGCGTAATAAATATCTAATAAACTGTTAGCATGTTGTTTTGATAACTTAATGCACATTACAGGGCATATATATAAGATATGTGATCATTAAAATTTGCGGGAAAAATTATATATTTATACGATAAGATCTTGTAATCTATAGTGGATAAGCAAATGAATATTTTCCCAATTTAAGGCCCTTGTACGGTAAGTTATTAATGCAAATTTAATAATGATAAAGTGAATATTACTGTAGGTATAAAAAAATAACGTACAGTGTTTGATAATCAGTTTACAGTGAATATCTTATAACAAATATTTTGTAATTACTAGTTTGTAATTTAAAGAAATCTTTTTATAAGCAATTATGATTAACTGCGGGAATGTAAATACAACCTACAGCCAATAGCGGGTGGATTTTTATAAACAGTCTGATTGCGAAAGGAAAAGGGAATAAAATAAAATACAAAGAAGAACAAGTAAAGTGAAAAAGTAAAATGAGAACAAAACTAGTAGAAGTAACAAGAGGAGGAAAATAGACTGGAATAACTCACAAAAAAGAAAGAAAAATAAAGAAAAGGGAAGAAAGCTAAATAGAAGGAACATTAAATAGAAAGAAATAGAAAGAGAAGAAAATAGGTGAAACTTACCAACAGCATAAGAAACGTTTCGGCACTGTATATAAACGAAAGATTATAATATTTAAAATACATAATATCTGATATAAAAAATATTTTTGCATATTGAGAAATCAAATAATTTCCAATATTAATACACTCCATATATTTGTATTAGGTTTGCGCACTTGTGTAAACAGGACATTCATAAAGAGGGTTAGAAGCTTATAATGGGGTTTACAGAGCTACAACATATATATTCCTGTGTGTGTATATATATATATATATGCAAAATTGCATCACATTGCGGGGCTATGACCCCTACCATCCCCCTTCTATACACCTGTGCCCTTGAGATAGAAATAAAGAAAAGATAATCTAAAGTATTATGACAAGAATGGAGAACCTGAAGTTTAAGGCCACATGCGGCCTCCATGTCCTTTTCAATGAATCCAAATTTTGTAAAACGATCGCTTTCATTTTTAATCATATATTTTGTTTTTTTATTTTTATTGTGATCTTGAAACCTTATGTTTAAAATGTAAAAAACTGAGAAGATTAAACGAAACATTCCCCCATAATTGACCGTTAGAATTAAAACGTGCAGACTTCTTAGATGACAGCTAACCTAATACTGTTTTCCAAAGTAAAAAAAGTTCCCCACCTCTAGGCTGGAATATTTAAAAAGAATGGAAGAATTTAGTGCACTAAGGAGATCATATAAGAAACAAATCTCAGAAAGAATGCGATATAGGACAAGCTAGGAAAAATGTCTCAAAAGGTTGGAAGAAAACCTTAGAAAAATAAATGCAAAAGATTTAAGAAAAGCTTTAGACAAAGAAGAATGGGCGAAGAATATTAATAACGCTCAGGTCCTTCAGAAACTGTAGAGCAAGGGGGAGGAGGAAGGAAAAGGGGGTGAAGAAAACGAAGAAGAAGATGAGGATGATGAGGATGAAAATGATGATTATAAGAACTCCCATTTATGTTGTTTAAGGGACGGATCAAAAATGTCGTTGAACAGAAGAAAACGTTAATAGAAATAAATGTAGTTTATATTAATCATTTTCTGGAGCCGCCAAATACCGTCGCCAAATGAAAATAATCATTTCTTAGAACCACGCCACTGAAAGAGATTGCTTTATTATTATTATTATTATTATTCGTGTTAAGGTGTTCTCCGACTAGATTCTTGGGATCCTGTTATTTAAATCTCGAGTTTCCGGAGAAGAGTATTTTGTCAGCTTCTTAAATTAATTAGAGCCTGAGGAATTATTTTTCTTAAAGAAGTTGGGGCAGAATTACACACTTGTTTCTTATTGAGGTCTCTTATTAAAAAAATACTCGATGAAAACCGAGAAAGCCGGATAGGTTAATACTTGTCAACATTGCCGTTTATTTTGCCAAATTTTTGGAAAGTGCGAAACGTGCTTCGTGCCAGAATAAAAATAAGCCAATGTTTTCGCGAAGAACTTCTTTTATTATTTTAATCCAATCAGAAGGCGTCTGTATAAGTCAGAAACAAGTTTCATTTATATATGGTTTTCGTTACGTGTAATCCATAATTTGCTTTGAAGGAATTGCAACAGCTGTTGTGAGCATAAAATATGTCTTCCCGCCGTTACTGTCTTACCCTACGACGTTTATTAAGAATTCAGACTGCTCACTGCAGCGACAAGAATTTTTTAGATTAACAAATTCTTTTATCATTAGGTCGTTTAGAAAATTTGTCTACGAATTAACAAGAATGAAAGACGGTTAAAGTTGCTGTCTCGCTCCTTGCAGAGTACGTAAATTTTGTATAAGTGTATTTTCTCCATTTCCAATGGAATAAATAGGGATAGCTAGATAAGGGGGGGGGGCTTAGATTTTTCTAAAAAAATTAACCCAACCCTAGGGAAACGAAATTTATAAGTGAATGCTATATGAGGAGCAGGGTTTAAGCTGCAGTCGCATTTTTCGCAAAATGCGACGAGTTGCTCGAAAATGCGAAGAAAAAATTATTGCCCATCGCGAAAATGCGACAGGCATTTTTAACCACAGTTTATTCTCTGAAAACAGGATTTCTCGATTCCAGAAGATCCGTTTTGCACTTCAGCGATCTTTTCTTGTTCCTTTTTGTTTCCTCTTCAAAATTCTTAACAATACCTGTTAGGCATCGTTGATATAAATAATTTCATGGATAGGATTTTTCGAGCAACGAAAGCAACTAATATTTTTTAGCATTTTGCTACAACTTTTTTCCCATTTTAGCATTTTTGCGACAGCATGTTTTGAGCCAGCTTAAACCTTAGTGAGGAGCATTGAGGGGGGGGGGGATATAATCCCCTAGATTTCGAGTCTAGCTAATCTATTTCATTTACTTTGCGTAAAATTGTAGCACCTTTTTATTAATTTTTCTCATGGGTAAAAATGGGTTACATTTTGTTATAATTTCTTTTTCTCATATCTAGTTTTCTAATAGTTCTGTAGTTCACAAAAACCCAATTTAATCTAGTTTTATGATAATTTAGTTATTCAGTGGCCTAAATGAATTACCCAAAACTTTTTCTTAGAGAGAAGGTAATTGGAATGAAATCACCGGTGAAGTACATTGGTTTGAATACTGTCTGGAGTTTGATAATTTTCTTCCAAACTATTATGGATTATGTAGTCCGGTCTCTGGTAAGAGGCATAGACGTATAGAAACGAATCCTGCTGATTTAATACCTCCGAAACTTCTCACTTTATTGTGAATTTATGTTATACGATCCGAAATAAATTTGCGCATAACTGTGTCCAGAAGCTTAGTTTTTGAAACACTAAACTGACAACTTACGGGTCGACGATTTGATTTCAGTTTGAGGCAAAGTCATTTATTTCTTAGTTACTTAATTCCAAAAACAGCTGTAATTTAAACTACAAAATAATATAAGTAGTAATATAGCCTATTGATGTGATTCCCAAACTTGTGTTAATACGTATAAAATATTGTTGTACAGGGTGTTCATAAAATATGCATACTAATTTAAATTTTATTTGCATCGAAACTGAAGTAATTGGAAAAATAATTGTTTTTTCAATTCCGTGGTTAAACGTCAATTTTTTTTTTGTATAATTAGAATGAATGTCTCCATGTGCGTTCTGTCGTTTCTTACTATAATGTATAAATGAAAGTCTCATTCACACATTTGCTGTAAAATGTCAGATGTTACACCGAGGAAGGCTACGCTATAATGCGCTATTCAAGCATATCAAGAAAATTTACATTTATTTTGCAAATAAAGGAGGCGAGTTTTTTTTGTACATTTCTGAAATTTCTTTATACTTGTGTTAATGATTTCGTCTCCATAAAATAAGCAGCCTTCTCCTTTTACGATGTCATCAATGTCGTTTTCCGTGTCTGTTATGTTCTGTGAATGCATATGGGCTGTTTTTAACGTGCAGATATTCTAATTATGCGGCAAAAATTTTGATTACT
>QLNU02003225.1:53485937-53507669 GCA_006491805.2 Dysdera silvatica | reverse complement strand
TTTATATTTTAGAATAAAATTAAAATATATTTTTAATTTTGCATTTAAATGTTGTTAAGATATGTTCATTTTTAAATAATCTATAATACATTTATTGGAATGGAATACTCATAGAAATAATTACTTGAAAAGCAATCGTGATAGGAATACTATTTATATTTATATATTTATATATTATTAGTATATAAATAAAATTTCAATTCTTGTTTGAAATGTCAACATGATCTTCGTTTGAAAATACGTATTTGCCTTTTGAAAAACGCAAGTGTCCTAGAGTTCTAACGTATTAATTTAAATCTCTAAATTATATTTAATCTTCTAAATTCGATTTAATCCTCTAAATCCTATTTAATTTTCTAAATTCTGTTTAATCCTCTGAATGCTATTTAATTTTCTAAATTCGATTTAATCCCAAAAATTTGATATAATCCTCTAAACTTTATATTTAATCCTCTAAATTCTATTTTATTTCAACCTTGGAAACTAAAAGAACAGCTGCAAAACAAATTATCAGGAAACAAAGGACTTAATATTTTTTAATTGTATCGTTTAAATTTTGAAAAAAGTTTAAAAAATTAAATATGAAAATAAGAGCATGAAGTTATAAGAACCGCATTATGAGACATTTACTAGTAAACGTAACAATTTTTGCATAACACTTTTTCAAAGGAAATTTTTTTAATTACTTTGAACTGAATTTTTTTTCCACTTTTCTCAGTGAACCATTTAATTACCATCCTTTAAACAAGATAATCTGAACAACTAAGTTTTTCTTCACTATGTTTTAGTTTTTGCGAAAATTTTAAAAAAATTGAAAGTCAATCTACCGTGAAAATAATTTTTAAGAAGTTCGAAATAGATAAAAACCTCGTAGACAAATTCTCCCGAATAAATTTAAGTATGGATGAGAATTAAATGAAATTCCACATAACAACACTTGCTCTTCTGAATTCAGTTGACTGTAGATGTATTCACCTTTTACTAAAACATGCGACTTAATATGTCCGCAATGCCATTAGTATTCACGTATGTTTTTTTTTATGACGACGTTTTTACTAGTTTCTTCACAAGACTATCACAAAATATGGTAGGTTATATTTATAATTTCAAGCAGTTCTCTTAATAGTTAAATATGGTTCACTCTACTCTATATCCACTTCGAAATCCATCTTTGTTCTCTTGATTGAACTATATTTAATTCTTTCTATAGATAATCTACTAATATTCCTGTGAAAATTTTATAAAAAGCGAATGATGAGCTAAAACGGATAGTAAATTTTACAATTTCTCTTTTTCATTTTTTATGTAATATGATTACTATATTAATGCCCCTATGATTCGGTTTGCCAAGACAATTAAGGCATTTGGTGAAGATTTTTATAAGCATTCAAAGCATTCTTTGCACGTATGAATTTTCCAACATAAGCATCTGTTTTCTTTAAAAATAACTGGCAATTTAAAAATATAGTTTATTTAAATTTAACTCAGAATTTCTTAATGAAAATGACTTTTGATAATTAGTTTCTTTCGCTTTGGGTTTTAAGTAGTTAATTTAAACGATTAAATTACTTCGGTTGTACAAAGTCAGAGTAATGTCTCTAAAATCTTAGTTTCAAGAGCTTTTCTTAAAGAGAACATTAAAAAATAACGTCTTTATGCTTACTGGATTCTGAAAACTTCCCTCGTTTAATAATCCTTACCATTACTTCCAGAAATCATTATTTAAAATAAAAAATAGAAAATATATCCAAAAATTTAATAAATAAAAATGTAATTTAAAACGGAGCTTATTTTATGCAACAGCCTTTGGGATATGAAGTAATAATCGAATATTACATGCTTGTCCAATCACTAAAAACTAGCTGAATAAGAGGAAAGAAAATGAAAGACAAATAACTTTTAATATTATGAAAAGCTTAACGAAAGAAATAGATAAATATTTCATAAATTAATTTTTTTCCTTCGAAGAAATTGACTTTTTATGAGCTTAAATACTTAAAAAACAAAAGTTTTCGTATCACTATTTTGATTGTAAACAAATAATTTTAATTACATGTGTGTGGAAGCTGACAAATTTCAATACGTTTTTGTTTAATGGCCGAAGTTTCTCTTTACCACACATTGCATAATTTATTTATTGTACATACTAACTAAATTATTTACTGTGCATTGCATGGAAATTAACTATTAGAAATATATATTTGCGTTTTATGTATTTAAAGGACTTAAGGTAATACGATTACATTATTGTCTGTAAAATTAGAACGTATATACATTTTTTAATAATATTTTTAATCTACTTTTGCCATACATACAGGAATATTTGGAAAATACTTTTGCAAATTATGCTTTATTTATTTTTTATAGCTGTGATTTTTTAGAGAATTCTAGACTGTGGTTTCTTTTCTTATTCCTTTCTTAATATAAATCTAACTTTTCCTTTTCCTTGTTACCGTATTTTTCTCATCGCCATTCCAAATTCTCTGGTATCTTTTATACCAGACCAAAGTTCTGTGATATCATTTATATCAGACCAAAATTCTGTGATATATTTATACTAGACGTATAAATTAGCTTGAAGAATAAAATGCCCGATGTCTAAAATAACCGAAATCTAAAATTCAAAACTATCAGTGCAGGAGCATTCAATAGTAAAGGACCAAAAATTTAAGCAAAGAATTTGCTGTATCACAAAAATTCTGTTCTCTACGAGTCCAATAGATTTATCCAGTGTAGAGAAAATCGAAAATTAACAACTGTTCCTATTTCCAAATGCATTCTAACGAGCTGTTTGATGTAAGGGTTTTCAGCCCACTATTGTTACTACCAAATTATATGGTCCTTACGAAACGAAAGGATGAAAATAATCATGCAGGAACATGCAGAATCATGCATATGGATAAAATATGGAGATAAAATGACAGACTTGAATGGTTGAAGAACATGAATCACAAACAAGAAAGTAAAAAAAACGTCGCATAAGTTCGATATTTAAATTTAGCGGGTTTCAATTAACATCAATCCGCACCTCTCTAATCCGCAACTCTCTAATTCGAAACTGTCTAATTCGAAACTGTCTAATCCGCAACTCTCTAATCCGCAACTCTCTAATCAGCAACCATCTAATTCGCAGCTCTTTATTCCGCAACTCTCTAATTCTCAAGTAACTCGGTAGGTTTCCAACGTTAACAATAGCCATCATTATTGCATTTACGGAAGACCTTTACCTTGTCCTTTTTATTGCGTATAGACAGACAGACAGGAAAGCCAAAAGCAATAGCGGGTTCAATATCTATTGAAACCAACTATTAAGTTGCATCGCTCTTAAAGCATATCGTTCTTTGAGTTTCAGTGTTTGCAGTTAAATTTGGGGGAAACTTTCACCCAGATAATGGAAAATTGCGAACCAGTCATCAGACGGAAATTGGAAAATGGTAATGGAGCGTGGTCGAAAGACGTACAATGGAATACACTTCCCTTACTTTAAAAGCTTGCGTTCCACGTCAAAGGTTAATTAAAGACCAAATATTTTATTTATCTTTCGTTAGTTCGGCGATAATGGATTTTATTGTCAGTCCTTAATTGCCTCCTGATATTGAATTTGTATTGGCGAATGGCCAAACGGTCCTCTGGAAAATTTCGTTCTTTGTCTTCGGTTTGCGAAGTGTCGAAGTAGAAATGAGGTAATTAATCCCATTTGTAAAACCTTCCATCGTCATGGTAACCTTGCAAATCGCTAATTAGATTAACAGCCAAGCGTCCAGCATGCCTCTCTAGAATTAAGACAACTGGCGAACCGTTGCTTACAAACCGGCAGCTAACTAACCGCATTCGTTGTTTGGCATTTGATTTTCTTGTTGCAGAACAGTTAGCAAAGTTGTTTCCTTTGGTTTTACGATTTTTTTTCCCATAATTACTAATGAATATTTTGAGATTAACTCAGCTGATACAATTTCCATTACGGAATTAGCAGTAAAACATACCAATTATAAGCATGTCTTTAAAGCTCTGAAGAGGAATGAATAACTTGGAGGTCAAGAACGAATGAAAAGTTTTCTCGTGCAACGAAAAGCGTGTTTTCGAAATTCACTATTTACGACAAGATTTTATTTTCAAGAAGATGAGTTTTTAAGAATTATGAAGAGAGTAAAGTAAGTAATTTTTTTTCAGGGCTATTCTTAAGGAGGTGCGAGTTGGGCGGCCACACCACACGGGGCCGCTAAAAAAATGCAGTACAAGCACCATGAAATAAGTTTTTAGCGGCCTTTATATACCTTCCCAGAGTATTTCATCAATTGACCTTTTGTGTGTGACGTTATATTTCTCATAACACTCACATGCCTTATCAATGATGGTCAAATAAACGTACACATTGTTAAGGTATTATTACCCTCCGCAGGGATAACACAATTGCCAAATATGGTCAACACAGAAAGTGGGTGGCAAAAATTATTGTATAATAAATTCCCCCACGAAAACTCACAAAAATCTCGCCCCGGAGGCTTTCTTGTGTTGACCATATTTGGCAATTGTGTTATCCCTGCGGAGGGTAATAATACCTTAACACCTTTACATACGGAGAAAGAGAGCGTTGTTTCCTGTCCTCATTCGTCTAGCGGTCCAAGACACTCCGGGCTAAACGGAGGGACCCTGGTTCGAATCCAGGATGGGGAAAGCGTCTCTTTTTCTCCAAAACGAATAAAGCTCTAGTTTGAGCTAATTAATACGTGGGTGGCAAAAATTATTGTATAATCATACACATTATTAGTCAAATGCATTAGCATTAGTACTATGCACGTTATAAGGTTTATTGTAGTGGCCTTATAGCCGTTGCAGATACATACAGTTTCCGATAAAAAAAGAACTTATTGCAAAGTTCTGAGAAGCAGAAATTTATAATTACATTGTACTGGTTTTTCTTTGTGTTTATAATGCGGCAGTAGACCTAAATAAAACCCTTTCATTTATCCACAACATCGGAAGTTAAGCAAGAATTGCCAAGCGATTGATATATCCCTGGCTAAGTTTGTTTAGAAATATCTATTTTCAATTTAACTTCAGTAGCTTCTCTTTACCTTTGGCGCTTGGTTTGATTGATTGATTGTTTGGCTTTTTTATGGCGCAAGAGCATCTGGGCGCTTTGACAAGTGAAGAACTTTATTTTGTGATGCTGAATCCTGGTCAATTTTTTCTACCGTTGTGTTAAGAGAGGCCGCTTTTTGAGGGCCGCTAAAATCTGTTTCGCCGATTAATTAATTAAATAATTATTAATTGAATAAATAATTATTAATTAAATAAATAATCATTAATTAATTAAATAATTATTAATTAATTAAATAATTATTAATTAACTAAATAATTATTAATTAAATAAATAATTATTAATTAAATAAATGATTATTAATTAAATAAATAATTATTAATTAAATAAATAATTATTAATTAAAAATAATTATTAATTAACTAAATGGTATTAATTAAATAAATAATTATTAATTAAAAATAATTATTAATTAAAAATAATTATTAATTAAAATAATTATTAAATAAAATAAAGTATTAATTAATTAAAATATGTATATAAGTATATTATACATATTTTATTGTATGAGGTAAAGTAATATTTTTGAAATAATTGAGAAAACATGATTGTAAGAATTTAAAGTTATTTTAGAATAATTTCTCCTTTTAATAATGCATCAGTATTCCACGTTACTATGCTTATTACATCTCTAAAAACAAATTAAAAACGTATTTTTTAAAAAAATATTTTGATATATATTTTTGTATATTTTAACTCACGTGTTATAATTTTTCTGTATAGCTTAATTCTTTTAAATTGAAATTCATGCAGCATATTATAAACTAGAACGACGTTTTTACAACTGTTTCGATACGGAAACGTCCTATCTTCACTAAAATATTTTCTCAAAACTCAGTTTGGAAGATGCTCTGACAAAGATGGAACGTTTCCCTATGGAAATAATTGTATAAAACGTCGTTTCAACTCATGATAAACTGCGTTTGTGCGAAGTTCGATTTACATATACAGATATTTCGAAATACATATACAGATATTTCGATATACATATATAATGCTTGCTCATTTAATCATGTTTTAAAATCTTGTTTGGCAAAAGGCCTATAAAGCAGAAGGAAATGCAAATGTATGCAGTAACTCTTCAACTTATTTATAATCATATGCTCGGAGTGTATCTGGTCGTTTTGATGACGTCAGAATTTGGGAAATAGCTCAGAGGTCGCTTTAAGTCGTCTGTCTCGACTTATTAAGCAGCCTTGTCTTAAAACTCGAAAACGCATTTGTTAACAAGTCTCATTAATGGAAATTCCAATTAATTATATTAATATCCTGACCAATTCATGGAGAGAGAAAAGCATCGACGAATTGATATGAATAAAATACGCCTTCAGTCACTTCCTATTACGTTTTATTGATAAACACACACACTCACACATACACACACACACATTACTCTTTCGTAATTTTCTAAATTGTTTATAGCATAAAAGTTTGCCTGATGAAGAAAGAAATTGATTAGATACCAAACTGAGTGCCATTGAAGAGAAATTCATTATTGGAATGAATGGAGCATTGATTAGTATTACATTTCCTTCGCCGGAAGCTTGTTGGCACAGCCTATTGTTAGGACAGATTAAAAGATTAGGTAGGATTATTTCAGCGAGATACGCTGATTTTCCCGCTTCCCATCCATCTCTTTCATTATAATGAAAAACACTGAATTGTGGAAAAAATGATGATGACGTTTGAACGAATTGACGGAAAGTTTTACGTATAGAGCAAGTGAAGTTTTGATTCTGTTTAACAAGTAATCTCCAATATCTGGTGTCCAAAATGGCGTCCTTCCTCGATTCGAAAAAGAAGACGGCATTGTGCGTTTCTCGCTGCATTGTTCATTCGTTTTACGAATCTGTTAGACTATTCAGTAATGTTAATTTAAGCTTTTGCAGGAGTAAGTGTAGCTTCGATCAATTTCCATTAAAACCTTCACAATACACAAAGCGTAGCTAGTGGGCGGTTTTGAGGTAATGTAACCCCCGTCGCAATGAAATTCTTTATATTTTACATAGGAATATATCAGTTATAGCTTTGTAACCCCTCTCATTAAGCTTACAACCCCCTTATGAAATTTTTGCCTACGCCACTGACCATACACCATCTAGTAGTCCCCAAAAGCTCACGTGTATGAAACATATACGGAAGTTTTAAGGTGAGCTATATCAAAATTTCAAATTTTTCTCTTTTTC
This sequence comes from Dysdera silvatica, assembly GCA_006491805.2. Lineage (NCBI taxonomy): Eukaryota > Metazoa > Arthropoda > Arachnida > Araneae > Dysderidae > Dysdera > Dysdera silvatica. Next base: position 53,500,382 of record QLNU02003225.1, on the reverse strand, counting down.
ATGGAAATTTCTAAAACTTTACCTGAAATGTATTTCTATATAACAAAAATTCGCACCACATTTTAAGTTGATGGCATCAAGAGTTTTTTTCAATAGTAATTTTTTATTATTGTTTAAATACTTATACTATCATTCGCCAAAATTTTTCCTAGCAATGCATGTTTTCATTAAGAACAAAAATTTTTTAATAGTGAGATTTTGACAATAGTAGCAGGACCTTGTTAGGATTAGCATATATCTTTATTATATCTTACATAAAAAAATTTTATAATGCCAACACGTGTGGATTTTTTTTCATTATCGAAAGTTCAAGATGCAAAACTTGGTTAAAATATATGATGGCATCGCCAGTTTGTTTATTCGCATTATATTAACACCATGTAAAATTTTAATAAAAATTGGATGAAAATTATGACGCAAGGAACATTTTCCGTGGTAATGGAGAACAGTCAACTGCGTTTTGAGAAAATATACAAAAACTATTGAACTTTACCATAATTAAAGTACACATACTAAAATTACACCACATTCTGGAAGCTTTAAAGATGGACGGAATTCAATTTTAATTTCACTAAACGGTAAAGGAAAGTTGATTTAATTTTTTAAAAGATTAAATAAAATAGACATGGTCAAATAAAATCGAAATTTTCATTTGTAGGTCCCCGTAAGACAGAATTGGGGTTATCAGAAATCATTCATTTCTAGAAGTATTTTATTCATTCCCATTTCTTAAGCTAATACATTCTTTGGACTACAAACTCACTGCCATTCTTCAGCGCGGGTTGGTGTCTGCCAGTGATTTGCACTAGAAATCAGTCATTTTCAATCATTCATATTGGGCGTCAGTCACTTCCAGCCATTCACATTAGAAGTCAGTTGTTTTGAATCATTCATATTAGAAGTCGGTCATTTTTATTAATTTGCATTAGATGTCAGTTGTTTTGAATCAGTCACATTAGAAATTGATTATTTTGTGCGATTCCCTAATTGGAAGTGCGACTGATAATTCCTGTTAAGGAATAAGTTACACTTTCATTCAATTTAGGGAATACGTTCTTTCGAATCGTTCATTTCCACCGTATATTTTGAACTCTAATTTGAACACCGTTTTGAAAACGTTTAACCCTCTTTTGGCGTCATTACCCTTCTGACTGCTTATCCCGCGATTTCCACGGGCAACATGAAAGTAACAAAATTTTCTTTTCAAGCGATTTTCGCGGGTATGAAATTTTTCCATCTTTCATCTCTCATCATCTTTGGTTACAAAAATGTGCTACATATTTTAACTCTCAATTACATGTAGATTTAAAATATTGAATAAAAAGAAATATGCAGTTTTTGAAGCAATTTTGATAAAAAAGAAAACAAAATTTAACAGTCAGAGGGTTAAATAATACGTTTCATGATAATAGTAACTTGAAATAATTAATAAAATAGAAGCATCAAGAACCAAAGTCAATAGAAAATTTAATTGATGACGTTAAATTTAAAAATAAGCAATTCATTATTTAGTAACAGTGAATTCGTTTTAAATGCTCGCATTAAATTCATCGAATAAAATATATTTTACTACGAAAGTGGAAGAACCGATAAAACGACAATTATTTATCTTCGGGGCCGAGGTAAATTTTGCTTCAATTTTTAAACTGCTTCTCATTGTGAGACCATGCTCGCCATTTTTAAATTATCTCCTTTCAGAATTTAAAATAAAAACATCATTATAAACTTTGCTCACGCTTGCGGGAACAAAGAGAGCTTTTAAGATAGAAACTAGAAAAAAAAAATAACACCAGCTTTCGGCTTCAAAGAACGAAGATCAAGGAAACCATATTATTTTCTTTTATCTTGTTTAATATTTCGACGTTGAAAAATTTCATTATCTGCTTGGGGGAAAAATGGAGGAGGCGCATAAACTATGCGGAGAAATCCTCTACAAGCGTATAAAGCTCTCGCGAATTAAATTTCATACACTTCTTTTGCCCAATATACTACACTGAATTCACCCTATATTGCCTACATAACGTTGTGTTTGTTGTTTGTGTGTACGTGTAAATTTTGGAAAAGTTGGCCGAGCTGGCGGCACTGTATTTCCAGAAGAGGAGATGATTACCGTAGAAGAGCCATAGGTGATGTACGAATGATAAACAATCGAACATGAAACTGGTGGAGACCCAACAGATGCTTAAACGACAGCAGTTAAGTACCCACAAGGCAAGGTGCCTCTACATCAGGTATGTATGAGATCATACATTATAAACAGAGAACGGACGGTTTCACAGACGGCTGCGGTTAAGCACACAAAGCCTGCATAACATGAACACACTGACCGGTGTCAAACAAAAAAAGTTTATTGACTAACTGCTCTCTGCAGTCCCAGCGTTGGTTCTCAAGGCTTTAAGGTGTTTGGAATTCTGGGAAAGGTTTAGGTCCATCGCCCTGCGACGGTATAGTAATAATCCATTCATTATCATGTCCTTAATTTGTAGTCGATTTACAATGGTATCCAGGGCCGGATTAAGGATTCGTGGAGCCCCCTAGAGAATTTTTTCCGGGGCCGCTTGTAGTACAAATTAAGCCTGTGCAATTATAGTAGAAACCGTATATAACGAGAATCTTGGCACCAATTAAAATATTCGTTATATCCGATCGCTCGCTAAATCGGTTCTGGAATTTAAATTTTAGACTTGAAAACAAAATTGGTACAGTTAACATATCTACATACAACGGGCATACAAAAAATTCTAAAATTTGCGGAAAATGTGGCGGAAATTTTTGCTGCAACAAAAATACAGTAGAGTCTCCATATAACGAACTTCCATATAACAAAGTTTTCTATTTAATGAAATTTTCGGCGGAACCTTGACTTTGAATGGCACTAACATGTAAATTTGTCTCCATATTACGAAAAACAATTTCTATATAACGAAGTTCTTTTTATAAAGAATTTGATTTTTTTTTTAATTTACCTTTTACAATTTTTCAGCGGGATGGTTAGCTAGAAGGGATAGTTGAGCATTTTAAGCAAGGACGGACGGAGTTGAGGTAGCCTTCTGTATTGTGGACATAGGGTCAGTTGTGATAAATAATTCTATTGTTCTAAACTGGGAACTTCGAAGCAGCGGGGATGTATCACTCTGCAGGTGTGGCTAAGCCACGAAATTTGCTTCTCGCATATACGTGTTGCATTGTTGAAGAAAATGTTATAGATGACGTGTTCCGATATTTACAAAAGTGTGAGAATTTCTATGAACAAAACGTTTTTTATAAGAAACTTGTACAAAGCAAAATTAGTGATTATTTCTCTGTTTCAAATATGTTGTATGAGGATCATACAGATATAAAGTAATCCTCAGTCTTTACTTTTGTTATTAATTTGTACGTACTTGTATACAAAAAATATTTAAATTCGTTGAAAAAGAAGAGTCTACTGAATTTAGTCTTTACTGTCCAAATTTAGCTTTTTTCATTTTATCGAAATTAAGTTTCATCATTTATGTTAATTTCTATTTAACGAATTTTCCTTATAACGAAGTTTTTCAGAGGAACGATGGCACTTCGTTAAATAGAGACTCGACTGTACTTCCCTGACCATAAGGTCCAATCAGCAGCAAGTTTGAAGTAGCCTTAAGTCTTCATGGCGCCGGGCCCCTAAAAAAAAGCGAGCCCTAGACATTTGTTATGTTTGCCTATGCGATAATCCGGTCCTGATGGTATCGTGGAACGCATTCTGTTATTCTGTTTTTCAATACCGTAGTAGAGGGTGTGGTTCCCTTGGTTTAAGAGGTTCGGATGCCATAGAAAATGACAGGTTCCGGCGCAATGCCGTCCTTGCGCTTGAAAAACTAAGTAGTAGACATCGAGAATTTTTCAGTAGTTTGAAATATTTATTTTATATTTTAAAAATAGTTAATCTAATATATTTATTTCATGAACTATAGTCGTAATAGGCTTATGAGCTATTAGAAGATTTTCAATGATTACGGCAGATTCTGGAATTTAGCAATTAAATATACGACGGGTAAAGTTAATTATTTAGTAATTAAAAGCTTTTAAATTTGTCAAATAATTTATTAATTGAATAATTTCGTCGAATTATAATCTACAAAATAGTTTAACAATATTTCGAAATTCAGTCTAAAAATATCTTTTATAAAACACAATTTTCTAGATAAATATTTAAAATAGATAAAATTGTATGGTTTATGCTTTATTATTTTTGGCGTAAAAGTAGGCAAAGGGATTTAATAAATATTTTAAAATGTATCTAAAAATTATTTAAAATTTTAAATTAATTTTTAATTACTTGCCTATTTTTTTTGCCTTGCTTCAAACTTTCATACCGGCCTTAATCTTCAAAATTTTTTATAGAATTAAGTAAATTCGTTTAAAATAATACGTAATGAAAAGAAGAGTGGCCTCTAATTTAGGATAATAAAAATTCGTATGTCCAATTAAACAACCTGAAGCAATGTACTCCATACTATGTACTAATATATATAGAACGTACTAATATATACTACCATATATGTACGTGATATGTACGTACTAATATATACTACCATATATATACTAATATGGAGTATATTTTTTGGGAATATCGAAAATACGCAATAAATAATTTCTTGAAAAAAAAAAGAAAGAAAGTTAATATAAATGTTCATGCTCATAAAATGGGTACCAGTTTATTTATCGCCGAAAGTTTTGGAATTGACATATAATCCTGAACATGGAAAAAGATAACGAGACGTCAAAAGCATGATTGAGTATGTTCACAAAAACCCTGTTCCAATTTATGAGAGTAATAGAATATATCAGCGGAGTTGTTGGACAGAAAGTTATAAAGAAAGACTCAATAAATATAAGGTATTTCAAGGTTGTGTATCATATATAAAAATGATGCTGGTTTGGTCTATTAAACATAAAATTTAGAAAGGGCTAAACATAAAATTTAGAAAGGGCTAAACAATAAATGAAAGTGATAATATAATTGCGTATTATTATTTTTGAATAATATCTATCCACGTTTATAAATACTGAACGTATATGAGAATATTAGAAACGGCGTATTTATGGACGCATACTGGAACCGCATACGAAGTTCGTAAATCGACGTTTATATAATTTATATAGCTACTATCTATCTGTAAAGGAAATAAGATCCTTTGTGTAAATTATTAGAAATAAACTAGCGTAATAAAATGATAGTTTGCTAGTATTCTGTAGAGATTCAGCTGTATCATGTTATGTCATTTTCATGTGCAAATAATTAAAGTATACGTCCATGCATCCAGGGGCTCGGCTAAACTTGCTATTTGGGGTCCCCATCATTCATATAAAGATTGGATGTAAATCTGAAAAATGCGCACACCCTTATTGCCATTTAAAATTGCAAGTAAAATATGCTTTTCGATCTCACTGTCTCGCCAACATCGTAGTTATAATTAGATGCCAGCTATGATTTCTCTGAACTTGTTTTGGACTGTAAATCGGAAGAAGGAAGAAAGACCGATTGTTTTTTATCAATTTACTATTTTTTACCATTAAATAAAATTGACAAATAAATATTTGGGGGCCCCTCCATTCGCGAGGCCCGGGCGCTGGCCCCGCGAGCCCTTGCTGTAATCTGACCCTGCATGCATCAAACTGGGACCCCTTGGACGAAGGTTCTATATATATATGTATATATCTTACAATGTAAGTATTAAAAAAAAGGAAGGAAGGAAGGAAGGAAGGAAGGAAGGAAGGAAGGAAGGAAGGAAGGAAGGAGAGGAAAGGAACCTAAGCAAGTATTGAACGATTTGCTCAAGATCCTAAACAATATTTTTAGTGAAAGAGAGACCAAAATTTCCCAAAATATGAAGCAATTTTTAAGTTCATTTTTTAGAACTTTCATCTCATTTTTAAAGATCTTAGCAAGGCAAAGAATAAATTCAATTTTTTTCGAAGTATGCAAAATTTAATGCGGAAAAAAATGAAATGTTTTTTGTTTGCTGCTGAGAGTTGAAGGTTATAAAATGCGTAATTTAAATATCCGTGGGTAAATATGAAACCTCGTCGAACTCATAAAAAGACCATCAAGTGGAAAATTATGTATATGTGATTAAATATGCAATTCATGTTCTGTTATGTTAAAAATTTACATTACTATATGAAAAGAGTGTAAATAATTAATATTGTTAATATTAGATTATAATAAAAGATGCTGACAATTAATACGCTAATAAAATGCGGGTGTATGGATGGATCTATAATAATTTATATTTAACAAAAGGAATTAATTCATACTATTTTATTAACTAGTTCTGATTCTACTCTTCAAGTAAAGATGGTGTTGCTTCAAATAAAATCAGATTTTCTGGAAAGAGAAAGGTAACGTGTTTAAAAAAAATAGTCGTCGTTGTACAAATACCCTATTCTTTATTTTCGAAGATATATCGTTCTATTTGTATCCTATTTTTCCATTTTTTTACGTATTGACAACTTCAATAATGTTTATTGTGAATTGACCTATTTAGTATTAAATCATACATCATTTAATCATACACACATTAAATCATTTAATCATGCACACGTTAAATCATTTAATCATACACGCATTAAATAATTTAATCATGCACACATTAAATCATTTAATCATACACACGTTAAATCATTTAATCATACATTATTTTATTGTTATCGGGGATAGGCTATAGAGTGGTTATATTAATTGTAGCAAAAGAGAAAGTATTCAAAATGCTGCAAGCGTCTGTATTAGTGATGTACAAAGAATCAGTGAGTTATTTAAAAGAATTAACTCACCAAAGTGATACATAGATGTAACTCACGAAAGTAAGTCAGAGTTAGAACTGCGATCCATTGAAAATAGGTATTATGCTAAGGCCCCGCTGAAACCGATTGATTTTATATAGAAAATGAAAATGATCATTTAGTTAATTATTAATGGGATAGCTATTATTTTAATTTTAATATTATTAAAACGTTGCACATTTCTTAAGATAATGTTTTGAAATCTGATAGAAAAATCTATGTAATTTTAATTACATATATGTCTGTTGGAATACTTGCATTTACGAGCTTGAAAAAAGACGGTAACGGTATCCATTACATTACTAATCCATTACCGTATGATCCATTACATTACTGATCCATTACCGCATACTCCTTTTTGGGCTACACATTTTTAGAAATTCGCTTCAATTGAATATATTAGATAAAATATAAAGCTTTCAGTAAGTTTAATGAAAAAAAAATGATTAATTGTTTCTCATATACACAACTAAGAGAGAATAATTTATAAATAAAAAAATATATTTACTAAATGTCAGACATCATCATCATTCTAGTTAACCCTAGAATTGAATGTCGTAACTGATATTATAAAATCACTGTAATCTCAAGCAATAAACTTTTTTTGTAAATTATTTTATAGTATTTTAATTTTTTATTTTTAAAATATCACAATAAGTTTAAAATAATTTTAATTAGCGTACAGCAGTATGAGGATATAATAATTTCAGTACAAATACCAAGGAATCAGACATCGAGGTCGTACAATGGTAACGCGTTCGACTAGCCTATTGATAACCCGGGTTCGACTGCCAAATTTTGGCGCCATTTTGGCGCCAAAATAAAATTCCTGGCGTAGCGTGACCCGTGCTGTCCTTAGGTCATATCACGCAGACAAAGGAATCCGCTTCCTTTCGAACTAATCTTCGATTATTTTAGTAAAAATTAAATGTTTACTAATAATTAGGCTTTCCAAAAAGCATTACTAAGAGGTGAAATTTGCATTTTTGTCTTCAACTCCAAAAACTGCTCCAGGGAAAGAATAATTTTGTAAAGTTTTTTGCATATAAGAGCAAGTAATGCTTTAAGTACAACAAAACATTGTTTACTGTCAAAGAAAAACAAAGAAGGGGAAAAAATAGACGCTTGCGAACAAATTTTGTTCATTCATTAACTTCGATTTTTTGTCTTGTTGGGTTTCTTTTGTTAGAAACGCCAAGTACAGATGTTGCCAATTTGCAAAAACAAAATTATTTTCTTTAATAATGTTTACCGTCGAAGTAAAGAGTACCACATAAACGGACCTAATTCCATTTAATGTGTAAGATACGTAAACACTAGAAGAGGCCAAGGAATCGATCAAATGAAATTACGTACATAATGTATATCGTTATCCACAGGCTCTGAGTTGTTGTTGCAATGGCCTAGATTGCGGTTCTATTTCAGGTTTGAATCCTTAACTTACCAAATAGGAGGCTTTCTAACTGACTTCTCACTATAGTCCGGGGTTTGGTTCCCAAGACCTTAAGAGGTTCGGGTGACTAGAAAACTCTAGGTCCCGGCGAAGCACGATCCTTGATATCCTTGCGCCGTAAAACCCACAAACAGAGTGAGTGGGGGGAAGATGGGCATAGTTATTTGTATCTTATCTGCAGCTTGATATATTGAATAAATTTGTACAAACAGTATGTGATATTGTAGAATGAACCTTTATTGATACTGAAACTTAGACTTTTCAGTGTATGTTAAACTGCCGAGCCATTTTTATGAAAAAACAAAGAAAGAAAGCATTGCCAAATGCTCATCTTACCCATAGTATGGGTGAGATGGGCTCCACGTAGATATAAGATGGGCATACCAGTTCATATCAGTTATAATCTTCCCATATTTGGCATACGAAATGTTTAAATCCTTTGGCTCCATCACAAGTTTTGTGGAACCATGTATTGCACTCTTGCCATAAAAACCGCTAAACAAATATTAACAATTAATTTTTCGAAGTTTTCAATATTTCAGTGGCAGGTTCTTATCCCCTCTCACGTACCTCCTTCTCACGTCACCGCCCCCTGCAAATATACACCAATCCCTGACAACATAGTGTTAAGCCTACACACTAAAGGTTTTTAAAATAATATGCCAACAACATATTACTTCGGGAGCCCATCTTACATACAAATTTTGTGCTCGTCTTATATGTCTCGTCGTCTTATATGCTCGTACCCAATATGAAATTATCAGTTATAGTGTCGTGACGTTAAAGGTTTTCGACACGTCGCTCGCTTTTTGTACCACAAATTAACTTAAACGCCCTATTAATCTCCCCTAAACGTTTCATGTCGCTTTTGGAATAAATATATGAAATAAAGCTCACCGAAGTAAGCGTAAAAATTATAAAAAACATTTCCGTACCCCGATTTTTAGAACAGCTACAAAATACTTCTCTCCTGACAGTTGAAGTTGAAATGCCTTTACCTTCTGGAAACGAACTCATGAGCTGAAGTACATCACTATTATACCAACATCAGTTCTTTGCATTGCGTACATGGGAAATGACGTCACTGTGCCCATCTTTCCTGCATGCCCATCCCCCCCACACACTCACCCTATTATTGAAGACCGGATTCTATGCACTAAAAATCCAACAAAATATGCGCTAGAAAGCTCAAAATATGCTGTATATATGCATTTAAAATTGATAAAGATGCACCTAAAATAAATAAATATTCACTTAAATATTTTTTTACATGAAAATGATGTACCCTACTTTTTTAAAACAGATTTATTATTAACCGCTGAATAGGAATATTCGATATAAATAAATATATAATTAATTTATCATATGCTTATAATTAACTTAATTATAAAATTAGTTAATTATAAAATTAGTTAATTATAAAATTAGTTAATTATAAAATTAGTTAATTATATGCTTTATACAGCACAATTTCTATGGCGGCATATTGCTATGTGTCTCTCGATATTCTGAACAGTTAGCATTGTCTCCTACCATACAACAGCAATTTTATGGCCGAAGGGTCCTTTCCAGAGATATAGAAATTATCCGACAGCACTTACAAAATTTTGTGGTTCAACCATTACGGACATTTTTGCCAATGAAGGCCTATCACCCCTCCTATCCTTAATAGATGATGACGTGGAATTTTAACCCATGTATGGATTTACTTCAGCCTGACCTTCAATCTACTGCTAATCTAACACAATAAAGCTAAATCTTCTGTTTTCCTAATAAGGATAGAGGCTATAATTCAGGTAGGACTAACTTTTTTATACCCTAATTAAACTCGAAATTCACTTCGTCTTTCTGCTCAGATAAGGAGTAAGAGAAAAATTTTATTATTAATATTATCAAGAAATTTTTCCGATAAAGGAATAATAAATTTTTTATGATTACCAAAATCCTTAAAATATGCATTTATTTTGGAAATTTATCGCTTTTATGCATTTATATCCACTGACGTTAACAAAGGACTAAAATATACAATTGAATTTGCATATAATCCGGACTCATTATCTAAAATTTTTTTAACGAATTTAAAAAATTACTGCGAAATTCAAGAAAATTTTGTTAACTTTTGAAAATTGAAAATTTAGAAAAACTCTGTTATTCTTGTTTTATTTAGAGTTGCATTTTCTAAACTACGATATTTTAAAAGCTACAAGACCATTTAAGAAATTATATCATTTAAAAATCTATATTTTTTAAAACTATGATTTTTGAAATACAGGATGTTTTACAAAATCACGACACTAAAAATTAAGTTCTGTAACACCGTGGTTATTTATAATTGCATTTAGATTTTAATTCTGATCTTTAAACATCGTTATTTAATTTAATTTTTCTTAAATTTCTTTTTTCTTTAATTTAGTATTTTTCAAACTATATTTTTTAAAATTCCAATTACTTAATTATGATTGCACGAATTGAAATTCCGCATTTTTTCCTCATAAGTTTGGAAATCTTTATTAAACCCTGTATCTACAGCTTTATTTTCAATTTTGCAAAACGAAAAAAACGAAAAAAAATAAGAAACAAAACAAAAAAACTTCGAAACTTCAGAAACACGTGTTCAATCCACAGCCGATCTGAGAACAGTTGACAGTTTTCGACGCCAGTTGGGTTCTTATCTATTACTTCATATTTCATTCAAACTCCCTTGGTTACAGTTAGAAATAAGAAACTTAGGACAGCGTGAAAAAGAACTTGGGTTTGGAAAAATATGATAGATAGTTGTGCGATAAATTGGCAGACGATTTATTGTTCTGAAATTACTTTGACAGTAAACGCGAAGTTTTAGACGCCGAGTAATGTATTTTGTACAAATGGTAGACACCACCACGACCAGAAAACATTTGTTACAGTTTATGAGAATGGCGATTTTTCCTATTCATTTTTCTGATAAGAAAGATATTTTGCTAAGAGCTTGCGTGATTTCCCCAATCGCGCCAAGTCCTTTGCCAACTAAATCCTGTTCTAAGGATGCTAGAAAAATCATCTTTCGAATTCTGTTTTCGGATAAAGTTAAAGTAATTTAATTATTATACAATTTGGGTTATTTATTTGTTTGCTCATATAATTATACATAAGCCCATATATAGGATATCAAACCAGAAATTTTTGATAAATGAAAGATTTTACTTTTAGGAAACAGCTTAAAACCTTATTCAAACGGGGCTTGACTTCCAACCCCACCTTCGTACACAGCCTTGATTATACCCTACATAAAATCTCTTCAATTTTCGTATTTAAATTTGCCACTGTGCAAAGAAGGGGGAAAATAAGGCTTAAATCTCGGTGTCCTCTTCTTTATGCTACATTATTCTCATGTATTATTCGTACATTATTCTCAACGTTCCCATCAAATTATGGAGCGGAGCCCTGTGAAGTAATGAACTTGCCAGGGATGGCACATTGCCCTTTGCTTAAATACTTATACTTTAACGTAAATTTACATACATCTGGGCATTATTTAACACATTATTACTTTACACTTTCGATACAACATTACTCTATGTATTACATTAACATTTATTTAATTCAATAAACTATAGTATCGATTATTCATATGCAGAGTATTCGTAAAGATTTTTTTAATCAAGTAGGTAAAATAAAATATTTTGTAGTAAATTTGAAAAGTGTTTCTTTCAAAACCGACAGACTGAAGCTACTCCACTGCCCTGGGACACGGTATGCTAGGGGGTTCCGGCACAGAATTTTACTAACTTAACGAACATAATTGCTGGGGGGAAGGGCGATATGCTGAAGTGACTAGGGTTCCGTAACAACGCTAGACCTTTACTTAAGAACGCATTAACGACAATTATGTTATGTACCTCTAAAAAGATAGGACACCAGTACTTACCAAAAAATTGTCTATGTTTTTTTAACTACACTCGAATATATGTTGATATTATTTTATTAACACCATGTCATCTTTTATTTTATTTATTGATTTATTTTCTCTTTAGTTAATTTCTTACAATTTATATTTCACGGTTAATATTTAAAAAAAAAATCTAATACTAAATTAAGATAGAGATAATATATTAAGATAAGGCTCTGTATGTATATCATCAAACATAGGCGCAGGGTTTTCAAAATTATTTAAGGGCCCGAGCCCCACGGACCCATGTAACGTAGAATTTGCCGAAATTATTAGTGGCTTTAAACACTATATTAGTCTCTATATGGTTTCACAAACATACTACATACATTTGTATATTACAATGTATGCGAAATTGCAATTTATTTTAAATTACAGTAGTGATGGGGATGGGGGTGCGCCTGTCTATATGTTTTTACACTTTCGATGTACATCATCGTGAAATAAATGACAGAACTCAGATCGGAATCAAACCAATTTGATTGCTTATCTTGAATCTAGATGGCGCCAGTAAATATCAGTTTCTCTAATATTAAGAATATCTTTCCATAAACATGACGTAATTTTAGTTTTGATTGCCACGTGGTATCTACAATAATATTATATTTATAAAAAAATACTATTGGCAATCATTAAAATCATTATGTGCACTTTGAAGAACTTAATTTTGTCACATTGTATAAATATCCCTCCGTTTGAACATAGAGAAAATCGCAGAAGTTTTCCAAATTTCTGAAGTCGTGTTTTTGTTTTTTTTGTTTTTTTTTAGTAAAAACAAATCTAGAGATAATTAGCATTTATAAATAAAAACTAAAAATATTATTTGTGCACTTGTTTTCATTAAAACTATTATTTATAAAACACGTCGATTTTTTTATTTATCAAAATATGATTTACGATCTTTTTAATATCTGACGTGGTCTCAGTTCACATAACCTCAGACCAGTGGCGTAAGAAAGGAGGATCAGGGGGTTCAGGGTGCTCAAGCTCTCCTCTTTGTATATTAAGTCACACTGTTCTCTTTAACTCCGCATCACATGATCTCCTTTAAAGCTATTTGATCCCCCCGTTATGATTTTTGAGTTGCTACGCCACTGCTGATGTAGACAAATCAAATCAGATGTAGACAAAATGTTCAGTTGTTTATGCATAAGCCAAGTAGGCCAGGGCCTGAGGCCTCTAGATTTTGGGGCCACCAGTGATCTGATGTTATTTAAGTTTAAAATTACTTAAATTATAATTTTAGGCCTAAAATTTTCATATATATTTTTCTATATCCCTAACTTGTTTACATAGGCGTACGCAGAAAGTTCGTAAGGGGGTTATAGACTCAATGGGGGGTTACAGAGATACAACTCGCATATTCCTATGTTAAATATACAAAATTTCATTGCAATGGGGGGGTCACAACTCCCATCAACACCCCCTGCTCACGTCAGTGTTTGTTCGTGTCTGTTTAATCCCATTAATGCACTTCAGATGATTACGTAGCTCCCACCTGGCCTTGACCTGGGCTTTGTCAGACCCCACAGTCTTTTCCCCAGTAGTGCCCTGGCACGTCGTCTGTCATTACGAAATCTATTCACAATATCGAATTGTACTCATTGGTGTACGCAGGTGGGTGTTCATGTAGTTGTAATCCCATTGCAATGAAATTTTGTATATTTAACATAGGAATATATGAGTTGTAGCTCTGTAACCCCACATATTCTCTTACTCGATACGAACTTTCTGATTACGCCTATGCAACTAAGCGAAAGTCTTGCATTTTACAGAGGGAAACTTGGTCGGCAATTACTTCTGAGGATGCTCCGCATAGCACGGAGTGAAACGTTAAGTGTTTTTAATAAACAGACGTTGCGGAATATCCCGCAAAGCTCTATGATGTATATTAATAGACGCCGTGAAAGTCTTCGTGAATGTGGCTTATCATTCATCATACTTAAGACCGCACCCAGGATTTAATTTCGGGGTGTGTTCAAATTTTTAGCATATATCGATACAAACAGAGCATGCAAGGTCATAGCCAACCAAATTTAGTTCCGGGTGGGGGTCGGTACCTAAGAAAAATATTCCAGCTTCTGGGATCCAGATTTTCTTGTTTAGTCCATATGCCTACGGATAATACAGTCACATGAATGCGCTTATTTTTTAACCTTATGGGCGCTTATATGCATACAAATTTAATTTTCCTTTTGATGACAATTTATAGCATCAGACAGGGACATGAGACATAGCACTTCCAAAATTTGGG
>QLNU02003225.1:53469433-53485837 GCA_006491805.2 Dysdera silvatica | reverse complement strand
GCGTATATTCTGATATAGAGTGACATTTACTGTCCTTACGCTAGATAATGTGTGAAAATGGAAACCATGAAGACAAACTATGACAACTTAAAATCGCAGCTGACTTTTTTCCAAAAGTCTCTCTTCTCTTTTTTTTTTCTAGCAACTTCATTTCAGGCAGACAATTTAATTAAAAAAAAATTCATAATCGTCGTTAATATGCTATACAAAGATGCAATCGAATTTTAAGTTCATATAGAATAATTATACAATTTTAGGATAAATAAATGAATAAATTGATATATATATATTATTAGTGAATGTTTGCCTCGGCATCAGCGAACGAAAACGAAATCTGATGAAGCCCGCGCCACTCACAAGAAAACTAACCCAAGTGTAACCCTCCGATTTTGATAAAATTTGGTGTATTTGTAGAGGAAGAAAAATTATTCGATAGGTATTTTTTTTTTCGGCTAAAAAATGTGTTTAGGGGGTGAACTCGCCCCTCGAAAAGCGGCCATATTTTTGTTTTTCGACTATAACTTCTGAACAAATCATGATAGCGTAATTTCGTAGATGTACAAAATTTCGCAGCCTATTCACCAGTGTAAAAAGATTTCATAAAAAATATAATGAGTTATAAAATCAAATTTTCGTTTTTTTTTTCGCAGGGTAAATAGGGTTTACATGGAAAGCAATCTACGTGTTTCCCTCAGATTTGAATGAAATTTGGTGGATTTGTATAAGGTGCCAAAACATTTGATATCATTCTGTTTAATCGGCTAAAAAATATTTTTAGAGGGCGAACACGCCCTTCAAAAATCGGCCATATTTTTGTTTTTCGCCTATGACTTCTGAATAAATCATGATTGCGTAATTTCGTAAATGTACAAAATTTCACAGCCTATCCACTGGTGTAAAAAAAATCGTTTAAGAAATATGATGAATTATAAAATTCAATTTTCATATTTTTCCACAGGGTAAGTAGCGCGTATTGGCTACGCTTTTCTTGTGTGCATAGGTGCTAGCAGGGGGAAGTAACACGTAATGGGCGACACTTCTCTTGCATGCATGGCTGTACGCAGGGGAAGAAATGTGTAGGGGCGACTTTAGGTGTGTTTTCAGGAGAAAGTGGGGAACCCCTCCCACAGACGAAAAACGAATGATGTGATTATATGTACAAAAAAAATCCCGTTAGTGGTTCTGGTTATTCTCTAAATATGAGCTTATTAAGTCAACTGCTTAATAAGCTCATATTTAGAGCTTATTAAGTCAACTGCTTCTAGAGATATAAATATTTACTTTCAGGAAGATTTTCGTGGTTTAAACTATATCATGTATTATAATTCGCCTTATGGCGTGACTTAAAATTATTATTATTAATTAAACTTATGGCATGAAACTATTGTACATTCTGTCCTTTGATCCGTAAAACTTAAAAATATGTAGATATGGTAAATGTGTTTCTCTAACAGGTCATTGCGTATTAACTTTTAATTACTCTGCATCTGTTTCAATTTCCTTTGTCTTCCTATTTGTGAGTATTTTACAGTTTCGTAATTAGAGACCACATGGCTCATATACACGGCGAATTATAGTGCATGATATAGGGTGACCCACGAAAATCTCCCTGAAAGTAAATATTTATATCTCCAGAAGAAGTTGGCTTAATAATCTCATATTTAGGTGTTAACTAGAGTCACTGAAGGGATTTTTTTGTATATATAATCATATCATTTGTTTTTCGTCTGTGAAAGCGGTTCCCCACTTTCTCCTGAAATATACCTCAAGTCGTCCCTACACGCTATTTCCCCCGTGTGCAGCTATGCATGCGGGAGAAGTATCGCCCCTTATGTGCTACTTCATCTACATAGTACTTGTGCATACAAGAAAAGCGTCGCCCCTACGCGCTACTTCCCCTGCGGAAAAATACAAAAATTGAATTTTATGTATCATCATATTTTTAAAACAATTTTTTACATCAGTAAATAGGCTGTGAAATTTTGTACATTTACGAAATTACGCTATCATGATTTGTTCAGAAGTTATAGCCGAAAAACAAAAATATGGCCGATTTTCGAGGGGCGGGTCCACCCCCTAAAAATAATTTTTAACCGATAAAAAAAATACGTATCCAATGTTTTTACACCTTCTACAAGTCCACAAAATTTAATTAAAATAGGAGGGGAACACATGGGTTGCTTTTCTTGTAAGCGCTACTTCCCTTGCGGAAAAAAACAACAAAAAACGAAAATTTTATTTTATAACTCATTATATCTTTTATACAATTTTTTTACACAGGTGGATAGGCTGCAAAATTTTGTACATTTACGAAATTACACTATCATGATTTGTTCAGAAATTATAGTCGAAAAACAAAAATACAGCCGATTTTCGAGGGGGCGAGTTCACCCCCTAAACCTATTTTGTAGCCGATAAAAAAATACGTATCCAATAATTTGGCCTCCTCTACGAATACACAAAATTTCATTAAAATCGGATATTTGGGTTAGTTTCCGTGTCAGTCTAAATACAGGCCGAATCTACATCCCTGTTAGTAAAGAAATAGTCGAATTTTTATAGTTTTGAATTGAGAAGTGTTGGGGATGTATTCAGAACAAATTATTTGTGTGAACTGGTTTTTGAACAAGAAAGTAATTTCTATTTTAAAATCCAACAGGTGAGGATTAGTTAGAACAATGGAAACTGAATAGACATATTTGAAGCGATTCCATACGAGCCAAGATGTACTTAGTATCCATTTAAGTGGATTTCCTAATACAAAAAAAGTCATTAGAGACGAGACAAAATAATAAATTCTATCTAGAACGACTTCAGCAAGATGAAAAGAGCCTTTTTGTGACCATGATTCGAATCTAAGACTCAGTTATTCCATTCAAGGAGATATCATAAATATTCTAAACTAATATTATGACATGATGTAAGCTAATATAAAGGGTCCCAATACCACAAAAATCACCTTTGTTGCATTATCTAATTAAGAAAGAGAAAGGGTTCCGCAAGTTCAAGTAATCTCCAACAAGGCTTCTATCGTTAATCTTACCATGTCACCGTCAAGACCCATAAATGTGAGAAACAGACAATGTCAATATTTTTGCAATGACTGCTTTTATAACTGACCGTTTTATTTAATGTATAAACTTTATGTTAAATAGTTATAAACTAGCCATTATTTTTTGTACCAATTGCCTAATTATTTACTCGTAGCTGCCAATAAATATATTGCGGAAACCAACCTCGTTTAGACACACTGAAATTTAACTCCCATTTGCGAACAACATATTGGGAATCGAACGTTTACGTAAAGCAAGTTTTACCTGAATTTTGCCTTTCGGTTGCAAAATGTATCTTCATTTTGCAATATATTTGGAGATCCTCCATTTTCATATCCTATTATCCTATGTAGTAGTATAGTGGATTGGCTTTAGAATATTAGTGACAACGTTATGATGTTGATAAATGTAATAACTTAATAAAGTAATAATTTAAGTATATAATAAATTAGTTAGGCACACGCACACAATAGGATAAGCATAATAAGTTTTTAGTTAAGCAATAATATGCTTAAGTATAATAAGTTTTTAGTTAAGCAATAATATGTCTAAGTATAATAAGTTTTTAATTGAGTAATAAAACAATTATAATCAGTTTAGCGTTTCTCTAGGGTTTCATATTCTAAGTTAAAACAATTTATTTGAAATAATAATCCACGATTACTTTAAATTTATTTGACAAGCAATTTATTTGAAATAGTAATCCACGATTACTTTAAATTTATTTGACAAGCAATTTATTTGACATAGTAATCCACGTAGGAAGGGTGCATTTCTATGGGTTGGACTCAAATTAGCTTCACTTATTAAAAACAATTAATAAATGGTTGAAATCATGTCTTTATATATTATTTTATGAAGTTCCAAATTATCCCTTTTTTTTATAAATGTTTATAATTCAGATTAACGCTTTGGTCCAATTTTTTTATAACTTTCTTCAACCCGCGACCCGCATGCAGCTCGCTAGCTCATAGAAAAAATACGAATTCTTTTACACAAAAACAACATCCTGCTCCCTCTGAGTCTGAAATACATGTATTGTATTCCGTTGGCATTTCGTATGTCGTAATATATATAAATATCGTAATATATAAATACCTTAAAACGCTATAGAACTAAAGTAACAGTATGGGGTAAAGTAACCCCCCCCCCACCTCAATCGTGTTTTACTTTAGTTTTACTTTAGTTTTCTAGCGTATATGGGCATTAGGTGTAGTTTTATTGATTTGCAGTGCAACAGTGATTTTAAAAAATTCAACTTAGGACTCATTGAATTCTATTCTAAATATGCTGATAAGAGAACATCTTCCCAAACATCCGACTGTGTGCCCTGAAAATGTTGCTGTTCTGGACACGGGCGCAGTTAGCGTGGGGGGGGGGATAGGGGGACCTGTCCCCCAATGTTGGTATTGGGGTTCCATATCCCTCCCAATTTCAAACAAGAAATCTGTAATAGGTAACTTCATTCAAAGAATTTTTTTTTTTTTTAATCTAAGGAATGCGGTTATATTTTTCGGCGTAGTGTATTTAGTGCGAAATAAAAAAAATGCACTTTGTCATTTATTTGATGTAATTATACCTTTTGTTAGATTGTATTATATAGTTCTCTTTTCTTCATGGCAGCGTTTTCATTGACGTGTTATTATTTCAACTTTCAAACGGAACGTTTTTAATAACGTTACAACTACATTTTCCCAATTTTAATTTCGCAAGCTCAAGGAAATTTTTGGCCCTCTACGCTCATTATCAACGACATAAATTAAAGGGACTGTCTACACCATCACCATCAGCGTAATAAATACGAAATTTATTAAGGAGCATTGCATGTGAAAATGAAACTGGAAATGTAACTAGAATATTAATTTTATGGTAAAGTGAACGTTATCAAGCAGAAGCATATTTAAATTAAACACTGCTTTGTTGATGTCTGTTATCGCTGTAAAGAGTTGTTAACAACAAGGCTTTAACCAGAAATTTTTCGGAGCAGGCAAAAAATGTTTACAACCTCGCTAATGAGTAAGTACTGGTAGCAAAAACATTACGGAAGGGGGGACGGGCCTTTGGGACCACCCTCTGTCTCTGGCCCTGTTTGACAACAAGCTGCCTTTCACTGGTATACTGTCCCCTACCAATATGCTTATGACGTCGGCGCCCATGGTTCTGGAGCACTTACATCTGCGCATAGGCTGACGTAGAAAGCAATGGTGGGGGGCGGTAACAGAGCTACAACTCCGTATGTTTATATATATATATATACACAAAATTTCGTTGCAGTGGGGATTACAACACCTATCAACCCATCCCCCTGCCTACGCCAACGCGTCTGTAAACAGATGTTTCCAAAAACGAAGTCGATAAAATGAAAAGTTAGGACCAGAATAACTGACGTCCACCTTGGAAACATTCTTAGGATTGCAATATCAAAAATAAGACCTGATATTGACAGGATTGTTAAAAATAAGCAGTGCCAAAAATATCACTATAAGATTTGATTTCGCTTTACATATTCATAACTAAACGAATTGTAAATGTATTTTGCTTCCATACGTATTTTACATTGTAATGTACAGGGTGCTCTCTAAAATCCGGTGTTAACTTTTGAACGAAGTCTCGTAGAGCCGTAAAATTTAGGTGTGAGTATAGTAAAGTGCCCATGGCCGATAAAATGAGATCGACGGCAGCGCCATCTGTGGCGAAATTGGGAAGTTATTGCACCTAATTCTGGAACTAAGGGAGATACAGAAAATTTTTCAATTACAAAGTTGTTAAGCACTAACTAATTAGTAAGAAACGTGTTTTTTTCACCACCTTAATAGGGTTAAATTTTCCATATAGGAGGTTTTAAAGGTATCCGTCCAGCAAACGCCATTGTTGGTCAAAATTCCGATTTAACGTCAATCATTAACTTCAATTTTCAAAATTCATGTTAACTTCAATCATTCATTCTTGTAATTCTGTAAAACTTCATTCATTATGTAAGTACAGATTGCATGCTACGAACAGTATGGTGAAAAAATCATTGTTATTAATGCTATTGTAGAAATGTTATTATTTTATGTCATCATGATTATTTGGTATGATGCGGTTGCGACGACAACCCAATTAGTTTCCAGGCTAATGCCTTAACCAACTACGCCATTGGTACGCCTAAGGCAGAATGGGGTTATCGTCGCTACCGCATTATACCAAATAATCATGATAACACAAAATAGTAACATTTCTACAAGAGCATTAGTAACATCGATTTTTTTCGGAATTTTTACCAACAATGGCGTTACTGAACGGACACCTTAATAGTGAATTTTGCCCTATTAAGGTGGTGGAAAAAAATCGTTTCGTACTAATAAGTGGGTGTGTAACAAATTTGTAACTGAAAAATCTTCTGTATCTCCTCTAGTTCCAGAATTAGGTGTAATAACTTCTCGACTTCGCCACAGAGGGCGCTGTCGTCGACCCCATTTCATCGGCCATGGACACTTTACTATACGCACACCTAACTTTTACAGCTCTACGAGCCTTCGTTCAAAAGTTCTTTGCGAAACACCAGACTGTAGAGAGCACCCTGTATATATTTAGTACCAGAGGCGGATCTAGAAAATATTTTTGGGCGGGAACGCAATACTAATATAGAGACCTAATTGTAAGGGAAAAATAGCAATAAAGGCTCATGGGGTGGGGACACAACCCTCGAGTCGCCTTTTCAGTCCTAATATTGCTAATACAGCAGTGCGGCCCGCGGGCCTAAGAGTAAGCAAAATTGGCCCTTGGACTGAAAAAGGTTGAAGACCCCCTGACTTACGGCTACGTCTATGTGCTCATTATCGGCACAGAATTTCGACTTCAATAGACTGAGCACAAATACCCGCAAACTTAATTGTGCACAAATGTATTCCAATTCAGTTGCCACGGAAACACTTACAGTCCCATTTTATATACTTTATTGTATTGCAGAATATAACTGCAGACTATAATTCGAATGAACAGCTTCGAAGCCATCTTTTATTTATTTATTAATTTAAATACAAAAGTGAGTAAAGGCCAAATGTTATGCTTCCCACTTTAAATAAACGCTTTTCAAAACTTGGAATTAATGATACCCCATGAATAAATTATACTAAGTAAATTAAAATGTGGAATCCCCCCCAGAGAATAATATTTTAAATTACGCGCCTTTTAAATGCAGTTTTTAAACGAGAGAAAGAAATTTAGTCATCATTGTTGCCGAAGTAAATTAGCATCCATTATGCATTTTTGTTTCCTGCATAATTAATTAATCATCCATAAGTTCATCATCATGCGTAACGAGAACTGATGACGAACTATTATTAGACGCCTAATAATACGCATTATTAATTTATGATTAAGGGCGACATTGGAGTTATTTCTCAAGTGTTAATGGATCAGAAAATTTTCCTCGCCCGTGCACAAGCGACCGCCAAAAGGGAAAAGGACTATTAGTAAACGTTAAAATTTAGGACGCAAAACAACATAGCAAAAAAAAACAATAAATTCAGTAATATACGAAATCAAACACATTCTTTCAAATTAACACTGGTATGAACGTACTTGAATGGTGTTTATGTATATATGAAAACATTAAATTGCATAAATAATACCACTGACGTCCTTAGTATTGCTTTGAAATTAATAAAGGATTATTGAAATATAGATCGATATTGTAGGCATGGCGTCTGAAATTACACCTTGACTATTTAAAGCCCATATTTCCCATTCAGTGACCAATTCCTTGTCATTAAAAATTTATCAGTTAAAGATCAAGAGTCTTATATACTCTCCTACTTATTTGTCGTGTTTTCTACTATATTTTATTTGATCCATCTTGATTTATTCTTTGTTCCAAATGTTTTTATTTGGATTATTATCTTAGACTGAGAGACAGAGTAGCCAACATCCCCAATACGTAAATTTTGTAAAAAATTACTAGTTTTGTTATTAAACTCAATATTAACCAATATTAGATGATAAATTTATTTTTTATATATGAGATATTATTGCCCGTCACAGGGTTAGCACAATTGCCGAATAGTGGGCATACAGAGCCACCGGTGAGTAATTTTGGAAACTGCTCGCAAAAAAAAGATATTTTACGTTGCCTGGTAGAAACCGAACCCGCTACCTCTTGATATCCGACCAATAGCTCTTCCAATAATATCTCATATATAAAAAAAGAAATTTATTATATAATATTACCACATCATCAGCTATGATAAGAAAAATTTCCCGTCTTTAAAATGGGCGCCCATATGTGTATTTCTAGTGGGGGCGGAAGGCTGAGAAAAATTATTACCTCCTTCTCAAAGCTATCGAGAATTTTAGTGAATCTACAAAAGACCAAAACGCTACAAAAATAATTGATATTGCTTGACAATTAGTAATAAGCTAAAAAGTACCTTATTTTAAAATGTGACTGTAAAACTTTTGAAAGTAAATGCATAGCAGGTTCGGGCAAATCAAATTTTTAAACGGCTAGGTGGGGTTCAAGCCTTCCTCAGCCTTCCTCAGCCAGGTCTTTAACTAACCAGTATGTTTACTGTCACGTCACTTGTTGAGAATTCCTTCTCTTTAATTTTGAAAACCTGGTTTATTTTACTTGAGAAAAGCTACATAGGTTCAGGATTTGTGTTGATATCAAGTATGTTCAATACCAAAATATTCTATAAATGGAATTTTATACTATTCAAAGTGTATCTATCACTGTTTGCCCATATTCTAGACTTTGAGGAGCTCAAGACAACCTCCTATGGAAATGTCCGGCTACGATGCGATAACACGTTGAAAACTTCTCAAAATCCATAAATCAACGACGGTTAGTCAGGTGGCAGCAAGACTGCTGCAATAGGGAAGGTATTAAATTTCTACTATAAGACACTTGAGAGGCAGTGTGCACAGCTGTATCGGACGCTTCCATTTCGAAATGATTTCCGCTGGGGCAAGTGTCCTCCCATTCGCGAAAGAGATAACTTTGTCCAGTCGATTTGGTCCGTGTGTTTAACAACGGGCAGAGAATTTGTGGCATCAACTGTTCCGATTTCACTTAGCTTTCCTGGTCCAGATTTCAAAGGGCGAGTAGAATTTCAATTATGCGATGACTGGACATTCCGTGAGTGGCATGATTTACAGGGAAATGCCAGGAGATGCTCTCTTGTGCATTTCAAAATGCACTTATCACACAGTATGTCTGCAGAATTCTATTTGATAAATTATGTCGTACCTAACTGCATTTAAAGTTTGATAAAATGAATACTGGTGCATTTTAAAATATTTATGTATAATTTCTAATATTAAATTAATTAATAAACGGGTTTGTTTAATTAGGTCTCGTATATATAGGTGTATTATTAAGAACATTTTAAAATAGATTTTACGTTACTTAACATAATAGGAAAATGTTTATTTTCAATCATACAGGTTTATTTCCTTAAAGTTTTTCAAATTTTTATTTATTACAGAAGATCTATTTTTTATTTTCATCTTTTGAATTCTATTTTCGTTTTTATTTTCCCCTGATTTATGCAATATTATTAGCACTTACCATTCATTTCTTTCCTTTTTTTCTGATGACTTTCCCATCATTGAATTGCTGAATTATCATGAATTTTACTAATATTTTAAATTCACATAAATAGGCACGAATGCTATATTAAATAATGAGATCATTTAAAGCAAAGTAAAAAATTTATCTCGATTTATAATAATAATAATAATAATAATAATAATAATAATAATAATTATTTTTCACGAATTCGACAAACAACACCCGCGGATGGAGACAGCAGAAAAAGGCCGAGAGGAGGCCTAACAAGCGCGCTGTCACCAAGATTTAAATTCACCTTTCGGTGTTGTACTTTTCATATATAATTATGCAAACTATCAAATCTTTTCTATGTTCTCCGTTTGAAAACCATTGTGTGACTTTACGTTTAATAGAATTTTTAAAATAATTGTACCAATATAGAATCTATATAATAAGCGAATATATATTCACAAAAAATAGGAAATTTCTTTTAGCTCAATTCATTTTCGGAGGAGTTTTAAAAGGGAAACTATTTTAAAATAAAACTCTAAATTATAAATGAAACTTAGGTCTATTTTATCAAACACAAAAGCCAGATTTTCATTATAAAAATGCGAATAAATAATGACACAATCATATTTATAAACAACACAATGCATGCAATACATGGTGCAACGATAAAATGCAACGCAGCACATGCTATAGATATGTGAACCTAATTTTCAGTTTTCGATGCAAGTAAATACATAAAATTGTTCAAAATAAAAATAAAATACTGCAGTTAATTATATTATACAAAATGAAAATTATATTTATAAGTATATCTACATTTTTGTATTACTTGATATGTCCAGTGAATGATCAGTGAAATTCTATCAGTAGAAATAGCGTATAAGAAAGTAAACATGAAGTGCTGAACGGGTAATTTACTTTGAGACGGGTAGATTGGGTTGCCCTCGGGGATTTAATCCTAAAAGAATTACCGGGCAAGAGGAAATAAGAAGCGGCATTGCTAAAGTATTTGAGGAAGAGTCGTTTACTTCAAGAAATAAAGTAAATAGGACAAATAAACGTTGAAAAAAGAAGAAAAGGAAGTTAAATATTGGAAGACCGCTTACACCTTTTCACCATACACGTCGTACACGCAGTAAAAGCAATATATATGAAAATGATGGTACTTTTATCGCCATCCTATAGAAATTTAAATATTAGCTAAAAAATGCCCATAATTCTTTTTATTTTTAATGACTCGTTAATCGGGATTTTGGAATAATTTTGAAAATGTTTTTAACTTTTCAAAGGTGAGTCATATAAATATTTCATTCAAAGGAATGCTTTGAGGAAGTATGGGTAAATCCTTCCTTCCCTTCCTTCCTTCCTTCCTTTCTTCCTTCCTTCCCCCCTCTCTCTCTCTTTCTTTCTTTCTTCTGTCACTCTTTCATCAATTCATTCATTCATTCATTCATTTCTTTACTCATTCACTATATAAAAACGCCAACGCGAATACTAGCGAGCTTGAACTGGGATCATAGAGCTTTTAAGCATCAATAGTATGTACATCACGTTGGAATTTAAAGCAAGTCGTTCTAGAAAACTGTGATGTAACTCCGCGAGAAGATGTTTGTTTGTTTGTTTGGCTTTTTTATGGCGCAAGAGCATCTGGGCTATACTGCGCCACCGCGAGAAGATGACCAGTGCTTCTGAACGGATCTCTGGCTCGAAGCAACAACTACTTAAGGATAGTTCCGATTGATGTAATACACTGCGCAAAAATATTAGATAAATAAAACACAATACTGTCGAAGTTAGAAATTACACAATTTAATTTCTTCTAATTATGTAATTTCTAACTGCGATAGTATTGCGTTTTTTTTATCTACTACTTAAAGATAATCGAGAAATATTCAGTATTTGTTTAATGTACATTTCTTTCTTTTTTTTCCTCAAGTCCGGGTGACATTTTGATTTGAAGAAATGCCTCATTTGAAGATATTGAAAAGAGACATCTTGCCTTCGTTGCTACGATATATTCACGGTAAATGGTAATCTGAGGGTATAGGATCTGACAGCCTGCATATCGAAGCTTACGTATCTTTGCTATAGTATAACATTTCCAAACTGTTTCAGCTGACACTAATGGAACATTTCTCGGGTGGATCTAATATTTGACAAGTTAAGCATGAGCATTCGCATGCCTCCAATCGACGCAACTGGTTATTAACTGGTTACGCTACCCAATCGACGCAACTGGTTACGCTAATTAACGAGACGGTACTTCGTGACAAGGACATCAGTTGAACAGTAATGCACATGTGCTGTTTGTAGCTAACAGCTGATAAAATGAGTAGCAAAATTTTTGCATTTTTCCATCATCTTAATATGATTTTTACCCTGTTTTCTTAGTCGATTCCAGTTAAAACAGAAAATAAATATATCGGTGTATTTCCTTCTTAGCATTTCAGATTTCAACTGACATAAATATAAATGGCAATACATTTATGTCAGATTTTGCTGACATAAATGCATTAGTATAATTCTCTCATAAATACTTAAGTCAATAAATTTTAATTGTTAAAAAATTGTTGAAGTTTGCATTTGAAATTGCATTTTTTTTACGTGAATACTGTAAAATTCTCTTAGCTTTTCCGTTCTCTATCTGAAAGTAAGAAAGATTGATTTGTATACGCTTTATTAAAACTATATGAATTTTGTTGAAATTGTAAAAGGAAATATTTTGCATATCGTAACTTATCACTGGTTGAATCTAGGTTGAAAGTACGGGACGAGGCTAAACTTGATTGGCATATTTAATTATCACACAAAATATCACGAATTTTACATTTTAAAAGCATGAAATATATCTTCAAAGTAACGATTTTGTGACAGTGATTTCTGTTTAATTACTAATTGTCAATTAGCTCTGCTGAGCCTTAATCACATGTATATCGGAATTTATTTATATTATATATATTTATTTTATATATTTATTTTATATATTTATTTTATATTAAAATAATTTATATTGTGTGTATAGATATTACTACATTTATATAAATATACAGTAAAAAACGAAACATGGAAAATTAAATTTTTTCAATATTTCGGGGATTTTGTTTTTTATTAGAGCGTGAATAGAATCGTTGATATTGGACTGCCGCATAAAAGTAATAAGCGTAATTAAGTAATAATTACGCATATCAAAAATGATTCAGTTATTACTCGATGGCAATAGAAAAATCTATTTTGTTCTGATGATGACGGATCGTATTTCGGTCGAAACAATTGTTAACAATACCTCTTAACTATAACTGACTATCTGTATATTCTTCACTTAAATAATTACAAAATTCTGAATTACTAGTAGTATTTTATTTTACTTTCGTTAGTATTAGTTATGTTACTAACTACAATTACTATATTCATATAATTAATATCGCAATTTAAAGGGTTTTGAAATAAGAATACAAAATCATAGAATAACCAAAGTTAAAGGTATAAAAAATTAATAAAAAATTCTGAAGTTTATAAAATTTTTCTAAAAATTTTCCAGATTTTTCTAAAACTAATCATGAACTGGCGCGAATTGACCTTTGACTACAGAGCATGGAACTCTATTCCCACTACAATCATCAAACTCACTCCCATTATGTGAAAAAAGTATTTCTAAATACTCACTAAATTAATATCTATACATTTAAAATAATGAAAAATTCTACCCCGAGCAGCATGGGCTTTATCAGATCCAACAACCTTTACCCAATCCTGGCCAAGCGAATCAATTGAATATTTGGTAACATAACAATTAAAATGCATCTGCAATTTTAATTAATTCGCTTAAATAATATCCATATTGTATTTTACTGCGTTATAAATGCATGTTAAATGTTATGAATGCATGAAAAAGTTCATTTAAAAATAGTTAATCATAGATTAGTGATATGTTGTGAAAGCAACATTTGGAGGTTAAGACTATTATTATAGTATAATAAATTTAATTTCATGCGTGAAAAATATACTAATTATCAGAAGGCTTAAGTATGGAAAATAAATCATTTAAAATTTTATCGTTTACAGATTTTAATTTAAAATTCGACTTGAACATTCGTATCCATGTCTTCGTTATCCGCAAAGATTAAACCCAGCGTTGCATTTACTATTCCAGGATTGTTTTCAAAACCTTCAATTAATTTAAATTAACTATGGATTTTGAATTTCGCTTCTCCTGAACTCGAGAAGTGGGAAAGTTAAGACGATTTTCAATTATCAGGAAATCACCATTAAAGGATCCGAATTTCCTTTCGCTCTCTCATTTAATTTCACAGACACGCTTATGAAGTCAGCTTAACTAATCGCACTTCGTCTATTCCTTTAATTGTCTCGTATTCATCAAGTCTGGAAGCAGAAAACTCGGAATGGGTGGGTTTGAAACGGTAAAGAATTTCCGTGAATATTAAAGTATTCACCGATTTTGATTTACAATCGATGAATGAAAGCCTACAGCGTAGAACAGAAGAAAAGGGAATTAAGACAATAGGGTTAATGATAATAATCGGAACTGTTTTAATCATCCTTTTTTCATAATTCTTTTGTGTAATTATTTCTTTTAATTACTAATTTGTTATACTGCGTTTCCTTCAAAAAAATTATTAGGTGAAGATTACATATTAATGTACATTAGATGGACCTTTTCTGGATCTATGCAGATCCTGGCCGCATTAGCCCCCTTCTCTTTATTTGAAGTGTGCTCTAGATAGATGCTCTACTAGATTCACTTTGAAAATCATCACATCCCTTTTCTAGAAACACAAAAGTGTCATTTGCAATCAACTTTCTCTTTTTTTTTTAATTTGTGCTCAATTGACTAAAACATAATGAAAAAAATAGAGCAACTTAGTTGAAAGGAAACGATGTTATTTGTTAGAGGAAATTAGTACGTCGTCAAGTGATATAAGTACAGCAACCCTACTAAGCGTGATATCAACAATCGGCCAGTTATCTCTTTCGAACTAGTCCTGTTACAAAGATTCTGCTCAAGCTATCCCAGAGGAAGGTCTTGCCGATCATGGTTGGATTCAGCGTTCTAGTTTACCTCATATATATGCTACATGGTCTACGATTATTACATTTGGTGACAAAACATGCGTTATATATACCTAGCCCATTCAACAGAACATTTAAACCAATCATACATTCTCGATAGATGAATGCCAATATTTCATATATATTTTTGTTTATATATTTGTTTTTCTTTCATTTAATCCATGCGTCCAAAGGTATGTAGAAAATATGCACTATATTATTAGCCTAACTAGGAGGGGGGTTATGAATAACATAGCCGACCCCAAAACATTTTCGTTGTCCTTCAAAAACGAAAGCTACAAATAAATGATTTGTGCGAAGAATTGAGGTGGGGCTGTAGTCCCCCCCCAAGTACCGGAGCTAGCTCCATCACTGATTAGATATCTCGAATAGAGTAAAATATATGTTTCAAAGTCGTCTCAAGAAACCGTCACTATTATGATTATGATTTCTTTTTCTATATAACTTAAAAAATTCATCTAAAGCTAGAAGTAATCTAGAGAAAAATAGTAATCGAACGCTTTACTTTTATTGTTGTTGCTTTCTGAAGCAGAACATTCTGAGGTACCTACCGAATACTTACAACTTTGAGATTCAAAACCTTTTTCGAGAAGGAGCATTATTGGGTTTTTTTTTTTTTTGGTTTTACGGCTCAAAGACTACAGTGGTCATGCTGCGCCGGGACCTACTGTTTTCCGAGGAATCCGAACCTCTTAAGGCCTAGGGAACCAAACCCCGGACTACAGTGAGCAGTGCGATCTTTATGAGATCTCTGAGTAAGCGTTCTTTTTGCACTGCTGGGAGTCGAACCCGGATTAGCCGCGCAATAGGAGAACGCGTTACCACACTGCGCCACCGCAGGGCCGAGCATTATTGTACACGAACTAACGATTTATTTACACAAGCGCCATCTAACCGACTGTTTGGGAATGAGAATATAAATGATATTTTGAAAACTCGTAATTATAAGCAGGGCAGAATTCATTAAAAGCACTGTATACTTTTGATGCATATATGCTAGAAGTTTTCAACGAAGAGGACGAAGTCCACTTCCTGAAACTTTTTGACTTGTTTAAAAGCCAAATGTACTTTTTCTACGCATGTTATAGAGTTTAATGTAAAACATAAAAAATACGCGTATTTTGTGTATTACGTTTTGTTTACGTCGAAAGGAATTCAGGGACTTGAGATTGCTATCCCATTTGCATACGTAGGACTATGAGTACAAACATAGAAATGAGTTTGGAATAGAGTACAGTGCAGTATATTGTGAGGGAAACTATTCTGATACTAGCAAAAACTGACAATACCTGACAGAAGTTTAGATTTCTGAGAGTGGGTAATAGATGAATGAATTTTTTGATTCGTCTCGGTATTATCCAACTGAATTAAACTGAGGGATGGAAGTGAATGAAGGTTGTAAAATTATTAAATCGAATTTGCTTAATTATTCAGTTTGTAGAAAATTTTTATCCCGATATAGTCAAGCACTAAATATACCCTGTTTGATAACAAAGATCGCTTTTTACATACAAAAGGTTAAACGCTGGTAAAATAGCAATGAAAAAAGTCACGGGTGATCTTTTTCATTGCTATTTTACCAGTGTTTAACCTTTTTATGTAATTTCCTCCCTGGTACCCTGTATTTTATTTCTAAAGATCGTTTTGTTAGCAAATACACTCTATAAGAAAACCACCGCCAGCACAGTCAAATCGCCGCATCGCTTCGACCCACCT
>QLNU02003225.1:53445983-53469333 GCA_006491805.2 Dysdera silvatica | reverse complement strand
TACAGTCGATGTAAGATATCCACAGTCAAAATGCAACAGAAATTTTGACCACATATTGAGAATCGCTCCTTATATACACCTGCTGAATGCGCAGTTCCGATGCGCTGGAGTTCCCGCTATTCATTCATTGGACACCAAATTTTAATCATTTGCATGTTCGGTCAAAATGTCTTTGCATACGAAATTTCATTACAATCGGACAATTCCTTCTTGGTGCGTCGATTTTGTTTTGTTATGGAGTGTACATGAAGACAAGACCATTCATGTGAGTTGGAGTAAAGGTGGTGTTCACATAGACGAGAGCTTTCGTTGCGCGCATAGGGTAACGTGTGAAGTAAGGGCATCAGGTTCAGAAGCTGCCCACAATCCTACGATGATGCTGTGAAAAAACTAGACAAACAACGGGAAAATGGCGTCTCGCGCATGTCCAGAATATTAAACCCACGCGACCTTTATCCAAGTATCAAAACAAATGGAGAAAGCCCACTGCGAGTAAGCTACAGTGAGCTTTCTGGCCAGAGCTGGGCAGTATCGATACATGAAATTTTCGATGAAAAATACACGTATTTGAACTACGTGTTTTCGACGGAAAATACATGTATTTGAACCGTATTTTCAATGGAAAATACATGTATTTGAACTACGTGTTTTCGATGGAAAATACATGTATTTGAACTACGTGTTTTCGATGGAAAATACTTGTATTTGAACTACGTATTTTCGATGTAAAATACATATATTTGAACTACGTATTTTTGATGGAAAATACATGTATTTGAACTACGTATTTTCGTTGGAAAATACATGTATTTGAACTACGTATTTTTGATGGAAAATACATGTATTTGAAATACGTATTTTCGATACATTTGTATTTTGTATCGAAAATACAAATTTCTAGGTATTTTGTATTTCGTATCGAAAATACAAATTTTTAGGTATTTTGTATTTTCAAAATACATTTTCAAGTTTGAAAATACATTTAGTTTGGAATTTTTAACTTCGAATTCTAGCCACTTGGCTAAACAGATCGTGCCAGAAGGTCGACTTTATCACCTGTTTAAGTAGATGGTACATAAGCATTTGCCCTCTCTACATTGTACTTTTCCTCGTACCGTAATTGTTCATAAGTACATCCCATTTGTATATGCAAAGGAACACGCTTCGAGGGCAATAAAACTTTATGACCCTGGCTCTCCCTCGCCAAAGTACATTTGCCATCTTGACCAGATATATGAGTTTGTATAACTGTCGGCTGTGTCGCTATCGCTATGTGAAAAATATCTCGTGGAACCGAAATGCTTTCAACTTGAAAAATTTCCCACGAAAACGGAAAATCAACTTCGGCTTTTTACTGGTGATCGTGGATCACACGCCTACATGGGACTGAGGTCACATGCTTTACTACCTAACTTCTATCAACGACTTACTTTACAACCATTTAGGCAATTTTTAATATTGCAAATTAATCTGTTTCATAAATTTCAACTGGTTGCTTTGAACTTGCCCTGCTTTAAGTCTTCGTAGACTTATTTTTGTGATGAATCATGGCAACAGTGCTAATACTAGTAGCGTAAGGAAATTTGATGAATACACAAATAGATGTGCCATTTTAGATGACAAGTACTTTACAATTTCTTCAAGTGCTGGTACAGTGGAAAAGCATAGTGCCAATGATGCAAAGAAAGGAAGAAAATTTCAATAATTTGCACAACCGTTGTGGCAACAACAAACTTCAAAACTACTTAACGGCAAGTTCTACATATTTATTTAATTTTATTATAAGAGTGAAAGTCAAGGATGAAGTGGAGTATCTTCACGTCCTTAAATTCATTTGCCATAAGAATGTGAAAAAGACAAGGCCTTTTCTGGCAAAGTGGGGGTCGCCACATAGGACGATCTATTTATAACGAAAAATATAAATATCTCAGAAAATATGCATCCAATTCAAAAATTGTTCAGAATAAAAGTTTAGTATTTTCAATTTTTTTTTTAATTTTATAACAAGCAAATCGCCCTCTTCTGGAGGGGAAGGGGATAAAATTTCAAATGGAAATCTCTATATATTTTATTTAGAATTGGACCTCGATATAAGATCACCCCGCATGTGCGGTCATTTTTGAAAAGTCCCGGTTTACTGAATCGGAATTCTGTGTTACACTTTACTGTTATATGGCCAGGCTCTGGACAGAAACCTGTTTATAAAGTCACTTCAAGTTCTAAGAATTCAATAATGCGATGTTGTCAAGCACTCACTATACTGTGAGGTGTATGGGAGGGGGGTCTTCGTAGTAAAATAGAAAAGGAGAGAGGTCTTAATAAATTTTTTTTTTTTTTGAAGAATCTGTTCTTCCCTTCTCCAGTCAAGCTTTTGGGACTAGATTGAGCTAGAGACAAAACAACCACGGGATGTATTTGCAGGGAGCAATTTCTCATATGAGAAAGAAAATTTCATCTGCTTTACCGCATTTGTGGGCGATATGTCGTATAAAACCAAAAACTTCATCATTTACGGATAACAAGAAATTACCAATACTTTTAAGAAATATAGTCAATTAAAAGCAGCTTTTGCAAAACACAATGTAATGGCAAAGACGACGCTCTACAATACAATTTTGTCATCGTTATTTAAACTATTATGCGTAAATTCTTTGAAGTTCAAAATAAATTTGAAAATTTCTTAACTTAAAAGTTATTTATTAAGCAACAATATTAATCAACGCTTATTGGCGTAGTGATGCCAGCGCCGATGTTATGGCGTGGTTAGATTGTGTAACGGTAGAAAGAAAATAAATATTTTTACGCTCGGTGGGACCTGAACCCACGACCTTCCACTTGCCGGGAGGAGGCTCTACCATCTGAGCTACGAACGACAATATTTAATCTCTTACGAACGTATACACAGACTATTTACTGAAGCCGCTTATTTCGCCGGTTATTTATTATTCTGAATTTATTAACTTAAGTTTTGCATAATGTTTGTGCTATTGGTTTATACATAGTTAAAATGCCTGATGTAAGTTGCATTCTCTCTAATTCCACATATAAGTCACCCTGCTTATAACATCAGCAGACGCCCTGCTTATAACATCAGCAGTCGCCCTGCTTATAACATCAGCAGTCGCCCTGCTTATAACATCAGCAGTTGCCCTGCTTATAACATCAGAAGTCGCTCTGCTTATAAAATCAGCAGTTGCCCTGCTTATAACATCAGCAGTCGCCCTGCTTATAGCTCAGTTTTGTCAAGTTTGCAGGGGTAACCTTATAACTGTATTATTTTCTTCAATTTTTGGATTCTTCTTTAAGACGACCTACCTAGAAGTTTTGGGAACGTATCCTACAGTGAAAGAAATGTTCATTTGCGATAACACAAATTTGCCGTCAAATGCCATGGTGGAACTATTATTTTCTTTTGCCACTATATTAAATACTCCAAAAAGGAATACTTTATCCGATACCAGTTTCGAACAATTGATTTTAGTGAAAGCCAATACCATTTTCTCTCAATAGTTTTTTTAGTCACAATCATACCGAATATCATTAGTTATCCTTTAATCATTTTTCTTGGATTTTCCTGTGTACGCCGTAGGGATAATTTGCCTCTTACTAGTATCTTCAAATTTAATATGTATTTATAAATATAACCCAGAATCAAAACGGAGCCGAATGTTGAAAAAATAAATTAAAATTTATATTTCTTATATTATGTTTCCTGAAATATGGTACACATTTCGCATAAAATGTTCACTTCCTCCTCGCTTTGTACGCTTCGTTTAAATGCATTTATGTACAATATAGAATTTTTCTGAGCCATTACAACGCTAAATTCGACATGAATGTTACTTCTGGCTTTCGTTGCGCTTCATTCGATATTTTTCTGAATTTTTCAATTTATTTTTAAATGATCATTTTTTTAAATAACCAATTTTTTTATTATTATAACCAAGGACAAAAACTTAGACTTTTTGCTTTTATATCCTTGTTAGATCAAGGTCTCTCTGCTCTCTTTCCCCTCCCCTTTAAAACTAAAATCGCCCCGCTGTTGGTGTCTCCCTTCTCAAAGTGCTCATAACCTTACCACCAGATACATGTCATACGCAAAGCGTTTCTAGGTGTTTTGCCGCCCTAGGCAAGAATTGAAAAATGCCGCCCCCGCCGCCCTTTCACTACCATCACCATCTCTACCACCATCAACATCCAGCGGTACAACAATGTAAATGTTCTATTATACTTTTAATCATTAAACCCGTTAATTATATTTATATTTTAAACTTATATTAGTTATTTTGTAATATTAGAATATTGTGAATAGTAAAACAATTGCTACATGTTATAATCGTTTAATTTCAACAATTTATATTTTTAAAAACTGAAATATTAAAGGAGTAATATTACAAAACACAACGTTGTATTATCAGAGCTAGAAGGCTTAAATGTATTAGATATAGAAAAAAAACTTGTGTGCAAAATTAAACAATGAAACACATCAAGAAATTTTACATTCGTCAAAGTAAAGACTTATTAAGTAATTGTTTCGTATGCTTTTGAAAACAATTATATGTTTTAATTTTTCCTCTTTTTCATTTTTTCTCCTCATTTGCTCAGTTTTTTCTTTGATTTAAAATTAAATTTTTACGCCATTTTGCCGCCCCTAAAATTTTGCCGCCCTAATCGGACGCCTACTTTTGCCTAATGGTAAATACGACCCTTGTCATACTACTAGTTATAGAGTCATTCCACGTCAAACCACCCAAAATTTTGATGATTCACAACCCGACCTCTTTAGATTTCCCTGAAAGTTTGCCGAATTGATGACCCAATGGATGATTGAAATATCCCAAATTTTAACTTTATCCGTCAAATAGATCAAATATGGCCAATGGTCAAAAGTTACTGAAATGGGCCTGTTTTGGATTATCATGCTTTACAAAATTGACAATTTTTTTCGTTTTTAATCTACAAAGATAAAGGAGGTCACATTTGAAAGAATTTTTAAAGATCTTTCTAATTATGTAATATAAGTAAGTATTATAAGTAGAAATTTTTTAAATAAAATGAACAGAATGGTTTAGACTTGAATTTTTCAAAATGGGGTCATTTTAGTTTTCTCAAAAAATTATATGTTATATAGAATAATATTGTACACTTTTTCTCAAAATTTCAAGATGGGACCGCTATTAGTTCAAGAGATATTAAAAAAATTCAACTCAAAGTTAAAACTTTATTCTTATGTATTGTGACCTCTCATATTCCAGACTTGTCTATTATTGCATGTTGCTGCCTTTTTTTTCATTACCATGTCTTTCACTAAATAATATACTAATCTTTGTTCAACTGATAATTTTCAGAATTACGATATTTATAATTATAGAAAAATAGGAGAAACTTATTACTAGCAATAAAATAACTACATGTATATTTTTTTAACCTTAGGGGCGCTAGTAAAGTACTAGTGTTCACTATGAATTTAAAAAAAAAAACAGCTGTAGAGTAACTGTTTTTCAACATACTTTGTGAGCACTAGTACTTTACTAGCGTCCCTACGCTTGATAAAAAACATATGTATTTTATTCAGTAGAGTAACGGAAAGTCTCAAGGCCCCCTGCAATAATTTTTTGGCCCCCTTTTTACAAAAATTAATTTGTATATGTATATATGAAAAAACTATATATGAATAGTGTTGTGTCTTCTATAAGAAATTTACCAGCGACGCATTCCAATATTTTAAACAGAACACATGTCTATTAGTCACCGTTTCGTGAGGTAGGGTTCTGGCGTAAAGCGTATACTGTAAATTCAAAACTCGTCCAGATTTTATAATTTTTTGATGTTGAGTTCAATTTTAAAGGCAATGAAAACAGCTAAAGTAAATACGCGTAATGAGTTTGCCACAGTTGGAAACCGTTTATTTTATTTTATATTTTACCTAAAGATTAAAAAAAATCCTTATTAACTAAAAAATATAATATCTTTTACTTATAAATTTTATGAAAAGTAAACGACAGAAGGGGAGCCCCCACCTTACAAAGGGTTCAGAGGTTATCAGTATGCTACTGATTTTATTGCTAGTAATTAGTTTCTCCTATTTTTATATAATTACAAAATTATAAATATTAATAAAATACAGGGTACCAGGGAGGAAATTACATAAAAAGGTTAAACACCAGTGTTTAACCTTTTTATGTAATTATGAATATTGAAATTCTGCAAATTTTCAGTTGAACAAGGATTAATATATATTATTAAATAATATATAAGTATGTTGCTGCTTTTTTTTCATTATTATATTTTTCACTAAATTTTAATGAAAGACATAATAATGAAAAAAAAAAGAAGTAACATGCAATAATAAACAAGACCTGAATATGAAAAGTCACAATGCGTAGAATAAAGTCTTACCTTTCAGTGGAATTTTTTTAATATCTCTTGAACCCATAGAGATCCCATCACGAAATTTTGAGAAAAGGTGTATAATATCATATTATATAATATATAATTTTTTGGAAAAAATAAAATGAAAACGTTTTGAAAAACTCAAAGTCAAACTTTTCATCTTATTTAAAACAATTCCGCTTATAATACTTAGTTTTATTATATATTTATAGAAAGATCTCTAAAAAATATTTCAAATGAGACATATTTTACCTTTATAGGTTAAAATGGAAAAAAGTTACAGTTAATTTTGTAAAGCACGATAATCCAAATCAGGCCCATTTGAGTGACTTTTGACCTTTGGCCATATTTGATCTATTTGGCGGGTGAAGTTAAAACTTCGAATATTTCAAGCATCCACTGGGTCATCAATTCTACGAAATTTCAGGGAAATCTAAAGGGGTCGGGTCAATAAATAATGTTCGGTGGTTTGACATGCAATGCATACATAGCTACATAGCGCATATAGGTGGTCTTATGGCGGCAAGAACGAAAGAAATCGATTTCATTTCTTATCAACTATTTTTACAATTTTAAGTGTGAATTCACAAATAATGTGAAATGATGGTGACATATTATTGAATTACTTGGTTACTTATGATTAGAGCCCGGATTTCTATGCATTTGCATATTTCTGCATATTTTATTTTCGTACGCATATTTTGGGGTATATTTTGGTATTTTTGCAAACATTTCATAAAATTTTCAAAAAGTGTGTATTTTTCTAATCCGCTAGTAATTCAATCAATTATATTAATTCGATGTGTTTTTTTTTTTAAAAAAAGGCCTTTATCTTTTTAAAAAAAATTAAAATAAAAATGAAAAAATGCTACAAAATATGTTTCCATTGTAAATGATATAATTAGATAATATTAAAGTTAGAAAAAATAATTTTATGAGTCTTCACATTTCTGTGATGATATTTCTGAATACTCGTAATTCTTTCGAAGTGAAGATCAAGGGTAATATTTCTAGCCCAAGCTATGGGCGCCAGGAGGTATGGGCAAGGGAGGGCCATTTCTCCCCGTATTTCGATTTTTCTTTGATAAAAAAAAAGTAAAATTAAAAAGGTGAGATAGAAAATTTCCATTTTTTAAGACCTTTGACCTCCCCCCCCGATTTCACCCTGCCATCGTCCTACGGCCCAAGCCAATGCTTGTGATGCCATATTGATTGATTGATTGATTGATTGTTTGGCTTTTTTATGGCGCAAGAGCATCTGGGCTATACTGCGCCAAATGCCATATTTTCAAACATGTCCATATGTATTTCATACATTGTGGTGTGTATTTTGTGTTAATTTTGTGCATACTCATATTCAAGGACGTAACAAAGTGATATTTTTTATGCATTTCAGTATATATGTTATGCAATAATTTCAAGAACATTTGCACTGTTTCAATAAATTGTTATTTTATACATTTCGAAACATCGCTTATGAGTAGGGTCCAAATTTCTATGCACTTGCATATTTCTACATAAATGTGAAAGCGAAAAAATGTGCACAAAAATTCGTGCACAATTTTTAATAATTTTGAGCATATTTGCATATCATTTCGGCCAAATTTTATGCATTAAAATTTGGGCCTTACTTATTACTATAAAATTATAACGATATGATTAGAATAATGAAATTATTAAACTTAATTTACGTTAATTAAGTGCACTAAGGTTAGGTAAAAAAAACTTTAGCAAATGTAATTTGCATTTTCGAAAAGTATTTTAAAATACATTTTGCATTTTGTATCGAAAATACATATTTCTATGTATTTTGTAATGAAAATATAAATTTCGAAGTATTTTGTAATGAAAATACAAATTTCGAAGTATTTTGTATATTTTGCCCAACTCTGTTTCCTGCATATAGCGGAGCTATTGCACGCTATCAGAGGCTTTTAGATGTTATAATCTTGACAGGCAACCTGAAGATCGGTAATTCGAGTCCAATCACAGCATGGCCATATATTATATATTCTTCCCCTTATGAGTAATGTAAAACTAATAATTTGAATCAAAATCCAAGACCTGTAAACAGCAAATATTGCTAAATTAATTTATCTGCCTCTATTCCTTTAGTAATGGATGTTCCGTAAGCATTAAGGGTGATTATGGCATAATTATGGTATTTCGTTCATGGCCATGAAAAGGGTAGGGCACGTCGTTAAAATTATGAGCTATTTCAGCAGCCTCAAAAGTGATATTTTCATTTTAGGAGGCATTTTATTACCTTTTTCGCACGACCTGCAAAATTACACTTTTCATAGCCATGCTGAGAATCGAGGCGAAGTATGATTGGCAAAAAAAGGGACCCGCGAGTTCAAGGAAATTGACTAATAATTACTTGCACTCAACTCATAACCTTGAACGATTTGTGATCACTAAAACGTCAAAATATAACCTTTAATAGTAGTTATATTAAATTCAGAGCTTTAGCGCAAACGACTATCAACGCATCAGTAAACTTCTTCCCCGAGAAAATTAACATACTTTTTGAAGCCACGGAAAACAAAAAAAAATAAAAAGGCAAATTTAATATATTTTCAATCGAATGGTGATTAATTCAAAACGTGTTTTAAACCAAACCTAATCTATCCTCCACTTTTCACCCTATCAGCCTAAAACCGTTTCATGACACCTTGATTTCTTGTATAATAATTTAAACCGAACTTGTTTGAACAAAGCACTTTTATAAAGGCAAAACCTTTTTTATACTTTAGGATATTTTACGGGTATTTTTCCTATATTCTAATTAAAAATACATACGTCATTAAATTAATGGGTGCCATATTTTACTAACTTTAATTCATTAGTATCATTAATTCAGAAGGAGAAAAGATTTATACCCTCCATTCTTATAATGCCATTGTTTTTAATATAAAATTACTTCTTGTACACTCACGTGCACACAAATGCAATCATGGAGCTATTTTATAATCAACAGTTCCATAAAAATAACAGCAAATTATTTCAATAATTGGAATAGCAATCAAACGGATAACAAATATATTTTTATTTCGTCTAACCTTCGCAGATCCTTGAAAAGCAATTGTCGTATGGGATATTTCAAATCGATGAAAGTAAAGGAATCTTTAGAACCACAGTTAATTTGTCATAAAAATGAAATAATGGAAGACTGTCTGGTCTACGTTCCCTCGTTAGTAAAGATAATAAATGACGATTTGTTATTAATTTCCTTTATAAGTCATTAATCTTTCGGATTAATGGGTTTTCTTCATATGGGTTATGATCCCTTTCATTATTAATTTCGATCAGGAAAGCAATTATATTTTATTGTGGGTACAGATACGTTTATGCACTACACCTAGGCTACTCTGATTATTAAAATGCACTAAATAATTAAATTCATACAGTTAAATTGAAGATAATGAAAGTAATTATAAAGAACTCGGTAATTAGCACCAATACCGAATAATCTAAGATAAATCCAAATCATAATTATAGCACGGAAACTAAATAATTAGATTCACAAACCATGCAGTAGTTGCCATCCAACTATCCTCTCATTAATTTGATAGTAATTATAGTTACTTAGTAATTATTACTAATTTTATTGTGCTTTCTTAAATATCATTAGTGTTTATTATTTTTGCTCGACAAACCGTGCTGAAAATCTAAATTACGAGAGAGAGATAGGAATCTATCATTAGTAATAACTTAATGACGTTTCCACCAGGGAGACACACTGTCTTAAATAGCATAATAAAATTTGCGTCATGCACCGAAAAATAAAAATCCAGGAAGCCGTCAACATTACGGCGAATATTAAGTAAAACTAGAAGAGGACAATGGCAAGTCCAGGTAAATAAAATGAAAAAAAGCACACGAGAAAAAAATATAAGGTAGTAACATATTAATTAATAAACGAAGTAGTGAAGTAATAAAAGTAAGATATTAATGAAGATATAAAAATTACTAAGATCTTCAAAAACTTACCAGCAACACCTGGGGAAAATTTCTTCACATCATAAAAGGCATTTTATTATTTTATTTATACATTTATTATTGCGTTCTATTCGATATTTTCTTTTACAGAAATTGGCATCAAATTTTTTCGTTATTATTACACATTTCCACGCCAAATTAGTCGTCGGTTCAGGCTTTGATAAAAAAATAGTTTCACAAGTCGTAAACAGTGACGTAATATGGCGTGATTTCAATCAAAGGTGGGCAATCTCTAAGTGTTCGCCATCCGTCGATGGAATAAAACAGCAATAATTCATACATATATATTATCATTATCGTCATCATTATGATATACATATGTTATCATCATCATTTCAGCCGTTGTCAATCCACTGCAGGATAAAGGCCTCCTCTGCATCTTTCCAACGAAGTCGATCTTGTGCATTTTGCTGCCACTTGTGCCCAATATATTTAATTATTTCATCCACCCATCTCGTCTTTGGCCTTTTCCTTGGGCGTGTAGTGTCCAGTGGGATCCATTCTAGGATGCTTTTGGTCCATCCGTTTTCAGTTCTTCTAGCAATATGGGCTGCCCACTTCCATTTCAAACTTTTTACCTTCGCAATGATATCACAAACTTTTGTTTGATCTCTTATCCAACTGAAGGTCTTTCGATCTCGTCGCGTGATACCAAGCATCTGCCGTTCCATGTTCCTTTGTACCACTCGTAACTTTTGGATACCTTTGGCAGTCAATGTCCATGTCTCACAACCATAAGTCAGAACAGGTAGGATGCATTGATCGAAAACTTTCCTCTGTAAAGAAATAGGGAGCTTTTTTTTAAAAATTATTTGTAGCCGGTAGAATGCTTGCCAGCTAAGCTCGATACGACGTTCGATCTCTTGATTTATGTCGCCTTTCATCGTAATTTGTTGACCAAGGTAAATATAATTTTCAGTTTACTGTATTTCTTCTTCCGAAACAAAGATTTTCTTAGTTTGTATGAATTTATTAAACATGATCACGCTTTTCTTCAAGTTGATTTTTAAGCCAGATGTATCTCCTTTCGTTCTTAGATCTTCAATAAATCTTTGTAGCTCTCTTGGATCTTTTCCGGAAAGCACAATGTCGTCGACATAGATGGCCTAAATGAGCTCCGATAATTTTTAAGCCTTTTTGATCCCAGTCTAATTCAGGAAAAGCTTCCTTAAGGCAAACTGAACATAGCATGGGTGAGATTGTATCTCCCTGTCGTACAGCTTTCCCTAGGTTAATTTCAACTTTATGTCTGTTTATAGATATAGTCGCTTTGCTTTATAAAATATGGACTGGAGTAAGCTAACATAAGCTGGGTTCACACCTTGGTTACCTAGTGCATTTAAAATATATGGTTTGAAAATTGAGTCAAAAGTTTTTCGTAGTGGATGAAGGCAATGCATAATGGTAAAGTGTATTCATTGTGTCTTTCTATTATTCTCTGAAGAACCTGAATGTGGTCAATCGTACTATAGCCACTTTTAAACTCTACTTGTTCTAGAGGTTTGGCATAGTTTAATGTTCTATAAATTCTATTTGCAGTGATTTTGCTAAAAAACTGTGTACATAACAGGGAGAAGGCTAATTGGTCGATAGTTTTTAGGATCATCGTGAGCTCCTTTCTTATGCAAAAGAATAACATCGCCATTTTTCCATGCATTAGGAATTTTTTGTTCCTTAAGACATTTTGAGAAGAGATTTGCCAATATTTTGTGAAGCGTTTTACACCCAGCTTTTAACATTTCAGCAGAAATGCCATCTTTTCCTGTGGATTTCCCATTTTTCATTGATCGTATGGCATCCGTTACGCTCTTCTGAGATCCGAGTTCGAAACCAAGTTTGAAGGCGCTTCAACGATAAAAAACTACGTTCTGCTGAAGCAACACTTACTGAAAACGTAAGAGCCAAAATCTTGTAAATTCGTGTAAAAAAGTCTGGATCGCATTTCTCCAAGATTTGGAGACTTTAGTGTAAGACTTTTATTTATTACAGTTGTAACAAACAACATATAAAATATTCATCGTGTTTATTTTTT
The DNA here is from genome assembly GCA_006491805.2 of Dysdera silvatica. NCBI lineage: Eukaryota > Metazoa > Arthropoda > Arachnida > Araneae > Dysderidae > Dysdera > Dysdera silvatica. The sequence continues at coordinate 53,456,906 of QLNU02003225.1, read as the reverse complement.
TCCTATCTAACCCGGACGGGTCCGCCAATCCTCGCCTGATCCGTCAATGATTGGTTTTCCTGAATACGATTATCAAATTATAACTAACTTGAGCGTGAGTAACAAACAAAATGGCTGCGTCATTTTGTACTTACGTGGAAGGAAGTACACATGGCGGCTCAAAGATCGGCAAATAAGAGATATACATGGGCAATGCTTTGCGGCCACTCTTTTCCAAATACGATATAGTAAAACTAGACAATATCTAGAGCCTTTAGAGAATTGGTGCTCCTCATTTAATTTTCGGGCCCCTCCTTTCCATAGAAGTATGGACTCAAAAATATTACATACGTCACTGCTGTATGCATGTATGGCTAACTTAAATATGTACTTAAAAGTATTGTGTACGAATATTAATTATATCATATATATTAATAATATCATATATTAATAATATCATATATTAATAATATCATATATTAATAATAATTTATGCTATTAATAATAATTATATCATATATTAACAATAATCATACTTCATATTAATAATAATTATATCATATACAATACTATATCATATATTAATTATATCATATATTAATAATAATTATATCATATATATTAATTATATCATATATTAAATTACATCACATTAATTATATCATATACAATGTATATCATATATTAATTATATCATATATTAATAATAATTATATCATATATTAACATATCATATATTAATTATACTCATATATTAATTATATCATATACAATTATATCATATATTAATAATAATAATTATATCATATATTAATAATAATTATATCATATATTAATAATAATTACATCATATATTAATAATAATTATATCATATATTAATAATAATTATATCATATATTAATAATATTATATAATCAATGTGATTGACATTTAAGTACCAGTTAAAATATATGTTAAAAGCACGTTTATAAGAAGTTTTCTGGCATTAAAAAAACGCGAATTTCTGTTTAAGAATGCATTGAAATCACGTAAAAGCATTGAAAGGAATCACGTTTGGAAAAATTTATACGTGTGCAAAAGCAATACCCTGGTACCCAGAATATTACCATTATAAAATTACGATTAGCTCATTACGAAGCAAAGATTACTATCAAAGGTCCAACGTCTTTTCATCATCTTCGTTTAAAATGAAAGTATTTTTTGTTATCTCCCCAAAGCACGTAGATAGTTCTCGGCCGGCTTTTCTAATAAAATTTTATCAAAATTTACGGCGGAGGTTAAAACAGTTTTAAACGATATCTTCTAAAAATAACGCACCCTAAACCTGTGGCCAGCAATCATTAGTCTTGTGGTGAAAAGTCACGGCACAAAATAATCACCTTGAACTTTAGAAAATAGGGGTGATTGTGCTAAAAAGTCTCCTTCCTGCGAAATTTATTTTCGGCCATAAAGCTGCTGAATAATGTTCTTCACGTGCATCAAAATATACTTTACAGGCAAGTAGCAATTGCGGTTAGTAAAATAGTTTTAGTCATAAAGTGTTTCTTTCCGTACTCAATTTAATAAGAGGAATTTTTAGCAACAGAGGAAAAAGCTATTTGAAAATGATAAGCAAAATATGAATGACAGTTTCAGCATGGAAGCCTATTAATTTGTATTTTATTTACTATTAGGAAGAATTTCTTGGCGCTTTTTCGACCACGTATTTCTGGAAACACCGTTGCTTTTGTTTCATGAATTTATAATCGAAAAAATATTGAAAAAATATTTCGAAATGCTGAAAAATATTTTCGAAAAGCACTTAATTCATTGTTTTCGTACCAAAACTATCTGCTTATTTTTCCACTGACTGATGACTGAAATTAATATTAAACGGGGGCTTTTAAACAGCCTTTCTGAAGCACAGAAAATATTAATTAACTTATTAATTAAAGTGGTAATTAATATTAATTAATAATGTGGTTAAGAACTCTATGTTTGTCAGAAGTTACAATAAGGGTTATGGTGTCTCTTGATCTTTATCAATTTTATTATGATCTTTGTTATCTGCTGAAAAGCTCTTAACAACGAAAGTAACATTATGCTAAATCGGTCAGTAACCGACTCTCCAAACTCTCTCTCTCTCCCCCTATGCTCATTTCTGATAGAGAGGCAAAATAGCTCATTGATTCATTCAGTGAGGGAATTGGCACACCTGTAGAAGAAGGCCACCTTTCCCAACTCACTACCATGCATGCACCCTTCTCCTGCAGAAAAAAGCTGAATTTTTAATTAGCCAAACAACCATACTGAAATAAGCACATATATTCGACATAATGCTACACAGAATACAAAAGTTATGTATAATACTATACGACATAGTTTTCAAATTACATTTAAAATTCGATATCAAATTCAAACAAAGCTTTTCTCCATGAATGGCAAGCATGAATCCAATGGGAAGGACAACAAACTCTATATACATAAGATTATGTATATGTTCAAATTTAAAAAGCATGAAGAAATTAAGGAATAGTTGTGAGAGTTTATTGAGGTAATGAGAAGCTTCGTGTCGACTATATCATTGATTCTCAAGGTGTGTTCCGTAGAACCCGGGGTTTCAGTAAGCAATTTATAAAATATCGCGGGAATTTCCAAGAAAATCTTGAAGTTTTTTTACACGACAACACCTTAGAGTGTTGTCGTCAACGACAACACTCTAAGGTGTTGTCGTCGTGGGTTAACTGTAACCAGTACCCCGCAACAATAGAAAAGCATTACACTTACAGTAGAACCTTGTAATGTGACCACCTGGGTAAATTGACCATCTGAATATAGTAACCACTTTTCATAAGAGAGAATTGGTATTGAGTTAGTTATACTCATACTAAAATCTGTCATGAATAGTGACCAGCTCTCTATAGCGACCATTTCAGTCTAATCCTAGAGATATTTACCTTTCTTTTATATAATAATAATAAACGTTTTATTATGACATTACAAATTGAATGGTTCTCAGTTTCTTTGCGGAGTGAGAACATAAAGTAATTGACGTGTTGCTGATCATAGTGTGAAATAATTTGGGAAAAGGTATGAAAATTAACCTGAAAATAAGTAATGGCTCTATAAATATGCTATAATTACATGATAGCGGTATAATTAAGTATTAGGAAAAGATATTGTAAATCTAGATAACCTGTCAGGAAACAGTGGGTAAAGATATATAAACGGTATTTAACAATTCCATGCGTCGTCTCTGATCTATTTGCATATTGCTGCTGTTTCTTACGCATTTCTGTTGCGGTCTTCACTGCTTTTGCTAGCTACATTTTTATTTCTATTTAATTTACATACAAAAGATTAAATACTGGTAAAATAGCAAATGAATTAAATCGCCCAAGATTTCGGAAGCGTGAACAGCAGCTTTTCATGAGCAATCATGTCTCCCTATAAAGGACTGCTGCTACTGATTTTCTCCCTGGTACTTTCTATTTTATTCCGAGTGAGTTATGTTAATTATTGGTTATAATATATTAATGTCATAAAATTATTGAAATTTGCGAATAAATTATTATTAAAGCTTTTGTTCAAAAACATTTCAAACTTAGACGTTTACAAATCTCAGGTATGTATTTGATTCCACTACTTTCTTCGGTTTTAAATTCAAAATTAATGATCTTTTTTTCCTATCTAGAGGCCAATACCTCTCTTTATGTTCCTCCTTTAGGAATGTTATCATTCAATAGTTAATAAATGTCTAAATTAAAAGTATATAAATAAATTTGCAAATAAATGTAAATATTCAGGTAAATTTATAAATAAATATAAACATGTAGATAAATTAACAAATAAATATAAACATGTGGATAAATTTGCAAATAAATATAAACATTAAATAAAAATAGAAAAAAAATAACGTTTAAAAGCGTAGTAGAAATTTTATTCGACAAATTTCAACGCGTTTCGCACTGACTTTGGCCCTCCCTCGTCAGGAATACACTTCTGTCTGGTACGGAAATAAACAACGAAGTCCACTTGTTATTTATTTCTATACCAGACGGGCGTGAATTCCTAACGAGTGACGGCCAAAGTCCGTCCAAAACACGTTGGCATTTGTCGAATAAAATTTCAACTACGCTTTTAAACGTTGTTTTTTCTATTTGTATTTATTCTGCGTAGTATTATATCATCAGATTAATTTAAATAGGAACATGTAGATAAATTTTCAAATAAATATAAACATGCAGATAAATTTACAAATAAATATAAATATATAGATAAATTTTCCAATACATATAAATATGTAGATAAATTTACAAGTAAACATAAACGTCGATAAATTAACGAATGAATATAAACATGTAGATACATTTACAAATAAATATAAACATGTGGATAAATTTGCAAATAAACGTATACATGGATATGAATATGTGAATAACTTTGTGTATAACTTTGCAAATATTCCTTTAACTGTTAAACCTGGATTAAAATATTAATTAACTAATTATGAAGACCTGTTTAGAAGTATATTGGGATTTCTGAAATTTATGCGGATATAGATTTTTGAATGGAACGCTTTCGCGGAAGATCAAACCTACTCCTGTTTGATATTCACAGATCCGAACCGCTAAACTCAAGCTTTTTGTCCCAAACAAATATGAAATATGCAGAGAGCATATACGATGATACTCTGATTCTGAAAGAACGTGGCTTTTCGATCGTCCGTATGGATTATTTTAGGAAACGATTTTTCTATCGTGAAGAAGAAAAATATTGTTGCACCTGCTACCAGCTTCGCTTGAACGCTCCAATTATTTTCTAGACAATTTCAAAGGTTCAAGAAATCCTTTAGGCAAGAAAAAATTTCATTGAATACAGAAAAAAATCCATGTACAAATTACTTTTTGAAATTTCATAACTTTCTAATAATATAGAGTAAATCTCTGAGCCTTCTGGGAAATTTTCTCTAAAATTTGGCAGTTTTAAACTTAATTACTTTTTCGTCAATATCAGAAGGATAGTTTACTGAAATGCGTCTTAATATGCAGTATTGCGTAAGAGTAGAACCTCTGGTATAGTAGAACAATGTAACTGCAGTGGTGCAGAAAGCGAGATGATTGGACTGTGGAATACTGAGGTTGTGTAGTGTTGTCGAAGAAGTCATGTCGGTTAGCTCTGAACTATGATAAAGAATGTTGCATTTAGCTAATGAAGAAATGGTATCTTAAATATTAATAGAGTATAACCTGTCTAGGACGATATTGCCTATAACGACAAACCTGTTTATAACGGTATTTTCCACGGTCCCGGTAGATTTCCTATACTTTTAATGCATATCGAACTTGTCAATAACAATGATTTGTTTTTCAGTAAACCTGTATATAACGATAATTTTGCGCGTTTCAAACTTTTTTCAATGTGCTATGTCCAAGAATTTCCCAAACAACAACTTTGACAAACCATTAATGCTGAAGAAAATTGTACACAAAGGCATCCTAGAAGATAAGGGGAATAATGTTCTACTTTCCGAACAACAAACGTGGTTTCCTTTTCCTTGGATATTGACACGACAATGGGTGGAGGGGGAGTACGTGCGAAATGTGATAGAGACCACTTTCTAAGAAATTGCGATCAGTTCGCTTTTAGTGAACGGCAATTGTTCCAACTTAGCTACCTGTTTGTCACGTGATTTATGCCCATCCTTTCTGCATATCACCTGCATGAAATCGACCCATCCAAATTTGTTTGCTCGTTAAATTATTTCAGGGTGACAGGACATGTGTGACTTTTCGTGTTGAAAGCTCTTGTATCTACGTAGTATGGTAGTGTGTAGTGTCAAAAATGGCCCCAAGAAAAACGATTTTTTTCAGGAGAATCTAAAAGTAATCAGAGATATCGACAGTGGGTTAAAACAAGTGGAAGTTTCTAAAAAATATGGCATCTCTCAATCAACAATTGCGACGATTTTGAGGAAACTGAGGAGGTTGAAAACATTGGAAAGGTAGATATGAAGCGCAAGCGAATGAAAGGTGCTTTGAATGAAGATGTTGACACATAAATTTTCTTCGTCATATTTAAGGATTCGAATTCTGTGCAGTATGTATTTCGTTTCTGTTTCGACGTATTCTTGATTTTTGAATTAAAAATATAACTTCAATTTTATTTTTATCATTATATTATTCATTTTTAAATTGTATAATAGAAATATAGTTAAAATATAAGCCTTGTTACATTTTCGAACTGCAATTTGATTCTTATGATTTATGTTCATAAGACATGTTTTATATTTTTTCCTAATCTGTAATACATTAATTAAAAATGTAAGTTCAACATAATATAATTATTCAATAATGCAAATTCAACATATATTATTATAATAACGTCACACCCATATTAAATAACTTCCATTATAGAGTGTAGCAATTTCAGCCCTGTCTATAATGATAAATTGTCTATAGCCATATTTTTTCTCGGTTATGAGAGTATCGTTATAGACAAGTTTCAATGTAATACAATTTCTCATTTTTTGGAATGTTTTTAAAATACAATACTTTTACTATGTGCAAATCAAACACATTTCTTTTATACATATAACAACATTTCAAGGTTTCCTAAATGTGAAAATTGTTTTAAGAACTCCAAATTTAAACAGAATTGTAAAACTGTAAAAGCCTGCAATTTTATTGCTTCAAAAGCTGCCAATTTAAAACTATACTTTGAAAGTGTCAGTTCTTTAAGATAAAATTCGACAGCCATCAGATCAAAAATGACAGGGAAATGACAATGCAGGGGAATTCATAAGTTGTCCAATTATTGAATAAAATATGGTAGTTGGCTGCGCCAAAAAATCATCTCCCAACTACTCTTTTTATCCATTCAATATGTAAAAAAATTACCTGTAAATTAATGAGATAAAAAGATTTTTGGTCTACGAGTAAAATTTTTCTATTTTTTCTTTCAGTATACTATTTTTTATTTTTTTATACAAGCATTTGTTTTTATACTAATTGTTGTTGTTATACTAATTGTTGTTGTTATACTAATTGTTACAGCATCTAATTTTTTTTATTGTATATAATTATTACTACATCTAGTCACTGTTATTGCATCTTTTGATTTGAAATTTCCACTTATACAATTAATTATTGTTGTCATGTAATGGGTTTCGTATGACGGTAAGGATGAGTTTATTATTTAAGTTCCATTATTCTGGTATTGTATCTATCTTAATATATGATATCTATATTAATATATGATATATATATATATGATATATATATATATGATATATATATATTGAATTGGTATTGTGTGTATATTATTATATTATATATATTTTTTATTGATGTCGTATGTATATTCTTATATGGTATATATATATTGTTTTGGCATTTTGTAATGGTATTGTATGGATCGTGACAGATATCTGAACGTGACAACCTATATACACTATAACATATACACAGACAAATGAACTTATTGTGAGTTATACATATCCAAGTATAGCAAATAGTCGTGGCGGTATTCACTGAAGCACTGAAACTATGGTCATGCATTTTCTATGCGCATGTTGATATTGATATTCGATGATATATGACATGTTTATTGTTATTGAAATTACTTGTTTTTATGGCTCTCTCGTAGCATCAAAATATTGCTGATTTTGGTTTCTATGCGTGCTTTGTCATTTGGTTTTTGTTCTGCTATTCCCACAACAATTGGTTCGGTTATAATAGTGCTTTGATGGAATTGTTTTTGACTTATTATTGTTACGATACTCAAAAGTAGTCTATTACTATTTTTGCGCAAATTAAAAGACATTTATTTTCAACTTTTATTCGTTTCTTGACTATTTTTTATGAAACGATCTCTCATTATTCATCGAAACAAAAAAATATTTCACTTTATTTCAGCATCGAAAATTTATCAGAAAAATGGAGCAAGTGTTGCATTAAAATAAATTCTATCAGCCAGATGACGCTCATCCTATCTGAAAACGACAGGCGTTCCTAATTAAAGAAAAAGTATTTATTTTATTATTCTGTAATTATCAGCCAATATTTGGACCCGTTAAGAAAGTCCAGTAAGTAAATACTTGTATCTTTTAACTGCACTTTTTTGTGAATTAACTTCTTTATTATAATTTAAACAGTATAATGCCATTATTTGCTTAATTATTAAGACAGTTATAATTGTCTTTTGATAATTAATAGCAAATAATTATTTGCTATTAATTGCCAGTGCTGTTTTACATTGCTTTATCATATTCAAAGAATGGCTGTGCGAAAGCCCTCTAAAATAGCACAGAGTTATCTCTATAAAAAAGCAATACAAATTATCATTGCAAAATATAATTGAGTATCAAAACTATAAACTGCAGCAACATCGGAAAAGTTTTTCTTAATTTAAAGCGTACAATATCCTTATTAATTTGATTACCAAAAAAGCGCAATGTGAAGTTTCAAGATCAAGTTATTTTTTAATCGAGAAACTTCTTTATGGATATACATCAATGTTTGATGCTTATTTTTTATATTTCGTTCTATATTTATCACAAACTAATGGGATCATTATTCGTTTCCATTAGTAAAGGAGATCTACGTCTTAAGTACTGAGGGATAATTTCTTCGTTTCGAGAAGAAATCTTGGGCTTCGGCCAATGGAAACTGTCAGCGGTCTTCAAGAGGGTCACTTCTTATCTCTTGGGGTTCAATTGCTTTTAGGATCACAAAAAGTAATTGCGCTTAAAGACGTTCACTATTCTCTCACCTAATTTGTCAGATGCAGGAAGTAAATATTATGACATGGTGAAAAGTCTGTGTGACAGATTATATGGACAACCCATATGACAGTACATATGAACGAACAATCTTTGTGACAAACCATATGGACAATCCTTGTGACAGACCATATGGACAATCCTTGTGACAACGTGAACAATGCTCAATATAGCATCCGAAAAACTAACACGACACAGAGCAGAGAAAAATAATATAACTTAATTTAAAAGAAACAACTTGATAAGCGTCTATCTCTAATATCCAGGTCTATTTATAAGTAGTATAAAACTAATAGAATATTCTAGTCCTTTGCAGGGATCACACAATTGGCAAATATTTATCGATACATAGAAGCAACCGGGAAAACATTTTTTATGACTTTTCGTGGAGAAAATTAAAGGTAAAAATGGTTTAATATCCACATTTAACGTGAGTGCAAAACAGTATTTTTAAAAATATTGTAAACAAGATAAAATCTTGTAAAAATGTAAGATTTGTATTAATAATACTGATAAATGGTATAAATATAACAAGAGAGAGAGAAAGAGTATGTCATTATAGAGCTATGGGCTAATAATAGGGACCGCAGCCAGACCGGGGCTTGGAGGGCTGAACTCTCGTGGAAAATATTTTTGGTTCCATTTTTTCTCAAAATATATTATAGAATTTCGTTTTACATTTTTTGTTTGTAATAAAGTTTGTTTGTAATAAAATTTGTAATAAAGCTTGTTTGTAATAAAATTTGTAATAAAGCTTGTTTGTAATAAAATTTGTAATAAAGCTTGTTTGTAATAAAGCTTGTTTGTAATAAAGTTTGTTTGTAATAAAGTTTGTAATAAAGTTTGTATTAAAATTTTTTAATGCATGACAATGGAAAGAGTTCTTTGACGTTAAAAGTATATTCGAAAAGGATTTTCGCAGCAGATTTTGCGTACGTCATGTCTTTAACGAGGATTTAACCCTCCCCCACCAGTCTACCGTAAGGAGAAGATAAATTAGAGATTAAATATATTCCCACACAAGTTATCAATGCAAACTTTATGTTAAAATTGTTATTCATTAATATTAAATGGATTAGTTTGATCTCATTGCTAAAAATGACCTGCTCACGTAAGCTCATTTAACCATTAATTCTGTATTCCATATGTATTGTATATGTCTTTAAGTTCAGTCGAAGCGTACAGTACCATACATACCATACATACACACACACACACACATACATACATACATACATACATACATACATACATACATGCATGCATGCATCTATAGACAGACAGACAGATTATGGAAAAGAATTTAAATACTCATTGCAATATGAAAATTAACACTCAGATTGATGGCACCCTGTCATACGTTTTCTGGCTATATAAGCTGTGGTATTTAAACTGGTATTTTGTTTAACACCAGATATGCCTCCGGAAATAAATTCTTGGTTAGAAGGTTACATGACCGCTCTTTCCAAAGAGAAATACTCCTATTCTAAAATTGTGAAAAGATGAAAGAGCAAGGGATATACCATTTCCATAAAGAGGGTTTATAATATTCTTCATCAACGTGTCAAAAAACGCATAGCTCTATTAATAGGCCAGAAACCTGCTTCAAGATTATAACCCCAAAAAATTCGAATTAACAATCATATTCGAAAAGTGAAAGCTATGGTTACCATTAAAAATCATCCAATGCAAAAAGCCATCGCCATGAGGTTAGGAATACCTCCTGCAACTGTAAATAAAATTATTATCCATGATTTGAACCTTAAAGCTGTACACAAACCGGAGGTTCACAAGCTTCTGCCTCGCCATATTCAGGAGAGGGAGACCAACTGCAAAAAATTGTGCGAGAACTTATTGTCGAGCGGAAAATGAAAAAAGTTATGACGCTGGATGTGGCCTGGCTGAAATGATATGACAATTTTTTATGAATATTTGAAATCCAAAAATGACACTTTTTTCGCTAGGTTTGATATTTTTTAATCGCACTGTATGTGAGCAAAAACAGGTTTGAAGTCGGTAAGATTATGAAGGATCATCGTATTTAACGGATAAAAATAAAAAATTATGTCTCAGCTAATTTAAACAGTATAAAAAAATTAATATGAAAAATGAACTTTTAGCATAGATATTTGGCGAATTTGGCGACAATTTTGGAGGCTACGCCAGATTGTCGTTTGAAGTA
>QLNU02003225.1:53422913-53445883 GCA_006491805.2 Dysdera silvatica | reverse complement strand
TAAATTAAACAATAATATCAATCAACGTTTATTGGCGTAGTGATACCAACGCCGATGGTATGGCGTGATTAGATGGTGAAACGTTCGAAAGAAAATAAATATTTCTGCCTTCGGTGGGACCTGAACCCACGACCTTCCACTTGCCGGGCGGAGGCTCTACCCACTGAGCTACGAAGGACAATATATAATCTCTTTACGAACGTATATAAAGACTTTACTGAAAATTAATAAATCCTTCTATCGTGAAAAGAACACAAAATGTGACGCTGATGTTTGCATTAAGTATTGGAAACTTAGCATGTCAAGCCATACATTAATAGTCAATTTCAAACTATCCTTATATCGTTGCGTCAAATATACTAAATGAAAAAAGGAAGTGTTTTCTACAATGAGGTTAGAATTTGCTATGTCTACGACAAGGTTAATAACTAAGTTAGGATATAAGTTCACGAATTCTTTCTTCTGTAAGCTTATACTCCAGCTCTGTGATGTCTCCACCATTCATCAAGCATAAATATGGAAGAGCTATGGAAGATACACGAAAATATATTAGATTTGTTCTTAGTGCAATACAGCAAAATCAGATATTTCGGTAACAGCATATCTCTTCCACTCTCTGATTTCACCAGTGTATTGCCTTCTGTGGCTAATGGAGCTTGTTTTGTGGGAAGAATGTAACGACACTCTGAGGAAAAGACCGAAATAGATCTTGGACTATTATCTTGTGGACTTTATGGGTTCGGTAAAGGTTTCCCATTCTAAAACAAAGGAGATTGGCGAAGAAACAGACATATATATATCCAACAGTGAGGAATTGAGATCTTTCAGAGGAAAAAGTCGAAAAAGAGGAAAAGATACGGATATTTTCATCAGATCGTTCTACACTTCAATTTCATGTGATTATCACTTTTCTTTAGCTATCAGCATATGCTTTTTTTTTCAGAGTCATATCATCAAAATCACATTTCAATTCTTTGCCTCTCTTCTTCTGATTTTTTAAAAATTTATATCATCACAAATCCTTATTCACTCAATTTTTCATTCATTAATATTTAATTATATTTTCTTTCCCAAATTTGAATACACCGCAAAATATTTCTTTCGACTTCATTTCATTAAATAAAATAATGAACTATTTCGATTGTAAGAATTAATGATCCAATTGCATGTTCTCATTAGATTGCAAATGTCCGTACTTATTTTTTAACGTGAATGAAAACCATAAATAACTTACGTACCTATAGCTATGAACACCCATCCATTTTACTGAACAAGGGAAAATTCATAAAAGCCTTATGATTTAACAAAGAGTGAATGATACTTAATTCAGAAAAAGAAAGATCGAAACTGAAAATTTTAGATACTTAGATATCGAAAGTGATGATATTAAGCAGGTACAAAAAAGAATACCTTGGACTTTGACAAACAAGTCAACATTCAGCCAGTTGCCAGAGAGATATAAGAAGCGGTAACGAGATAAATTAAAATATAATTGCCCAGTTTGTATTTGCATGTTTTGCACCTAATCGAAACTCTCCTTAATTTGAATGTAGTTACCTGCAATATTGCATGTAGTTCAAGAATTATAAAATATGGTTCTCCACCTTCAACTGTCGCATTGGTTTTTTAGGGAAAACGAAAACACTAATAAAATATTTTTCAGGGAGTGGGGTGTAGAAAAAATTTGGAAATTCTGCTTTTCATCCAATGACGAAAATCCACTTTCGAAGTTTTTACCTTTCCTTCTGTTAGCATGTCGCTTCGCTATGGAGGGATAAACTACTTTTTAAGTGAAAAAAAACAACGCCTGCACTTTCAAATTTGAATTTAGCACACCACATAGTAACACTTTCAACATCTATAACCTTCGAACTTCCAGCTATTAATGATTGCAGGCATTGATGGATGGCACGGTGAGATGAAAGATGTACTTTTAATAGCTCTTGTATAAAGTTTATTCCAGATGAGTTTGTGCATAAATAATTGTCATGTTTTTTAAACAAATTTGTAAACAAGTTAATTAAGTATCAATGGAACATGATAAAGATTGCAGATATAAGTGTTGAAGAAATGCAATAATTCCATTCAATTAAAATAATGTTCATTAATGCGCTAAATGTTTAAGTTAACTCAAAAGTACACGAGAATAAATAAATTAATTCAAATAATTCAAATACAGCGTTAGAGAAATTCAATACACTTTTTTGGCAAAGTCCCCGAAAATGATGTGTGCACAACTCGATGGTAAGTGGACGACTGATTTGATTTTAGAATTCGGAAAACAATTGCACGTACTGTTGCCAAATATAAAAAGCGAAATTTTAATTATACAATATATGTTGCCAGATACGGAAGTCGAAATTATGTATATATAGAAAACATCACATAAAAGGAAACAATTTGGCATTTTGCCAATTTTAGAAATTGAACTAAGTTTTCTTTCCTTGCGTTTCTAAGTGGCAACAGTTAAGAAAGCCTGCGAAGTGAACTAGAATTTCCATTGTGGGAGCCCACAAGATAAAGAAGATTTTTGTTGGCGTCATGGAAAACCTTCATGCTTCATTCAAGGCTTTATTTTTCATTCACTTTATCCTATTTCATTTAATTTTTCAGCTTTCGATCTTTCAGATTATAAATTGTTTAATATCAAAGAAACTATTGATTCATTGGGTCTATTTTAAACTGATATCGATGAATTATATGGACGGTTACTTAATACTCAAGCTTATTGGATTCCAGTTTTAAAACAGATGGTTTAGATGGATTTCGTTGAACAATACACCCATAAAGATGGATGATATCTGGGACTCCACCCTTATTAACATTTGATATATAACTTATTAGATACTTTATCAAATTCGCTGGATGGTTTAAATGGTAGTGGTATTAGAACCTGAGGTTTAAATATGGCAAAAAAATTTAAAATTAGCTACCCAGATATTTTTTTAAAACTAATTCAATATCGGTATTCGATTAATTATTTTGTGATTTATCAAAAGCCAAGAACAGTTAGTTAAATTTGTGTGTGTGTGATTTATAAATTATTTATACGTTGTATATTGCACTGCAATGTCAAAAACGACTAAGAGAAATGCAATTGAGTGGATCATGCACGTTTCGTTTATTAAAAAAGGCTCAAATCTAGTAAAAAATAATGAATTCAATGATGTTAATCACATTAAAAATTATCATTAAATTTTATTTATTTTTTATTTTTTATTTTTATCATTATTATCATTAAAAATTTATCAACATCGATATAGCAATCATTTCAGTAGTTACATGCTACCTTTTCCAAAACAAAAGACAGGAGCTGCTAAAATAGCTATTAACAACATTAAAGAATTTGAGCTACGACAATATTGTATTTTCCTCATTGTTTATCAGTGTATGGGTAATATAGCACGCTATTTTGTCAAATAGCAATCAATCAATAGCACACTATCAATTTTATTCAAATATATCACATTAAGCAAAATACAACAGATTTGAATCAAACTCATTAAGTAGAAATAATAAAAATTCATGGAAAGACAAGAACTTGGAAAAGTACAAAGTTAAATTATAGAGATTTGTAGAAAATCAGGAGAAATTAGAGCTAAACAAAAATTAATCTTTTCAATAAAGTTTTCAAACAGAAAATAAGGATTTGGCTTAAGAATACACAAAAATGCACATTTGATGAGAAAAGGTCCGAAACATGATTTTATATTTGTTTACTTTAACTTCTAGACCTACGTCTGTGGTTATGTGTCTGCAGAGAGTCAATGTCAAAGTAAAATATTGATTTGTTCTATATTATATTCGACTTTGAGGCTTCTAGGTGTCCCCAGGGAAAAGTGTAAACTATCGGTCGGATATCACTTTTGTCTGATTTATTTGGCGGCGTTAAAACTTACCGAAAGATGTCAAAATTGAATCGATTTGGAATATCTTAGAATGTTGTGAAAGTGCTTTTCTGGAAAACATCGATCGCCCTCACTATTTGTTTTTCCATTAGAGATGTAAATTGATTCAAAGTGTTTTAGACAAATACAGCTATTTTTCCTTTAACAGAATGCCTTCACATAACCTGATTTGTGAAATTTGAATTCTATAATATTCAAATCTTTCTCCTGATACGAATATCTCTTTTATTCGCATTTTAATGTATTTGAAAATCTTAAATGGATTCATGATACCAAGTTTACTGCATGTGATGCTGATGGAGTCTATATGATCTTTAACGCTACGAATTATAATTGAGTCATCTGTAGTTTACTTTGTAGAAATAAGTACTATGCATCTTTTTATATTTTTGGTGAATGAGTCTGGTAAGAAAATGAAATATTAATGATTTATACTAAAAGCTTTATATTTATTTTATTTAAAAAATTTCAATGTTTCAAATAAGGTAAGGTATACCATGGAAATTTAGGTTGGGATGCCTGTGTAATTATTTTCTCTGTAATTATCCCAATTTATTTAGCATCCTTTTTATATCGTGTTACACATATAGTCAAAAATCAACTTGGAATCGCCTAAAATCACAGATGTATACATCATACTGCCAAAATTTGGTAAAGGAATAAAGTAGATCTTTCTTTATATATATTTAACCTAACAAGATTCTAATACGGCCCAATAAGATCAGAATTATTTGGATTATTTAAGGATTTAAAATAATCTACTTCTAAATCCACTTTTTATATGTATCAAACTTTAAATTGATTTATATATATCTACCTTTAAATCTAAATCTATTTTTATATATACCTGCCTTTAAATCGATTTTTATATCGACTTTTTGTGCATATCTACCTTTAAATTTGTTTTTATATCTATTTTTATACCCACTTTTTATCTACTTTTTGATTATATAACATATTTAAATATTATACATTAACATCATATAACGTGAAACTGAAAACAAAATATTAAATGATAACTTCATATAACTTTGGTTAACTTAAGATAACTTCAGATAGCTTCCCATAAATTTGGTTAATTCTGGATAACTTTAGTCAATTTCGGATATCTTCAGATAACATTGGTTAATTTCAGATAGTTTCAGATAATTTTATTTAACTCTGGATAGCTTCAGATAAATTTATTAAATTTCAGAGAGCCTTAGTTAATTTCAGCTTACCACAGATAACTTTGGTTAGCTTCAGATAAAGCCAAGAAATACGAATCCCCGTCAGTAAATTCATCATATAAAAACAGATGAAAAACTGTACATCCATATTAGAAATTTTTCATTTATTTAAGTGTTGAAATCAAAGTCGAATCTAAATTTAATCTGAATTTAAGTGCTAAAATCAAAGTGAATATTCAATTTTTTGTTCAACGTAAAGTACAACACAGAACTGTTTCCAATACAACGTATTATATTCCAATTTTTAAAAATGTTGTGCGGTTACAAACATTTTGGTTTCCATATATTTTGGTAATTCCAGTCTCAGAAAATCCTGCCTAAAGAGAAATTTGCAACAAGACAGCGGCAATTCCTCGCTGATTTATAGCATAAAATATTATCAAGTATGTTCATACAATTTAACAAGGTAAAGCAACATTAACAGGAAGGGGCTTCACCTTAAAAGCATTTCTTTTCAAAATTCAATTAACGTACTTTGAGATTCTTTCTAAAAGTCCCTATTTAACTTCTGATAAGGCAAGTCAGCCGTCAAGAAAGGTCATTAGGTTACCCTCTGGGAACAATTATTAATTCCTCGCTTGAATAGAAACCTGAACGACAGATTTCGCTCGAAAGATACGTATTTTCTTGACGTCTATTTCGTCGACGTAGGATTATTTCGTTGGTCGTTTATTTTTATGATGTGCCGTGTAAGCTACAGATAATATAGCGCTATGCAAAACCTTATGCTTCATCATGATATTGCGTGTTTTGACGTATTTTTAGATGATACGTATAAATGAAAAATAGTAATTATAATATTCGTCGAGCATATTAATATTTCTATAAATAATACATTATAGCAATTTATATTGTAATGTTATTCAATGTTTGATACACCTTCAGCTACAATAAATTTATAATATATAAATAAATAAGTAAGTACGAATTAACTATACCAAACATCCGATCCACTATATTGTAATTTTATTTTAAACTACGTTTATAATAGTTAAATATATGTAAATGCACATGAACGAGTCTGAAGCAGGCTTGCATATCCTCAAGTTGAAACCGGAAAGCAACTATATTAAAATATGCAATAAACACATCCAAAAAATATTGTTAGAAGAGCACGCTGTAGCTGATATACGCCGACGCAATTACAGTTCTATCTATGTAGTCTATGATGTAATTTGTTTATTACAACTTTACGTATAGTACGTAGTAAATAAATACATATAAACTTATAACTAATAAATTACAATATATATAGATAATAATTTTAAACAAAAGATATGATTATCAAATGAATTCATGTTGAATGTATTTATTAAAATGGAGATTTACAATTTCTTTAATGCGTATTATTTAGTTTATAGTGCAACCAACAAAATTTGAGACTCAACCAATTTCTTTTCTTATTCTCTGAGTTTTGAGGTCTGGCTAAAGTAAATCTTTTCCTACAAGGTGTTTAAGAATCTTCTTTTTCATTCAAGAGCACATAAAGTTTTGTTTCTTTTTCTACGGCTTTTATACCCTTTAGGTATTTTCGGTAAATTGTATTTTTCGACTTCGTTTGCACACTTCAGCAAGTCTTTAATTTTTATTTGTAAAGAAAAAAGAATAAACCATTCTATTAAAATCGGAGCTTTTCTAAAGTTTGTTTAGGTTAAATCAGTTTAGTAAATTCAATAGGTTATAATACAAAGTAAACGCCATTTTAGAAAATCGAAAGCGATGTATTTTGCGTTTACAATATTAAAAAATATTTTTACAGCGAAATTTCTGAGAAAGAAATGGTTTACTTACTTTAAACTTTGAAGGTTTTTATTAGTCAGTGTTACAGGTTTTGTATATTTAATGTTATATCATCACATTTGTTTCTTTTCGTAAATTAATTAGGAACTGTAATTAGTTAAGAAACTCACGAAAAGCTTGTAAAAGAACTCCGTTAGTTTTGAGAAATATTACAAATTAGCTCAGAAAAATATAAATGATTAATTAGGAAACTGATCTATAAATGGAGTATTTAATCGCTGTTAATCACACCGATGCTTTGTTTTTCAAGGATTGAAAAGAAATGCCATCTAATGGTTTTAATCCATAATAAAATATTTTGATTTTATCGCTCGTCTTCGGTTAGTAGATTTGATTGCATTTTATTTATATCATTAGATTCACAATGGTGGATTATTATAATTTGATATTATATTATTATTGAACGTAAAGTAATATATTACATTATTCAGAAACTGAAGTAGTACTAAATGTTACAGTATTGTTGTAATTGGTATTATATATTATTAAAATTAAATATTATGTATTATAGTATTATTAGAATTAGAATTATTATTAGAGACATTGCAGCATTATTAGAAGAATAGGGCAAATAACTATTTGCTCCAAGAACAACTCCTTTTCATGGGCGTCCATATGAATACATCTAGTGGTTGGGGGGGGGGGCTGAGAAAAATTACTACCCTCTTCTAAAGGCCGTCAAACATTTTTACGAATATGCAAAATGCTAAAATGCTACAAAAATAATTGATACTGCTTACAATTAGTAATGAGCTAAAAAGTACCTTATTTTAAAATGTGATTGTAAAACTTTTAAAAGTGAATGCATGGCAGAATCGGAAAAATAAATTTTTTGAACGGCCGGGGGGGGTTCGATCCCCCCTCTACCCCCCATATGGACGCCCACGCTCGTTGTAACTAAACATGAGGAACTGAATATAAAAAATTATGAGGCATTTGAATAAAAGAAACGGTCTAGATTTTTTTTCCCAATTGAGTATTTACAATAAAAATTTATTACAATTAGAAAATTACTTTTTAATTTACGATCGTATATACTGTATTAACAAATTGCCAAGTTTATTGCTATTAAAGACTTTTTTGTAAGTAGTATGTACGTCGCTTCTTGGCGCTGATACATCAGAAAAGTTTAAAGCAATATTATTTTTTTCAAAAACACAGAAAGCGCAGTTACGTTGACGAAGGCCTAAAACTAACTCCTATTAATTATCTTCAAAGAACAACAGTGAAATTGAGCATGACAGAAAATGTAAGTTAATTTCATCTGTCAAAGTGTGTTAATGAAAAAAATATTATGGTATTTATAGAAAGAACGTTAAAAAATTAGTTTTTTACAAATTCCAAACGCTTTGTGCCAGACAGAATTCTCCAAGTGATTTCAAAGAGCATTTTAATAATATAGAAAGAATTTTATTTGTTTGTTTGGATTTTTTATGGAGCAAGACAACTGGTGCTCTGTTGTGACAAGAAAGAATTTTAGTGAAACATTTCTGATTATACGAAAATAAGTATATTTCAAAAATTTTACATGAAACAAAATATCGCGTTTAGTAGAAAAATGCAAATAGTAAATAAGCATTACAAATAAATTTGACACCCACGTATTAGTAGCTCAAACTAGAGCTATTTTTGTTTAGGAGAAAAAGAGACGCCGTCCTCATCTCGGATTCGAACCAGGGTCCCCGCGGTGTCTTGACCTACTAGACGAACGAGGACAAGAACAAACGCTCTTTCCTCCGTATATTAAGTTGTAAGATATTATTACCCTTCACAGGGATAACACAATTTCCAAATAATGGTCAACACAGCTTTCTTCTTAAAAAATGAATTCATGATGCTAAGATTTTCAGCTTCTGCAAATTCGATGAGTTGATCGCCACGTTCATTCCTTTCCCCATATCCGTATTTACCAACCGATGTCTCTCCTTGTTCCTGTTGTCCAATTCTTGCATTGAAATCCCCCATGATGAGCTTGATATGTTGTTTCCCTTTGGTGTGTAACTCTTTGATTTCTTCATAAAATTCTTCAACCTCTTCGTCGGTATGGCTTGATGTTGGTGCATATACCTGTACTATTTGAAGTTGGTATCGCTGGGTTAGTTGAACAACGAGCCTCGCTGCTCGATCTGACGTGCTTTCGACTTCAAGAAGGTAGTCTTTAATTCTTTTGTTGATTAAGAAGCCAACACCACTTGTTCTTCCAGTTTCCGTTCCTCTATAATAAAACAAATGTCCACTTTTAAGTTCCACCAACTCTTCACCTTTTCTTCTAACTTCACTGAGTCCTACAATGTCCCATTTGATCTTGTCAAGTTCTTCTTCCAATTCCTGAAGTTTTGCTTCAGAAGCAAGGGATCGTCCATTAAACGTAGCCAAGGTCAATAACAAACGGCAGCCTGGGCCATTCCAGTGATTCTTAGCACCCCCTGCTTTCATGCCACACTGACCGCTGCCTTGATCAGGAGCACTCCAGCACCTGGAGACTAGGGGCCATGGTTTCTGGTGTGTCAACATAATGGAGGAATTAGCCATAATTTCACCACGCTGGCTAGACGGGTTGGTGAATTAGCCCTCCCCTTCCGCCTTTCTATCCGTGTAGCAAATATTAATTTGCCACATAAATAGAAAGCTCAGCCTGCACCACTTGAAGGCGGGGTAGGACACTAGGTTACTGGCCTGGCCGGTTCCACACATCGTCACATACGTTCAGCGTGTGGGTCTCCTTCCAGTTAGATACCAGCAACCCTTTTGCAGGCCATATATATATATATATATATATATATATATAAGGTAATAAATATATACGCACATATTTATATACATATTTCTCCTCGTGTGGTAGTCTATATAAATCTTAATGAGAATGAAGTTGGACGTAGTCCATTGCTGAGTTATTAGAGCATTCGACATGTAAACAAAAGGTTCCGAGTTCGTGTTCCGATAATAATTTACCTTTTTTTTTTCATGTATGTAGGTGATTTTCAATTTATTTAATATGTACATCCACAAATGGAAATATCCCATTCTCTGTCAACCAAAAATTCACGTTGTAAAAACGTACAGTTCAAGGAAACGTAATTAAATTAATTATGGATATGCATATTCCTTTTCAGACTTCTAATATCCTATCTCTTTTTCTGTTCAAAACGCTTTAAAGTCTTATGATATACAAACACTAGTGTAAAAAGCAGTAAATTAATGAAGAGGTATAGCTCCTCCCCCACCCCCAACTACCTATAGAAAAAGAAATCACAAATTACTGCTGTGTGTGAAGGAATGGACTGGACCTGTAGATGTGTAGCCTAACTACTTTACTGATAAAAATGGATTTTATATGATGATTAAATATATGTAGTATTTATGCTTGATAAGTCAGGGTATTACTTGATTAGGGTTTATTATAGGCGATACGATGCATGACATCGTTGCAGTAATATTAGCTAACCAAAATATATCTAAATGCTGAGTAGACAGATTTCTCATTGGCCCGCAAAAGAATATATCCCGACAAAAAATGACAGAGGTTATAATGTTGAAGGCATCGAAGGGAAGGAGACAATAATAGGGTTGACATTGCTTAATAAGAATGTCCGCAAAGACATGTCTTTAGTTATTTTTTGCAGACGTAACAGTGTTCTGATTATGAAAGCCATGAATCTCGTGTTCTTTATTTATTTTCATTATTTAGAGACATGAAAACGACAACACATTCATGAATTCTCGCTTATCTCAAAACGAAAATCTGGACATTCTAATTAAGAATGCGTGCGCATGCAAACACACTTCATTCAAAGGGTTTACGTTTAAAGTCACTATTTTTAAGTCTGTGGTAGCAAAATGCAATATATTTCTAGGCCCTTACCCGGCTATATATGCATATTGAAAATTCAACACTATAAAATATTTATTCACTTTGTAAAATTTTATTTAAAATTATAAATTTTGCTGGTATATTTATATAATATTAAATTCCTTAATAAATTACCTTTCTTTATAAATTTTGTTGATTTCTTACCATTAACAGTGATTATTCTAAGAAGTTCTATACCAATAAAACAAGATTCTCAATCGCATTGGAGAAAAAATTTTCTGAGTTTTCAGGTTTTTTCCGACCTTGCTAGTAAAATTCCTGGACCAATAACAAAAATAGCTTCCAAATGACCTTCAATTGCGGGGAAAATGGTTTTACGCTCGTAGGATGTGTAGCAAACAGAAGTTAAGAAGGTTTTTCCCTGACTTTTCAAGGTTTATCCAAAAAATCTCGCTTTTTCCTAACTTTTTCCCCGACCTTTAGGGACGATTTCAAATTCCCAGATAATCCCAGGCTTTCCACATTCTCCAAGTACGCAGAAACCCTGTATAAACATGAGGCGTAGATCATGTAAACCCCATGGCAATAAAACTTTATATGTCTAACATAGAAATATATGAGTTGTGGCTCTGTAACCCCCCGTTGAGCTTATAACCTCCTTTATGAACTTTCTGCGTACGCTTATGCTCATGTTGCCCGTTTAATACACCTATGTATCTAACCTCTTAGTTACTAAACTAATTATAGAATTTCTGTTTGTGAAAACGTTATGAATAGTTGGCATTAATTTTATCCTAGGCACTTAACTCAAATGGGTGATATGAATAAAATAGGCATGTAGTAGGAGCTAATTGTAATGCAGACTTTAAAGACTGTCTCTCGAGGGCTAGTCAAATTAACCTTATATTTTATTGGTTGCAATTAGCATAATTTAAAATGCACATTTTTTGCTTCCTTGCGGAATAGTTATTTGACAATTAGTTATATAGTGACATCTGCATATAACGATATTCACTGCGGTCAGGGACGATTTTCCATAACATTAACGTTTATCGAACTTGTCTATAACGATGTAACGATAATTTGTTTTGAGTGAACCAGTATATAACAACATTTAACGCGGTCAGGGAAGATTTTCCATAACACTAACTTTTATCGAACTTAGCTATAATTATGTAATGATAATTTGTTTTGAATGAGCCAGTATATAACGACATTTAACGCGGTCAGGGAAGATTTCCCATAACACTAACTTTTATCGAACTTAGCTATAATTATATAATGATGATTTGTTTTGAATGAGCCAGTATATATCGATAATTTTGCGCTAGTCTTCGGCTATATAATGTGTCCAAGACATTTTAAAGCAGTGCAGTCTCTGGAATTCCATTGATGCTAAAGTGTATTGTAGACACAAACGTGTAGACATTTCTATTATGGTGAAAATAGTTTTCTACTTGAGAAGAAAGTGGGCTTCCCTTTCTTCTCAAGGATTTTCAAAAGTTATTTCGAAGAAAATAGGCTTCCCTTCCTTTGAAATAACTTTCGAAAATTCTTCATTTTTGTTCCCTGAACCAAAAAGATGACGTCACAACTTAGTTACTTGTTAGACATCTATATTTCCAATCTATAATATTATTTTATAATTCATTTAACATGAAATTGCTAAAAGTAATATTAAATTTAATTTAAATTCCATTATAAGGTATACGTAATCCCACGTTATCTATAAAAATAAACTGCATGTGATGTGGGGTTTTTTTTTCAGTCTATTGAAAATCTCTGTAATCAGGTTTTACTGTACTATCCTGGGGAGAAATATAATGAGTTACCGAAATATAATGAGTTACCGAAATATAATGAGTTACCGAAATATAATGTCACTGTATAACGAATATAACAAACTTTTTAGTGCATATATTTTCCCCTAAGAAACTTAACTCTGTAGAAAGCTGACTGGAACAATTGCCATATTTAAGAAACGTAGAAGAATATCCGAAAAACTGTGAAAAGGGAAAGAAATAATTTAAAGAAAATCATTTGTAAAAAAAGCTGTATCCCAAATTATTTCTAACAAGTCACTAGACTTACATACAATAGACTATGTTTTAAGTCAAGCACAGTTTATGGACCTCGTTCTTGTTTATATTCATGTAAAAACGTTCCTATGCTTCCTAAAGCCAATCTTATACCTTCTGATAGGAAATATATATATATACGAAAATGATACAAATTCAACCTCTTTAATGCAGACGAACATACTGCGAATAACTTTTTGTAGCAACTTTGTCCTAAATCTCGGTCAGAATAAACAAAAACAAGTGAAAAAAAACCCGCCTATGTTCGATATTTAAATTTAGCGGGTTTCAATTAACATTAATTCGCAACTCTCTAATTCTCAAGTGGCTCGGTAGGTTTTCAACGTTTACAATAGCCATCATCATCGCATTTACGGAAGACCTTTACCTTACTCTTTTTATTACATACGTACAAACAGATAGAAAAACCAAAAGCAATAGCGGGTTCAATATCTATTGAAACCCGCTAATAACTTGGTAATACAAACCTATGCTTTCTAGATAACGTACATTGCTTTTAACATGAACAGATTTTTTTCACCACGGGTGTTCGCGTTCTCGAATTTATTTATATAGAAAATGCCTACCATTTTATATTGGATAATTTTAGATTCAAATATATTTCTAAGTTCAAATCTAGTGTTAGATTCAATTCGTTGGCAATCTCGTGCAAAATCACTATTTTTGCCTTCTCCACATTATTTATCTGGTATTGCATTTTAAAATTTCGTCAGGGAATTTGTTCTGGTAACAAATTTGCATTTCTTTTCAAAGTTTCCTGCATATTTCGTCAATATTGTTTTTGTTTCCCCAAATGTTTATGCAAGTGTGGAAGTTTCCCTCCTGAATGCTTGCTAATCCGTTTAAGAACAGCGAAACTTCCTTATTTGCATTAAAGGAACATTTCAGAAACTTACGTTTTAAAGGCATGGACGAGATGATTTCTGCTTAAAAAAGTTTCCATATCTCACTCCATGGATAATGCCATAATCCTCAGAAGTAAGGCCATGGAATAATAAAATATTAGAGAACAAAAAAATAGCCTTAAATAAAAAAAAAACAAAAAAACGAAGGTAGCCTGATGGCAATTACGTAAATATATGTGTATGAAAATATATAAACAGTCGAACTACGGACTTTGCAATTTTCTAGAGATAGTCAAACATAAATAAATACTTTAGATGCAAGAATGCCATTCCATTCAATGAATAATTCATCTCATATTTGGGACTCAGGAGAAAAAGGACCATAACAATTCGAATACAAAAGGTGATGTTATTAACCTATGAAAAGAAACGAATGTAATACCATCTGAATACCTTCATTTCTTACTTCGTTTACTCCGTAAACTCTCATTGAATTTAAAATACTCTTTCGCAGTCATGTTTGAGCTTTACGGTTTTTATGGTTCCTGCGATTGCTGATCACAACGAGATAAAAAAAAATTACACTAGTGGCAAAGCTGAACGTGGTATATTAACAAGGCGCAGAGCAGTATGGTTCTGCCAGTGCGATATAGTTCGCCCTTTCTTACGTTAACAGAGTTAATAGAAGATACATTTCGGACATAAAACATTAAAATAATGCTCAAATACATAAAACATAGGCATACTTGTGCAATTAAAATCTGGTATTTATTAAATTTAGAAAAAACATTCATAATTTCGTCTTATTATATCGTCATTCAGACTTATTATGTCGTCATTCAAATAACTGACCACTCAGAGGACTTCGTTTGCTTGGCGAGAAATTTGGCTCCTGTACTTTTGGCAACCGCGTTTTTCTGCATTCCAAATTAGGCGATAAATAGTCTAATAAGGTTGAGGGTTACCTCATTTTTCGCCAATTCGCGAATGAATACTCGTTGCACGGGCGTGAATAGGTCGCCGTGGACTAGATTAGTTTTGCCGTGAGTACGATATTGTCATTGGAAGTTTCCGAGATTAGTTGTTAATTATTAAATTACTACAGAATTACGGCGCTATA
The DNA here is from genome assembly GCA_006491805.2 of Dysdera silvatica. Taxonomy (NCBI): domain Eukaryota; kingdom Metazoa; phylum Arthropoda; class Arachnida; order Araneae; family Dysderidae; genus Dysdera; species Dysdera silvatica. The sequence continues at coordinate 53,431,071 of QLNU02003225.1, read as the reverse complement.
ACCTCGGGAGCAATTTTTTAAAAAAAATTTATTATTTTTTATACATTCGAAGCCAAATTTTTTTAAGCACAAATCTTGAATTTCATTTCAATTTTTCAAAAATTGCGGTCACTAGAGCTTGTTAACTTGCAGAATTCCTTTTAGATCACTCTCCGTGTGCACAATATATTTAAGACTATATACACTACCTAACAATAATAGTCTGGACACTAATAACTCAAACAGGTTTACAAAAAACGTTGAACCTAATATTTGGTATGTCGACCTTTGAACTGGATTATATAACTTTGAACTGGACCGATAAATTTTCTCATGACGCCATGTTGAATTTGTCCTCATTCCTCCCGCAAAACAGCAGTGAATTGAATACGAGAATTTTGGACGTGTTTGTCTCGATTTTAACTGCCATTTCATTTTACCCCAAAAATGCTTGATAGCAGGTACGCCCATATGGAGTCAGAGGGGGCTCGAGCCCCCAGCCGTTTAAAAATTTTATTTGCCCGATTCTGCTATGCATTTACTTTCAAAAGATTTACAGTAGTGTTTTAAAATAAGGTACTTTTTAGCTCATTACTAATTATCAAGCAGTATCAATTATTTTTGTAGCATTTTGGAATCTTGTACATTCACTAAAATTCTTGACAGCTATGAGAAGGAGGTAATAAATTTCCTCAGCCTCCCCCTCCCCTAGAATTACTTATATGGGCGTCCATGCTCGATAGGACTGAGGTCAGGATTCTGGATGGGCCATAGCAGTTGTTTCAGCTCCATCTCTTCATACTAGTCCATACCACTTAAGATTTTGTGTCGATCGTAACAACGTAGGAAGCATCCAATCACCGACACTGTCACTGTGTTTATCTGGCTTTATGGCATCAACCACAACGACCAATGGTCCACCTAAACAGCTATTAAACGCACCCATAGAAGAACTCCATCACCATCAAACTTGACAGAGAGTATTATATACAAATTAAGGGTTCTGACTGCCCTGAGCTAATATATTTATAGCGCCCCCCCATAGCTCCTATGAGTTGCCATTAATGGTATTTAATAGCCTCTATGACTTAAATATGATACGTTTGTTCCAATTTATTACGATCGATTGATTGATCGGATTTTTATGGAGCAAGGGCATGTAAGGGTGTACTGGTTAGATGACGACACCTATGCGAGCCTGTATCTTTGTGTGGTGTGTATGGTTGACCCTCAAATACCCCTTTTTTTCCCCTCCCTCCAACTGCTTCGGCGGTTGGCTGCGCTGTCTGAACGTCCTATCTGGGATTACAGTGCAGCCTTTGGCGGCCACCCTTCCAAATCCCCCCCCTCCCTGCCCAAAACAGCATTAGCAGTAGGGGTGCACTGCGTGTAATTTAGTATGGACTAAATTACAGCTACGTATGTGTGGGGGGAGGTATTACTACAACCAGTCCTAAATGAAAAGTTAACAGTGAAACGATAATGATCTATTGAGGCACCAGGAATTAACTTCATTTCCACTTCCGAAATAAAATTCTGGCTACGTATATAAGTACGTTTTATTCAAATACTTGTCATAAATAAAACTATAATGTGATAAATGTATTAAGCAAATTTTCTATTTAGTAGTTTCTTTTATTTGTATGCCACACATAAAACTTTCTCTTTAGTAAATTGTTATATGATTGCGACACACAGGCTTCTGAAAAAAAAATAATAACTTTTCATTAAATTTCTTCTTTATTCCAAATTATGAAGAACGTGCTTAGTATCGATATTCTAATCTACACCAAAAAAAAATCTTGCTTTTCAACAAACTTTTCTACTATTTCATTGAAAATCAAACTGTTCAGGAAGTCGCTCTCAGTGAATGAAAGTTCAAGAGTAATGAATTTATCTTGGTTCGCAGTTAACCGCAAATAATTTTTCACTCATTTTGAAACAGAAAAAAACCTCTTACAGCTGCAGTTGGTTACCGCCATAGTTAGAAAAATGCGCAAAGCAATTTCTACAGTCGGTAAAATTATTTCCATGTTACGAGTTTTTAACATCGTCAAAAGAGTTTTGTTTTCAGATCGATTAGTTGACTTCTGGCTGCTTATTGTCTTTCAAAAATGCGACTAAATGAATGCACTTTTAAGGAAATACCTCAGTAGAATGCAGGGCCGTCAGAGGGAGGTAAATGCCCACCCACGTTTTAATTTTTTTTAGAATAATTATCTATTAACCTGTTAACTGGGTATGACGACATTTTTCGTCATGCCCGGAAGACTACCAAAATGTCTCCCCCAAAAAAAAAAAGTCCCCAGTGTGAAACGAGTTTCACAAAATTTTATTCCCCGGTTAACAGGTTAAACAATTTCCCTAATCGAGTGTCTGATTACACTGTCTGATAGCACTTTTTAACTCTGTAAAAAAATCTTATTTTCTCATATTTTGAGTTTTCGGTTTATACCCCTTTTTTCGAAATTTTGCGCCCCTTGAAACCTTGCGCTCTAAGCTGCAGCCTAATTAGCCTATTGGTTAATCGGGACCTAATTATATACTTCGGTAGCTGGCGCTCTCTGAGCTATCACCACACTCATAACCTACCATAGGACTCGAAACACAAGAATCTGAACTCATCACTCCACACTACCATTTCCCAATAATCCATTGTCCGCTTTGTATGCTCTTTGTACCATGCCAAACGTGGCACCATGTTCGGCTTGGATGTCGTCACTCTACTATAGATAAAAACTGATTGGTGCCTCACTAATTGATACCACAGACAGAAGTTTCAACTATAGAAAGGAAAACGTAAAATAGGAATTAAGTTTTTTAAACTGTACTCCAATAATTTTACATTGCTAGGAAGCGTACTTAATTATCTTTATAACTGTATTAAAACAAGTTCTTTATGTTAATTAGACTATAAAATAATACGAGTTGAACCTCTTAAACTACTGTGCTTTGGAAGATAAAGATCGTGACATTTTACAGTCCACTTAGTATAAAAATCTCATTTTGGTACTTTTAGAAAACTAATTAAATAAGATCTATAATATTTCAAATAAAATGAAAATATTTTAATTACGACTTTTTAAATGCTGTTCTAAACTTGAAACTTCATATGGTACACTCTGAGGCAGTAGTTCTAAAACTTTCAACAAACGAAACCGTTTTCTTATTACACGCCTAGCCACGAACCCACGATAAATATCTAAGTAAAATTTAAATATCTACTGTTTACCACTACTATGGATAAGAGTATAAAAATCAATAATAAATATATCAATATAAAATGTAATACTTTTCTATTGTTGATGGATGTTGGTTATATATAGAAAACTCTAAGTGGTTGTCAATCAGTCAATCAATCAAATTGTATTTATGTACATTATAAATTGTCGTGGGAGAAAATATTACAGAATTGACAGATTTTCTCGGAATTGTCAACGATGTTTCTCAAATTGCTCGCAAAGTCCCTGGAGACCTCTCGCGGAACCCTCGGTTTCCGCAAAACACGTTTTGAGGAACATTTCGCTATGACATCGAAAGGACAGTGACTTCAAAAAGTTTTGAAATTGAACCATTGCGGATTCTATAAATCTTTTAAAAGAGGAGATGCAAAGCCTCCTTTCAGGGACATATACATGTATAATTCAATAGGGCTTTCCACTGTGGAGACGATGCTGAATTAGTTATATATGCAAATACTAAATAAGTTAAGCATTGCACGTGGAGAACAATTAACGTGCAAAGATCTCTGCTGAATTTGCCCTAAACCGGTACCACTAGCACATTTCAAATGAATGCAGATACGAACATGTTTAATTACGTTTACAATTAACATTAAATTATTCACAGGCTACCTTCTGCAAAGTTTTAAATCCGTTTAGAGGAACTGGACTTTTAGTTTACATTTAACCTTTGTCTTTATTCGTTTTTCAATACTTGTTATACTGCATATAATATAAATACTAATCACTCATTATATATTAATTTAAATCCAAATTACTATAAAAGCATAGGGTAAATCCGGTTTACATGACGCATTAGGTATAGATTGCGCACCCCCTTTAGTTTTGAAACGGGCTGTGAGATGACACTGCAAAAAATACCAAATGTGCGCCATTTAGTATTTGAAGCGTGTTTGGTAAAAACATCGTGTTCCTGTGCCTTTTTGTTTTTAAATTAACAAATATATAAGGTGAGTTATAGAGTTTATTATGAAATATTTTCGTGTGCTATCCTATTTTGTATATTACAGCTAAGACTTTAACGATGTCAGTGGATTCCCTGTTTGAGCGAAGCATAGTCTTATGTTAGTATAGAGCATTTTTATTGTTATTTTGCCAGGTTTGAATTCAAGATCAGGAAGGCTTTGGGTGAGGCATCTATACCTTACAAATTGGTATACATGCCGCAGTTAAAATCAGGGACATATGCCGCGCGTATTCTTTCGGATGTTAATTTGAATTTTTTGAATTTTTCGTTATTTTGCACCAAATGCCGTTAAATATAATCGCAAATCCTAGCCAAATATCACCAAAGTTTTCAAAAAATCCGCCAAATTCATGAAAAAAGGCTCTCCAAATTCGTTTTTTTCCTCATCATTATTGCGACTGGATCCATCGAATAAAGTGCACTTAAGCCGCAAACACAAGACTTTGCGAATCCATAGCCATCCACCACTCAATGTTTGCCTGAAAAGAATATTACAATTCCATCGAAACATTTGCATGCAATATCTCCAATTCCAAAACTAAATAGAGAACAAGGAAAAGGCTGCGAAGAAATAGACACTTGCCTTAATCACTGCAGAAAATTGAAGACTGTTAAAAGAGAGTTTAGAAAAGAGAGTTGGAAAAGAAAGAAATAGAAATAACGAAAGAAGATGGTTAGATTATGAATCAAATAGTCATAGTACTAGTTCTGAAGTAGATGATGTTTCTGGGTTTGATTCCGTTGCAATAGAGAAAGCCTGTGGTAATGCTAATGAGATGAGTAAAAGAAAGGAAAGTGAAGTCATAACACACTTTGGATGTGAATACATGCAATGAATATGAAGAAAATTATTATCACACAACTGAAGATGCGAATGGTTACGTTGTGCTACATCGCACCCTTGCAACGAAAGTGTTACAACTCAAAATTCGGTGAAAATGACTTAATGTTACAACTAGATGTAGAAAAAACAAGTGCTGCATTCCTTTGTGCAAAACGTTATAGGCCATAAGTTATTCAGGTTTCCGCTGGTTAGCACATGTCATTAAATGAACAGAGTACCCCTCGATTCAGCCAGAAACAGTTTTTTGCGTTTTCTGAAGATTTTTTTTTTTTCTTGAGTTGTAACATTTTCGTCGTCAGGGTGCTATATGTAAATAAGCGATGGCTTCATGCAGAATGTACGATTTTCGATGAGCTTTGTGCCGACTGTGGGAGAGAGAGAATAGATTAAAAAATCAACCCAGCCTATTTGAAAAAAAAAGTAATTCATTTATATCATTATTTTGTCCATGTTTGTTCCGATTCTGAAAATGAGTGCAAAATAAAAACAGCAGATGTTTTTTAAATTTATTCAATTTTTATGTTTTATAAGATCGCAATTTCGGTTATTCTATTTTTTGATAACATAAACTCATGTTTGTAAAAATTGCAACACCATGAAGGAATCATGTGATTGAGCTGAAACTTTCAGGAAATGCAAATTAGGGTATGCTATTCAAATGATTAGAATTTCAGAGTCATCACGCATGCGTGGGCTGAGCAGCGCCCTCTGAACTGCTGATGGATCCGTATAAATAGAGGGCTGTAGCGGGGCGTGTATGGCTATCTGCTAGTGGTAAACGTTACATGAGACGTCACTATGCCTCTACGACGAAAGAGGGCGACATTTCAGCAAGTTACGGAGTTTGAACGGGGACGAATGATCGGCCTTCGTGAAGGAGGGTTTTCTTATCGTGCAATAGCAGCACAGTGATGCGAGTGTGGAAGCAGTGGGTTCAAGAGAACCAGACAACTCAGAAATCCGGGAGTGGACGCCGAAAGGTGACGTCAGCACGGGATGATAGACACCTGGTCCGCATGGCGGTGACGGACCGTTTTGCTTCATCTGGACAGTTGGCAGAACGTTGGTGCACTGCTACAGGTGTATCATTGTGTGCTTCATCAATTCGTCGGCGTCTACTGCACCGTGGACTGCGTGCAAGAGTTCCTTTATACAGGATCCTCCTGACGCAAAACCATCGGCGCCTGCGGCTACAATGGGCTCATGGACATAGAGACTGGCGTGCTGATTGGCAACAAGTGGTGTTTTCTGATGAATCCCGCTTTAATTTGGGGTACAGTGATGGCCGCATCCGTGTTAGACGCTATACCGGTGAACGCCACCTTCCGGAGTGCGTTATCCAACGTCATAGTGGACGAACCCCCAGCGTTATGGTCTGGGGTGCGATTGCGTATCATGGACGATCTCAGCTGCTACGAATTGTGGGTAATCTTAACAGCAACCGGTACATCAATGAAGTTCTGGAGCCCGAAGTTGTTCCCTTCCTTCAAGGCATTCCCGGAGCTGTATTTCAACAGGACAATGCCCGCCCACATATTGCCAGGAATGTTCAAGACTTCTTTTCATCACAACAGATACAGCTTCTTCCTTGGCCTGCCTATTCGCCGGATATGTCGCCGATTGAACATGTGTGGGATTTCGTTGGTCGGCGTCTCGCTCGTGATCCTCGTCCCATAGCTACTACAGATGAACTTTGGGGTCGCATACAAGCAATCTGGAATGCTCTTCCTCAGGCACACATTCAACATCTGTTTGATTCCATGCCACGTCGTATAGCATCACTTATTGCAGCGCGTGGTGGCTTCACCAAATACTGATTTTCGACATGTAATAATGGTTTTTTTTTTTGCTTTGTAATTTTAATCGTTTATTTGTATCAACACAGGTCGTTTGTACATTAAATTTCATTCAATTCGGACGAGTCCTTCATGGTGTTGCAATTTTTACAAACATGAGTTTAGTTTTTGAAGAAACGTATTTGATACGTCGTAAATTCATTTACTATACGAAACGCGGCAAGCCTCATGGTGCGGCATAACACCCGACACACTCAGAAGAGATGCCCCAAAATAAATTAAAATAAATTATTGCGGCGTACTGAATTTATTGTAAATTATTTTTTACTAATATATATGTTTTTTAAAAGTGTATCAAATATTATGACTAAGTAAATTTTATGTTTGTGCGCCATGGGTCTCAGAATATCGATTTTAAAAAAAAGTGCGCCCGGATTTACCCTAGATAAAACATTCTATATGTAATAAATATATACATACATTGTATATCGTACAGCAATTAGACAATAACTTTGATTGGAAAATCATCCGTTATAACTGACTCTGATCTCTTATAATGCTAGCATTATATTTTTTCGCAGATGACATAGAGCTATGGAGTAATCAACTCTTCTGCAAAAATTTTCAGTTTTCATTTTTAATTGTCAATTTTGATTAACTTTCTTTATTACTGGTGTCATTTTAAGTTTGTATTTAAAATACAGGGTGTTCATAAAAGCAATATACAACTTCAAATTTTCTTCGCATCAACGCTATAGTAACTAGAAACTTAATTATTTTTTTATTTATGTAGCCAACAGTCAGAAATTTTTTCTGAATAGTTAAAATATCTCCACGTAACGAACATGTCATGTTCGTTGATGGAATGTAACAGACAGCGAAAGCAGCAATGATAGCTTCAAAACAGGAGAAAGCGGCTTGTGCAATATGGTTTATGGAGACGAAATCGCTAATACAAATGCAAATGCAACAAATTTTCAGAAACGTATATAAGAGAACACCCCTTTATTTAAAAAGTGAATGTAACTTCTCTTGATATGCTTAAAGAACACATTGAAGAAGTGTTCTTTAGTGTTAAATCCGACATTTTGCAGCTAACATGAATGGAACTGGACTTTCGTATTCACACCATCGTAGGGGGAAAACAGAACGCATATGGAGACATTCTAACTAAACTAAAAAAAACACTTTGACTGCTGACCACGTAATTAAAAGAAATAATTAAATTTCTAATTATTACAGTTTCGATGCAAATAAAATTTGAAATTTTATACTTTTCTTATGAATATCCTGTATATTTAAAGTCTGTGTTTAGTATTAATACTGTTGC
>QLNU02003225.1:53381054-53400366 GCA_006491805.2 Dysdera silvatica | reverse complement strand
TTTTAGCCCTTTTACTTTAACAATGATGTCCTCTACTCTAGTTTGCTCTCTCACCCAAGTGTTCCTTTTTCGATCTCTCCTAGTTATTCCAAGCATGCACCTCTCCATGCTCCTTTGCGTTGTCTGTAACTTTCGTATTGCTCCAACAGTTAGACTCCATGTCTCTGATCCATAAGAGAGGACTGGCAATACACACTGGTTGAAGACCTTTCTTTTTAGACACAAAGGCAATTTCCCCTTCAGGATAAAACTGTTTCTTCCAAATGCACTCCAGCCAAGTTTAATACGTCTGTTGAGTTCTTTTCATATACATAGCATATCCACGGAAATCAGCCAAGGTAAATATATGAATCAGCAATTTCTAGCTCAATGTTGTCAACTTGTATTTTTGTTTCCTCTACAAAATTATTGAACATGATCTTAGTTTTTTGTAGGTTCATCTTCAGTCCAACTTCTTTACTTCTAGTTGAGAGCTCCTGTACCATGTCTTGGAGTTCTGATGGGTTCGTTGAAAAAATAACAATGTCATCAGCAAACCGCAGATGATTTAAATATTCACCATTTATTTTTATTCCCTTGTTATTCCAATTTATCAGCTGAAAAATCATCTGTAAAGCAGAAGTAAAAAGTTTTGGAGAAATGGTATCTCCCTGCCTCACCCCTTTGCCAAGTTTGATAGTTTTGGTATCTTTATGTAACCGAAATTTTGCACTTGCATTTTTATACACACGTTTCACCATGTCAATGTACACATCCTCAATGTCTGTTGATCTTAAAGAGTTGATGACTGCTGATGTTTTTATAGAGTCAAAGGCCTTCTCATAGTCAATAAATGCAACACACAATGGAAGTTCATATTCATGTGTTCTTTCAATTAATTCTCTTAATACTTGAATATGGTCCACTGTACTGAATCCACTTCGAAATCCAGCTTGTTCTCTTGGTTGAGCTGCATCTAATTTTTTCTGCAGGCGATGTGTTAGAACTTTTGTGAAGATTTTATAAATAGCAGGTAACAAGCTAATTGGTCGGTAATTTTTTAAATCCTCTTTATCACCTTTTTTATGCAAAAGAATTACTGTTGCAGAATCCCATTGGTTTGGTATGTTACCACTGTTGAGGCATTTGGTAAAGAATTTTGCGAGTATGTCTTCTACATGTTCTCCAGCTTCTTTTAAGATATCTAATGTAATGCCATCATCGCCAGGGGATCTTCCTTTCTTCATACTTTTTATTGCAAATGCTACTTCTTCTTTTAAGATTTTAGGAGCTGTTCCTTCGACTATCTCAGAGTCTTCGTTTAATCCACTGTTTCCCTCATATAGCTTTCTGTAGAATTCTTCAACTCTTCTAAGTATTTCTTCCCTATTTCTTGTTACGGTGCCATCCTCTCCTTTTAATGCAATGATGTGTTTCTTCCCAACAGATAAACTTCCTTTAACAACCCTAAGGCTCTTGTTATTTTCAATGGCTTTCCTTACTAGCTCACAGTTGAATTTTCTTAACCTTCTTCATGTTTTTAAGCAAAAGTTTTGCAAACACATACTCGATCTTGCGACTGGTATTACTTTGATTGTCCACCTTCATATCTCTTCGCCTTTTCATGAGCTGCTTCGTCTTCAGATAATTTGGTTATTCTGCTTTTACATACATACCACCAATTTCCCAGCAGTTTGGCAATTATTGGTTCAACGATGTTTTCATTTGCTTCTGAGATATCACTTTCATCAATAAGTCCTTCCAGTGCAGAAAAGCGATTTTTTAATTCCAACTTGAATGCCTCGGTATTTACTTTCAGTTTCATTAGATCCACCCTCTTACTTACTTGTTTCCTAATGAGCTTCTGTCGTTCTAATTTAGTATTTAAGTGCACTTTACATCTCACCATTCGATGATCACTTCCAGTATTAAATCTGTTCAGTACGCTGCAATCTTCAATAATTGATTTCTTGTTTGCCAGTATATAGTCAATTTCGCTGGTTCCTCCATTGGGGTGTTTCCATGTCCATTTTCTTTGTAGTTTCTTCTTAAAAAATGAATTCATGATGCTAAGATTTTCAGCTTCGGCAAATTCTATGAGTTGATCGCCACGTTCATTCCTTTCCCCGTATCCGTATTTACCAACCGATGTCTCTCCTTGTTCCTGTTGTCCAATTCTTGCATTAAAATCTCCCATGATGAGCTTGATGTGTTGTTTCCCCTTGGTATGTAGCTGTTTGATTTCTTCATAGAATTCCTCAACCTCCTCGTCGGTATGGCTTGATGTTGGTGCATATGCCTGTACTATCTGAAGTTGGTATCGCTGGGTTAGTTGAACAACGAGCCTCGCTGCTCGATCTGACGTGCTTTCGACTTCAAGAAGGTAGTCTTTAATTCTTTTGTTGATTAAGAAGCCAACACCACTTGTTCTTCCAGTTTCCGTTCCTCTATAATAAAACAAATGTCCACTTTTAAGTTCCACCAACTCTTCACCTTTTCTTCTAACTTCACTGAGTCCTACAATGTCCCATTTGATCTTGTCAAGTTCTTCTTCCAATTCTTGAAGTTTTGCTTCAGAAGCAAGGGATCGTCCATTATACGTTGCCAAGGTCAATAACAAACGGCAGCCTGGGCCATTCCAGTGATTCTTAGCACCCCCTGCTTTCATGCCACGCTGACCGCTGCCTTGATCAGGAGCACTCCAGCACCTGGAGACTAGGGGCCATGGTTTCTGGTGTGTCAACATAATGGAGGAATTAGCCATAATTTCACCACGCTGGCTAGACGGGTTGGTGAATTAGCCCTCCCCTTCCGCCTTTCTATCCGTGTAGCAAATATTGAGCCAAGCATAAATAGAAAAGCCCAGCCTGCAACTAATTTGAAGGCGGGTAGGGACACTAGGGTTACTGGCCCGGCCGGTTCCACATCGTCACATACGTTCAGCGTGTGGCCCTTCCAGTTAGGATATCAGCAACCTTATATATATATATATATATATATATGTATATATAATAGGTAATTATAGGCGCGTAGAATATATACTATAAAATAAACAAATCAAACACATATCAAGCTCTAAAAATTCATATAAAAATGTCCCCCATTAGTCCCCATCTGTTAAATTTTTATATTTTCATGATCTACAAAGCACATGTTGAACAGATGAAAATTTAATTAAGTGCAATTTAAAATATATACCATGCTATCTAGTAACATCAACTATTTGGGAATATAAGCAATTAGGAATACTATTTGAATAAAAAAAATTTAACTTACTTTTCAGCGCTGAAAATGAACTTTTTTCTAACTTTCTGGTGATGAACTTCAAATGGCTGAATTCTTGTATTTAAAAAGAGCAGCTTATGTTTGCATTCATGTGTGAAGTTTTATTTGAAAAAAAAGTATTTTACATTGAAATTTGGCTTTTGTCCCATTAGACTTGCAACCTATTATCCCCCATTTTACTAAGATAGTACTTAGTAAGTACAATTTGACAAACAAACAATTACAGTGTAAGAAATTTACAGGAAAGTTTACTTAAAAATTTACTTAAAAAGTGAATATTGTAATTATTGCACATTTACATTTATGAAACCATTAATAATGTCTTTTTAATTTGTTTTAAATGTATATTTATGCTCAGAAGCTATCACTTCCAGATTACGCAATCTATTTCGATGAACAACTTTTTTATAATCGTTTATTGTTTGCAATTCAATAAATGATTTCCGAGTGGAAACAGCCGATGTGGACGCGGGGGGATGGGGAAGGGGAATAAGTGTAAATATGTCAGAAGTCTCTTTATAGGTCATTACATTTTGAAATTAACGAATAAGAAAAAGCATCGAATAGACATGTTTGTCTTGTTAAATATGTTAAATATGTTAAAATCTTGTTAAATATAATTTGCAATATTGAATCAACAAATGAATAGCTTTCATGAGATTTTCATGCTGGCTTACTATGTCACAAATGCTGGTGCATTATTTTTCTTTTCAAGTTATTTTAACATTAATAAATAAATGTTGGAATGAAAATGCGTGAAAATGCTTGCACATATTATTTATTTCTCTCTCACTCTTCAAGAATTTTGATTCGAATTAGGATATTAGATTAATTGATAAGGGAAGATATAATAAAAAGAAATCGCAGAATTACACTGGACACCAGTCCCATAATCATACATTCAATAATATCGCACTATTGAATACATTCTGTGAATCGTAAGATTAACATGATCATAGCTAGTTTTCACAGTACACAGTCAAGCCACGCTTTTAGAATAGTTTTACCATATTTGCAGAACAGTATCGAAATCAGACCACCTGGGATTGGCAAAAAGTTGCCTTTTCAGGTGAATCCCGATTTTTGTTCCACCGAGTAGATGGATGGTGGCATATTGAGCTTTAAAGTTCGGAATGTCAACATCCTGAAATGAGAATTAGTAAAACATAGGCTGGTAGTGTCAGTGTCATGGTAAAACAACCCTCTTTTTCCCGTTTAAAAATTTCCATAAATTTTACTTCTATATTAGTCCAAAACATTAATTTATGAGTACATGAAATTCTGTTCTGTAAATATATGTCCCCCTTTTTTTAATGTTTATGCTGCTTAACTATAATTGTATTATTTTAAAAGGTATGTAAACTCCACTTCGAACAGAAGGAGATTCTGAGACAATCAGAATTTTTGATGAGAAGTCTGGAAAACAGCTGATATTTCCACTATGAAGTCTACATTTAAAAAAAGGGGCAGTTCCAGACATATTTCCTGACTGTCCAAGTTATATTTAATCTACACTGCTAGTAAGATATTCACCAGAACAAAAGAAAAGGAAAAGAGAAGTAGATGCCATCGAAAAGGTAATAGCCCATAGCCTACTTGAAAAAGACATGTATGACAAAAAAGCGAACATTCTCTAATTTAGTGGAGCTGTAAGTATGTTCAGATGAACAGAGTTTCCTGGATCATTATTTTTTGCACATAAGCTCATTAATACAATGATTGTGAATATTTCAAATGAAACATATCCAAAAATTTTGAAATTATTAGTAATTAATTCAGATTTAAATGTGTCTGCATCTATAAAAAATGTGCCCTTAAGATCATTACATCAAGTGACCCTCTCATCAAAAATTACTAATACCAATATTCCTTTAAATGTTTTTGAAAAGCTGAATACATTTTGTTCTGATATTCTAACTGAAGATAGTATGTCAGATTATTTATAAATCATAAATGAATTAATGACTGATTTGAAGAAAGTTATACCAGACAAAATCTATGAAACTATTTTTTTTCTGGAGCAATTATCAAAGTACAATTCTAAACAACAACAATTATTCTGTAGATTTTTTAATTGTTTGCAGTTTGCTCCATTCAATTTCACTACATGCGTATAATTTTATTCGGGATTCACAGATCATAATTATGCCACATCCTCGATCCATTCAGAGCATTTGTTCAGATCTCAGCATTAGTCAAATAAATGAACAATGTACTAAAAGTTTTTTAAACTATAAGAAATTTAGGTTTCACGAATTATCTAAAAAAGATTTGCCTGTTCTTTTAATAATTGATGAAAATCACTTAAATCAAAACTTTGATTGTCAAGGGAGTAATATATGTAGAATGGCATAAACTTGTAAAACTGCTGCATCTAGTGCATATGTTTTATGATACGTAGCTTATCTGTATATATAAAGACGTTGTACATATTTTGCCAGTTAAAACACTTAGTGCAGAAAATCTGTACGATTATATAAAAAAGCTGTAGTTGGATTAGAATATACTGTATTTAAAATTGTAGGCGTTGTTAGCGCTTATAAACTCCGTTTCTATGCATCTTATGAAACTTTTCACATATAGATGATTTATCAATCAAAATGCAAAAAAGTTAGTGTCCATACTAAAAGCGTACGTGCTAAAATAAAATAGCTATAATAGTAATAGCTATAATAGTAATAGCTATAGTAGTAATAGCTATAATAGCTATAGTAGTAATAGCTATAGTAGTAATAGCTATAGTAGTAATAGCTATAGTAGTAATAGCTATAATATCTATAATAGTAATATATAATACAGTCAACACCCGCAATAGCAAACCTGGCTTATAACGAATCTCCGTATATAACGAAAGCACTTTTTGTTGTCGTGCAACAGTTCATTATTTCGATCGGATAGTACATAACCAACCACGAATATAGCGAAAAAAATGTTCGGTCCCTTGAAGTTCGCTGTAGCGGGATTCGACTGTATAAGCTCCTAAAGCATTTAATATTTTATATTTCATGTCGTTGAAATTAAAACTGCTGATTTTTTCACAAGTTATGACCATTAAATATCGATACTGCTGACTAATTGAATATCAGTTCGTTCTTGAAACTGATGATAATGTGTATAAAATAGCGTTGCTTGTTCCATGTGCTTCTATCTTTTCATATTGGACATATTCTTGTAAATAATTTAGTATTTATTGTATTAGTTAATAATGGACCATCTGCGATTACGCGTTGAGTACTTAGGACATAGTTAAAATGTACAGAATCTGTTGGATGGACTGTTGCCACAAGTTTTTGAAAATACGGCAATTTGGCAGTGGTGACGGAAGGAGTAATTTATCATGTTGACAAATAGGCAACAGCCCTGAGAGAAAATCATTTCTTAAAGCTTCTGTTATTAAAATCTACTTTCTTCGAGGCAGGATAAGGTTTATTTACTGTTTTCTTGCAAATGAGTTTCTCTACGTTTAATGAAAATGTCAAACTTTTTTGAAGATTTCCCGAAGTTGGTGAAAAAGGTATTATAGAGGAAAAATAAATTCTACGATTATTTTGATTAGAATGCTTTTAATTTTAAAAAGAAAATTGAAAGTAAGGTATTGGTCATTTGTTTGAGGCAAAATATGAAATCCACCGTGGAACGCATGCTTACTTGTATAAATTAATAATTTTTTTTTATTTTTATTCAACCCGATATACAATATTTCATGATACATAGCTTGAGCAGTATAAAAATTATAGAAATGTAAGAGAAGATCTATATTAAATTATTTTAAGTTTTGAGGTTAGAAATGGAAGAGAATATAAAGCCGAAGCTTGTTCCGAGATTCTCCTCCAGAATGCGGTGATGTTGACAAGAGAGAGGGTAAATTTTCATATTTCTGAATTATGCTTATTTTAAAGAGTTCAGTTGTTGTATATCTTTGGTAGAAGGACGTGAAAAACCATTGTAATAACTTAAGAAACAGACTGAGCGTCGTTTTTACGAATTAATGAGCAAGAAGTATTATTGTTATTTAAGGATTTTCATAGGCCCTTTAGTTGTTTATACAAATCTAACACAAATCTACGCAGATTAAATTAGAAACAATTTTTATCAATCTTTTAGGTGTAGTAATAGTAACGCCGATGTTATGGCGTGTTAGATGGTGAAACGTTTGTAAAGAAAAGTATTTTTTTTGCGTTTGGTGGGGCACGAGCCCATGACCTTCTACAATCTGATTGTAGAAGGATCGTGTCCCACCAAACGCAAAGAAAAACGTTTGTTTTCTTTACGAACGTTTTATCTAACCACGCCATAACATCGGCGTTAATATTATTATGCCTAAAAAGTTGATAAAAATTATTTCTAACTTGTTGAGTTGGTTCAAGTTTTGAGCTTATTTAATTCATGTAATATCTGTGTGTGAGATTATTCAGTTCATCTGAGTTCTAATTTAACCCTCCTAAAACTAACAGATTGCTTGAACCGAGTTATCAGCTTAACGTGACAATGACAAGCTTATCAGTCAAGCCTCGAGAATTAAACCAGAAATTCAAAAAAAAAAAGGCAATTCTTCAAAATATGACTGCTTATTTTTAATAAAAATGAGTTTTATCAGATAATTAGATTAAAAAAAGCTTTAATAGTTAACCCTATTAGATTATATAATTTACATCATAAGACTAGGATAAGATGAATTGCACTAAAGTTTGGATTTAAACATTTCATCCAGACCGCCCAATAACTCCAGTCTGTTTATTTTTTTCTTTGAAATCCTCGCCTGTCGTCGGAAATAGACCTGGTTTAAATATTCCAAATATGTTTTCTCGGATTGAGAATTTGATTGAATAACGGCCATTCACTTTAAACCAGATTTTGTTGACTGAGGAATATAACGCTATTTTATTAAAAAGTATAATATCCAAATATAATGAGTTCTGTACGTGGTAACAAATATTCTTCCCATATATTTTATGTTTATATATACTAATTTTAACATCAACCAGCAAGGATAGCAATATTCTATCTGCTACAAACTTTTCCCATACGATTAATGGCCCATCATCGAACTAACGTTTCAGAAAGAATACGAAGATTATGCCAATAATTCCCAAAGCCATCCGGGCCATTCATACTGAATATTTTTTTTCAAAAAAGAAAATGTAATTCCTTATCCAGGAAACTATTCTTTTTATATTGAGGATTTATATGTTATGAAAATTTTTGTCGCCGATTTCGCCCAATGGCGGGTTAGAAAATTTACGAAAGTAATTCTAATAACATGAAAATGTATTGACGCTTTCTGACCTGTGATTTTGTTTGAAAATATTACGGCGTTATCTCTCAATTGCGCCTTTCTCATTAAGAATTTTCCCCTTCTAACGACCTTGTTTTGCAGTCCATGAAAATGTGAAATTATACACGTTTTGTATACATTATGTATACATTTTGGTCAATGTTGTTTTCTACTGTTCATTGGCAGTCATTACCAAAAAAGTTTACAGTAATTCTTAAATATAAAATGTATCGTTAAATGGAATGATATATACAAATGGAATAATACATCCAAATGGAATAATATATAAAAATGTTGTATTGAAAACCTCTCTCTCTCTCTCTCTCTAATATAATAATTTAACTTTAAGTATATTGCCTATTATTGAATGATTTATTATGAATAGATTCACACTGTACATGAAAAAGTGTAATATATTCTACCAGTACTTCCCTTGTTTAATATTTTCTTTTAATTGCAATTTCGCATCGATCAATAATCATGATATTTTCAATTAAATGAATTGAATTCGCTTCTTAATTGTCAAAATCAATTTATATCGTTAATGGTTATTAAATGTATAACGATTTAGCTAATGCCTTGTTAGCATGTTTTAATATAAACAATATTTAAGTTAATGTTGAAGAAGAAAAGGATGCACAATTAATCTTGAACAAACTAATCCAAGAATTCTTCTGCCGCTTTCAAAAAACAATGCTCTTCGCAAATTGCAGGAGATTTTGCAGTGGAAAAAATCCAGAGTCCACACGCAGGTAAAAGCAGTTCACTTCACTAATTACCTTTTTTCTTAGTAATGGTTTCCATCCTTTTAACCAATCGATAGAACCTTTAACCAACAGCGAGTTCAAAGAGGCGATAACAAAAGCTCATTCAGAAACTCGTGAACAGACCACATTACGCTGGACAACGCAAAGGGAAAGCCTAATCCTTATTGATGGTAAAAAAGATATGGCCGATTCTAGTTATCCCCATTCACTTCTTACAAATAGCTCTATATATTTCATTAAGGATTTCCACTCAGTTCTCCAGGATGAAATCGAAGGAATCCATTCAGGTTTTAATGAAATTTTTAGAATTATTTTTTTCTTAGAAGTCTTCTAAATTTTAAAAGGTACATTTGCGTAAAAAATGATTCATAGACAAAACATTAGAAACTTTCTAAAAATGGAGACCAATGGAAAAAATAAGAATAATTTTAAGACAGCTTTTATGTAAAAGATCTGTTTGAATTGTCCAAGAACTGATATAATTTATGTGAAATAAAATAAACCAAATGGTAAGCGACACCATTACACGAATCCATATAGACACACATGCTTGCATCTTGTTAAGTAGTTTTAGATACAAATGCTATCTCTTGTTTGGTAATCTTCAAATACTATTTGTAAGCACTGATAATCGCCAAATTTAATGAAAAGGGAGAAATCTTCAAGATTTAATGGGAGGATGGAACAAGGGCGAATCCAGAAATCTTTCAAATGTGGTCGATTTGTTTCTGTTTCCTAGTTTTAGCCATGTGTCCGATAGTTTTCATTTCGTTTTCCATGGTATAACCTCGGCTCAAAGGGGGGGGGGTGTTCGCTCCATCGCACCCCCTTAGGCCCCCCCAGTAGGGTCCAAAGGAATTGTTCAGTGTGATTGACAATTTAATGTAACTCTGACGATTCAGTTTGGTGTGTCAAAAACTTAATCGCATTAAAGGTACCATCAAACGAAATTTTTAAAAACTTCAAAATTTTATTGTCTATTTCAAGAATATCGTTGAAAATATTTTATAAAATTAAATTTATTCTGAACTTCTTTAAAAAAAATTGAGATAATTTACTTAAGAAATAAATTCTTGATGAGGATCAACACTTCTATCAAGCAAATTTAGGTGCTCCCATATGGAGCAAAACTTTTAAGGCACACACCATGAAAATGTGAATTTTGTTCAGTAGTTAGAAGTGAGGGAATACTAATCCAATTTCTAGGTGCAAATTCTGTATCGCCTTGGGCGAAGAGGCTTCTCTCTTGGGACATCTAAAAGCCTTACGCCTGGCCGTCTTTCATTACACAAACTCAGGCAGTCGCCCAGGGTGCAAAATCCTCTGAATGAAATTTAAAAAAAAAAATGGAAATTTTGATTGGTTTGTCATGAGATGAAATCTAAAATTTTGGGCCGCCAATTTTGTTTGGTGTGGGGCGCAAAAGACTCGCTTACAGCCCCTGCGCCCCCTTGAAATCAGTGCTTATAGTTCAATACTTCCTTTGTAAATGATTGGTAAAACTCTCTGTGTGACATCAAAAATAATGCTTGATGTCACACAGAAAGTTTTACCAATGTGTGACATCAAAAATAATGCTTGCATAATAACCAATGTGGTTACGATTAATAAATTTGACACCCACATTTTGAGCTCATGCTAGAGAAAGAAAAAACTCTCCCTGGTGGCTTTTTGTGTTGACCATTATCTGGCAATTATATTAGGCCTGAGAAGGTAATAATATCTTACATACTTATATACGGAGAGAGGGAGCGCCAATCCTGTCCTCGGTGGTCTAGCGGTTAGGGCACTCAGGGCTCAACGGAGGGACCCTGGTTCTACTCTAGGACGGGGACGATGTCTTTTTTTTATCCTATACTAAAAAAAGCTTTTATGAACTTAAAACTTGGGTGCCAAATTTATAAATCGTAATAAAATCCCCCACGAAAAACTCAGAAAAGAAAACCGCCCAGTGCTTTGCTTGTTGACCATTATTTGGCAATTGTGTTAGCTCTGAGAAGGGTAATAAAATCTTCCATCCTTAATACAGGGTATCTCTAAAGTATGTATATTGAAACGTTAATAAATTTTAATTAAAAGTAGTAAATTCAAATGAATATAATATTAGATAGCCGGAACATAGTAATTTTATTTAATATGAATCTATAAATTAAAATTATCCCACATGTATTCCATCTTCGTCAGTAGGATGCGTTTTTCACACTGAGCTGTTCTGTTTTCCAATACTCCAGTGGCAATTTCTTGTACAATTCGATTAATTCCCTGTGTTCGATTATCCAAAGGAATTGGCTTTGCTGAATACGTCCAACTGATAATAATTGAGAATTACTCAATTTGTACAAGAAATTTCAACTGGAATATTGAAACGTCTCATAGCTCAATATCAATAATGCATATTAGCTTGCATGAGACAGCTATAGGGTAGAAGTTAGCAGAATTATTCTTGGAGCGAACAAGTGATTGATTCTTATAATGTAGATCAGATGGGAAGAATAGTTCATTGGACATGTCAGTGAATGCTTCTGCACACCTTTGCTATAGGATACGTAGAATAAATTTAACTTGTAATTTCATACAAAATAATTTTATGTAGCACTACGCAAATAAGATTTATAAGGTGACCAACGATATAAGCGTAAAACAAAGGTGAAAATTTATAATTTAAAATATTTATTAAATTTATTTCAAATTCTATTTCGACATGCGCTTTAGACGGACTTGGCCTTATTCCTGACGAAAGACCGCGAAGTTCACCTGAAAAATGCACACATCCGTAGCTAGGGGGTTGTGCGGAAGGCCCAAGCCAAGGGCGAAGGCGAAGAATGGCGTAAAATCGGCGGAAATAATTCACAGGGGAGAATATGTCCGTGGCTAGTGGGGCGCAATTTGATGGTTCCTCTACCAGGGGCGCAATCTAAATGGTTCCTCTGCCAGGGGCGCAATCTCGACGGTTCCTTTGCCAGGGGTGCAATATTATCTATGATGCTGAACGTACATCAAAATGAACTTTTCAACTTTACTATACGCGTATAACGTATATTTTTGTTTGTAGATCTTGTAACTGCATATTAAATAAAAGTATAATAGTTAAGCTATCAAGTGCTGTATTTATTTTAAGTTTGTGACTTTTATTTGAATAACTATTTGGGTTCAAAAATGTACAGCGACTCTATAAACACGCGTTAATTGAAGAAACTGGAGAAAGTAAAGCAAAATTTAAGCCATAGATACATTTTTAGTAACCTGCCGCAATATTTAAAAGTGTAAATATTGCAGATAACACTGTCTTCTTCGACTGAAATTGGGCTGTGTGAATTAGAGACTATCATGCCATATCCAAATGGATTTCTATTAAGGCTTATAATTATTTGCGTATGCAGGGGGTTGATAGGGATTGTAACCCCGCATTGCAATGAAATTTTCTATATTTAACATCAGAACGTATGAGTTGCAGCTGTGTCACCCCCTCTTATTGAGCCTATATCCCCCCTCTTACGAACTTCCTGTGTACGCCTGTGCTTATGAACTATTATCTCCCGTTGATTTTATAATGGCTTCAGACAGTATTGACACTTTCGAAAAATTTGTAATTTGCACACATTTCCCAATAAATGCTGTAATTTATATTTTGATGCATGCAGGCATATTTAAGAGACATTACACAAGTTCGGTTCTAAAGCAATTGCAATAGAGCAAATCCATTTTTTTTTTTTGCTTTTAAATACATATAAGAGTGATGGTTATACTGGAATACATATAATACAGTGGTATTTACAATATACTACACTTTATGAATTGGGAATTGGCATTGTTAACTAATTTATTTACTTATTATTTGCTAAAATGCAGTTCAGTGCCCAGAAATGGAAATATGGCAGCGACAGGTTTGGTTTACGTGGTGTTGTTACAAATTTGCAATTTTTGAAATGCGCAATAAAGCGAAGCATGTCTGTACGTAACCATAATTATAAGTAGGCTATTCTAAAAAATCGCAGTGTGACCCTTCATATTTTTTCTTTCTCTATTTTAAATGTTTTAATTACGCAGAAGTTTTAATCTAATCGTGAAAATTTTGATTTTCTAAGAAATTAATGTTTTTAAAATATTTTAAGAGATTAAACATTTTATTTTAGTTAAATAAATTTATAAAAACTGGAAATGCTAAAATACACTTTTCTTTTTCTTTGTAATTTATATTATCAAATTCTTGACTCCGGCGCAGCATGACCACTGTAGTCTTTGAGCCGTAAAACCAAAAAACAAACAAACAAACAAAAAAAAATCAATTTTTTGACACATGGGTCTATTTCAATGTCTTAATTAGTAATGTTAATGCCTTTAATATTTTATGAAACCTGTTAAAAGTAGTAGTCTAAGTCTATATAAAAACATTTCCTAGTGCGTTATATTTTTTTAAAACATTAATAATTATATTTACGATTAAGAGGTGATCTTTCAAAATAAAAAAGTAGTTCGGAATATACAATTGCATAGTCATAGAAATGAGTATAATAAAAAAGAGATAGTGCTACAAATTTTAGAGGAAAGGGGAATGGGGAGGTAGATGAGACAAGTCATTTTATTTTACTCAGATGATTTTTAAAAAAAACACGTTTCTATACTTATTCAAATGTTTTTTCCAAATTTAAATATCCAGAGCCCCCTTAACAAACTTACAAAAAACTTAAATAAACTTACAAAAAATGATTTTGTAATTACATTGTACACGATAAAGATCTCATTTTTTGAAATGGACGATTTGCAGAATTGGATAAAAAAAGCAAAACGTAAAAAGCTTTATTTTACGATTGTTAAATAAATAAAGCGTGTCAAGAATAACCTCGCCTTGCGAAATAAAATTCATGTACCCAATATATTGTGATACGTTTTGCACCTGATCTTTTTAAAAATAAAAGAATACTTTTTTTAAAGTGTATTTCATTTTCAAATTCACTCACGTTCAAAATTCGTCGCCAAAATAATTACATTTTATCTTAATGCTTTTTGAACAAATCCATCTCGGCATTTCTATTATTTGTGTATTTACGTACTTCTCTTTTACTTAGAAAAGCAATATGGAGATGAAACGCATTATAAATTTTATAAATAATGACAATTGCTAATATATAAAGTAATTTATAAACCATTCATCAACATTTCACATTAATATATGCGTATTAAAATATGAATCTTCGGTGTGAGATACAAGAGATAGGTAACAGAAATATCGTCATCAATCTAAATTGTAAAAAAATCCTGTTCATCATTAATGTAAATAGTTACTTAATAAACTTATTGTAGTTTAAAAGAAAACTTTTTTAAAAATTCGTTGAAAGAAAATTGTTATCACATTTTGTGTGTGTGTTCCACGTCATTAAAATTTCGAGAGAGGCTCCTATGCTTTTCATATTTCATTTTGTTTATAATGATGACGGTTTCAGAAAATTTACGGCTACGTGCTCTTTTCCATAGCAACCTGCTCTTTTCCATAGCAAAATTTTCTGTGGTAAATTATTTTCGAAATAGCGCGTTTCAGGTCTCTTTCGCGAAAGCATTTCTGCTCCATCATTTGTCAAAGGAGGGGCATTCAGGCAGAAACGGAAACGAATTCGCTAACTTCTAATTAAATAAACCGTTTAGGCAAGTACGTGATAAGGTTTGGTATCCATTTAAACAAAAAAAATACAAACAACAATATGACAAAGAATGAAACTTGTTTCTTTTCTTAAAAATTAAATTAAATTTTAATTAAATCAAACTTATATATATTTAACATTTTTTAAATATAACTCCATTTCCCCTTTAATAAACATATCTACTCAAATTGCCGACTATTTTCGGATGTTACTGAATTACTGCCTTATTTTCTTTTGATATTTTTTATATATCAAGATATAATAAATATTGCAGATTGATCATATAGGGTGAGACAGAAAGAACGGACGTTTTTGAAATGGCTAGAACTCACCACCAAGTGAAGTGAGAGATGCGCGGTAGGCGGTGTTGGGTTCGTGAAGTCTTAGCATTTTGTTTTTCAATTGAAACCATGAAGGCGTGAATGACAGAACACCGCGTTTTTTCGTAAGACTATTTCGTCAAGAATAACGAGTCTATCACGGCAGTTCAGCGTGAGTTTCGTCGCCATTTTAATATCCATAAAAATCAAGCTGTTCCCGCTCGTAACACTGACCTACCTTGGGTTTCAGCACTTCGTACGCAAGGTACACTAATGAGCAAAAGACCGTCGAGGCAACACGAACGGTACGTACCCCTGAAAATGTGGAAAGCGTCAGACAAGCTTTGCAACTTCCAAAAACACTTTCAGAAATGCATTAATAATAACGGGCACCACATGGGAGATACTGTTTTCTACACTTGGTTTTGTCAAATGCTACTTCAATACTAAATCGAGTATGTCCATTAATTTCTTTTTAAGAAAAAATTAAAGATTTTGTGACTTTTAAAAAACGTCCGTCCTTTCTGCCTCACCCTGTATATAGTTTGCATCGCTTATTATGATCACATTGGAATTTTGCTATTTCATAACAGTAACGGAATTAAAACATCATAGATAAAGTATTAAAATAAGAATTTGACTAAATTCCGAAACTTCCTTGAGACTACCATGACACAATCGTTTGGTTGATTGTATGTGCTAGTGGTATTTAATATTTCACTAATGAAATGGAAACAAAAAAGGAATTGCAAGAGTTATAACTATGAAGCTTGGCGCATTGCCCGTCCGTCCATCCATCCATCCATCCATCCATCCATCCATCCATCCATCCATCCATCCATCCATCCATCCATCTATCTATCTATCTATCTATCTATCTATCTATCTATCTATCTATCTATCTATCCATTCATTCATTTTCCATTCATTCATTCATTCATTCATTCGATTCATCTGTCTGTCCGTCAGTCCACCCATCTATCTATCTATCTATCTATCTATCTATCTATCTATCTACCTACCTACCTACCTACCTACCTATTTTAGCGTCAACTATTTTTGTGTCTCACTATTTTACACTACAATGCCAAGGAGGATTGACTAAAGCACTATTTATCACAGTCCCTAAGAAATGCTAATATATAATTAAAAATTTTAATGCCAAAATCAGCATGTCGCATAACCCTGAATAACGGTACAAATGCACGTGAAAAATATCCTTTTTTTGGCGCAGAATGACCCTTGCTGTCCTTATATCATGAAAATTTAATCAAGCACGAAAAACGGGCGATGGGTGAAGAGAGGCTGATACAAAGTAAAGTATAAAAGATAGTAATTTTCCGTCACCCACGCTTGAACTCGAACTACAACTTTCAATGTATAAGAGACAGAAAGACACCGCTCCGGCCTGGAGTCGAACTATAGTCCCTCCGTTAGATTCGGAGTGCCTTAACCGCTAGGCCACCAAGACACTGAAACGATGCTCCCTTCTCCGTATGTAAGCTTGCTGTGAGATATTTTTACCCTTCTCAATGGTAAAACAATTGCCAAATGACGAACATACAAAGCAACACGGCAGGTTTTTTGTAATATTTTCGTGGCGACTTTTTACAGACAGTAATTTTCCGACAGACACCTATGTTTAAACATAAAAGGAGGAGAAAAACGGAATTACTGTTTTGGATCACGTGGCAGAGGGAGCAAGTGAAACGAGTATAGTTCAATGCATGCAAAATATTCGAAGTGTCTTTAAATACTAGAATCGTACGAAGGTAATTCTCTAATTATTAACCATATATTGTAAGACATATTCCAATAAACCTGGAATCTTACAAAGCCACACCTTGCAACCTAGTTCCGCTTTCAATAAACTTGCTTTTCTTTACATAAATTTTACGTTGTCCATAAAGAACACCTCCGAAAAACTTATGACCCATATCCTTATATTACTCTCTTTAGTTTTGGATGTTTCGGGAATACCTTGCACATAAACTTTATGAGAAAGAAAAAAGACTAAAACACAGAAAATAGGTTTTATCGATCCATTTTTCTCTATATTTACGTTTGATTGTATAAATTTGTTCACTCTGTTCATTAAAAAGAAAGTTTTAAAAGAAAAACACAGAAAACATTCGTTAAGAGTGAAAATTCTATCACTTGGAGGAAAATTGAAAATAACTGAATTCCGTTAGATAGTCAAACACACGCAAGAACCAGGTTAGCAAAGACGTAAATAAATTAAACGCGTAAATCGCGGCATGGTTTAACGAGTTTCCGCTAAATCTGTGGTTATAATTTCTCATGACAAAATATTGATTTTTGAAAATTTATTAAATGGGAATTGCACGCGTAAAAGGAAAGCACATAAAGCCCAGTATCAGAAATAACAGAGGACGGGACAGTATCAATTACAGAGGACTAAAATTTTAAAACTTACTACTAGAGCAATAAAGAAAATGAAGAATTTTAAAATATTTAAGAAATAATAAAAGAGGGATTAATTGAGACGGTGGTAGAAGGTTTAGTGAATAGGGCGACCTAGGGAGTTCTGAGCTGGTTATATGAAATGGTATTTACTTGGGAGCCTTCACATGACACCGGTTCCGGGCCGTTGTTTAGGGGTGATACGGGTACAGCAGAACCAGGGCTCAGAGCTTGCAGGGGCCCCATAATGCTGAATAAGTTTTTATCAGCGGGCCCGTTGATAAAATAGATACCGAGGCCCGCAAATATTAGAAGCGACCCTGCATAGGTTCAATTGTATTTTAATTCATGCTAATATTATGGCTAAGCTACATATTCCATAATGTTGTGGATAATCGTAGCAAAAATTGTATTTTGAATTATGGTGCTTATGACCCAAAATCTGCATGAAATATTCGTATAAGCAATAGATAAAAATGCCTACATACGCACATATCTAAACCTATATACATGCCAAATTATATAAGTAAAGTATTATTAAAACACCGAACCTTTTTATATATGGACTACCGTGAATTTTGAAGAATTTTGTTTAAGCAAAAAAAAATATAATATAAAATTTATAATGCGTGAAAATATTCTTTTGCAAATTACCATAAAACGATATCAGTTGTGTGGATAATAACACAGTTTAAATTTTTTGTTGACCGTAAAGAAGAACACTAATAAAGGTTTAATTTTAACTCTGTTTAATAAATTCAGTTTCATTTAAGTACGTTCTCGGCAACCTTAATTAGTGAATTAGTAGACTCTGAAGGAAAAAATTTCTTAATGAATATTGATTATTAGAATGCAAGAATATTATTATTAGTTTCACATATTACGATTGATTATTAGTACTGATCAGACTTACTTCCAGAGAAATTAAGAAATCATCACCATAGATTTAAACAGAAGAAACTTTTTATTGGAGGGAAATATTATCAAAGAATAAATCTTCCATACCATGGAAGTTTTATGGAATCAAAAATTATACATATAAATAAATTATATAATAGTAGCGCATAGGGGTGAATTTTGATTTTTTTTCTCAGGGAAAATAGGAGAATTCCCCCTTAACAGACAAAAATGAATGATGTGATTATACACAAAAAAAATTCCCGGTTGGTATTGTCATTAACTCTAATATATGGGCTTATTATTTCAACTGGTTCTTTGGAAATAAATTTTTACTTTCAGAGAGCTTATTGTGGGCCACCCTGTACGTATTAAACCCTGTGTTTTTCACGTCTATGTATAGTTTCCTATGTTACGTGTAGTATATATACTACACCATTGGAAGCTTATCTGTGCAGTTTTTGATGCTTCAGTAACGGGAATCTGATTCCAGCAAATGTGTACAGCCTCCCATTTACTCCATCGGAGTACTTGCCACATCATTTTATACTAATAAGATAATTCTTAACAACGTTGTAATTTAAATTTTTTCTGTATCTCTTTTAGTTCCCAAATAAGTTGAAATAACTTCTACCTTTCACCACAGAGAGCATTGTCGTTAACTCTGTTCGATCGGGCATCACCACTTTACTATACCTATACCCAACTGTTACAGCTGTACTAGCCTTA
>QLNU02003225.1:53355018-53380954 GCA_006491805.2 Dysdera silvatica | reverse complement strand
TTAGTAATGAGCTAAAAAGTACCTTATTTTAAAATGTGACTGTAAAACTTTTGAAAATAAATGCATAGCAGAATTGTGCAAATAAAATTTTTAAACAATGGCTAGGGGGACTCAAGGCCCGTTGCCCCTATGTGGGGGCTACAATCGCATACGACATGTGTGCGCAATGGAACCTAGTAAAGTAATCACTTTGGTAAAAGGACCATTTTTTATAAGTGAGAACTAGTAGGGATTTGATCATGCCTATACGAAAGTCCGTCGTGTCTAGTGACTAGTGTAGTCTAGTCACAAAGGTGGTCACTTTAGGCAGTTTTTACTGTATATTGGAGATGTGGTACACGAAGAAATGAAGCAGAAGGACATGTGAGATTGCACAAGGTCTTCCAGGCCCGATGACAAGAGTGGGCAGAGGAGGCAATTACCCAGAGGCCTTGGCCTCAGGGGATGTCCGATCCTAATGGATGTTTGTCAAGATTTTTATATGGGTCCCTACAGGAAAGTAAAATAGCTGTGCCTAACGGAAGAGCTCCTTTGATTCACGAGCTTGCATTTTCCACCCTTTCACGAAAAAAAATGGCTACCTTCCACGAGAAACTTTCTCAGGATCTCGCAAATAAACTGATCCATCTGAAAGCAATTCATCGCCCAAATTTGCAGCCCGATTATTTGCAACCCCTCCAGTTGTTGCAGAAACTAAAAAGCTTGACATTTAATTCTTTGTACCAAAATTTGTGTATAGCCATTAGGTTATTCTGTATTCGGAAAGTGGCAGGAGCTGAGAAATCTTTTAGTTTTTCTGTTTTACTTTTCAGTTCTTCTTTTCTGATTTTCTTTCGTATTTCTTTTAAAAAGAATCAAAAGTTATAACAGATCAACCATGGAACAAGGAAAACTGTGAACTAACCACTCTTGCCATGGAGGCAGATCTTGCTCCTACTTTGAATTTTGATGATGTAATTGACGACTCGGAATCTAAAAATGTCGGAAGAGCTACTTCATGAAAAGAAATTTTTGCAATTAACTAAATTTATTTGCTTTCCATTTTTAATATTTAAGTTTAAATTATGTCTTTGCAACTCAATAACTAATTTGATAAAAAAGGTTACTACTATTGTTTTTCACGCTGTAACAATTTGTAATTCCAAAACTCCGTGATATTCCATATATTTTTCAACATGTCCAAATACGTTTTGACAGTAACCATGTTTCAGCAAAGAAAAAGATTCCAATAAGACTGTCTACCATTAAACCATCCCAAACCCTAACCTTTAGGCTATTTATCTCATGTTTCATGACCGTATGAGGATTTTCAGTGGTTCAGATGCGACAGTTATGCTTGTTAACTTCGCCGGACACATGAAAAGTTGAGTCATTGCAGAAATAGAGCCTTAAAAGGAATGCGGCTGTGTCTCCAATGCCATGACTGTTGTTTCCGGTATTTTTTTACATTCTGTGAAAGCACGTACACTGTTTGTTACGTGGAGACATTCTAACGATGCAGAAAAAAACTTTGACTGTTGCCACGTAATTATAAAAAGAATTAAGTTTCTAGCTATTGTAGTTTCGATGCAACATTTGAAATTGTTTACTTTTATGAACACATGGTATATATTATCATAAGATTAACCTGATATTTTTTCATAACATAATTGTCGTAACATTAAAATAATTATCGTTTATAGTCTCGAATTGTCCTTCATTCTGAATTGACTCAAATAAAAATTTCCACAAAAGTGTAAAACGTTTTTGGCAACACGCAGGTTGAATGATTATACTGGCTACTGATGAAACTGGTCGTTGTGCTACTGAATTATGGGATTCGCCAAGATTAATATAATTATGAAGATTAATGCATATAATTTTTCTCATTTATTTGTTGCTCATTCTGTAAAATATTGGGCTATAAATAAAATTAAGTTTTCCTCCGCTCGTACGAATAATAGTTGATGGAGTCCAAAAACAATTTTCATTTGAGCTCGACGTTGACAAGAGCTGGGATCCTTCCTTGGGCTAGGCGCCAAGACCTTTGCATAAATAAACGTTTCTATGATTTTTCTTTTGTTGAAGATGCATTTTCTGTCAGTCGAGGGGCCATTGTGGTCCAAGCTTTATTAAGAAAACCTTAGATGCCGTCTTAAACAGGCTAAGAAATCAATCTGTATAATGGAAGGTTTGTGCTTTATTGTATTGGCAAGATTTTTATTATTTTCAATTTTTCTGCATCAATTTTTTCACATGCTAAATCAGAAGGATTCCCGGATTTTGTTTCTAAAATTCACTGCAACGAATACTTTTCGATAGTACTAAGATTAAATGAATTCGCAGAACGTTCTTGACTTATCTAGAAGAGATATGTTGCATTGAAAAGAATGAACACATACCATTAGTTGCTTTTCGGTATATTTGCTCAGACAATAATTTACTAGGCTGGAGGAGACAACGGAACATTTTTATAAAATACTATTATAAATAATATTGCATTATAATTGTATTTTATTTATTTACATAGAACAAAATTCCTTGACTATCGTAAAGTAGTTTTACTTCAATTGCACAAAATAAACCAAAATTAAACATAAAGTTGCCTAGGAATCGTAACAACCACTTAGATATTTATTAGTTTTATAGTGTATATATATTCACATCAAACCTAACTAGAATGTAGATAGGGGTGCAACGCCTAGCGTTGTGTAGTTAAATATAACAGAAATTATAGAATTTCACGTATATTGGATAGCGCCTTGCAGGTTAATTAAACCGAACGGTTTAATCAATGCATATTATACAAGTTTTTACAAAAGAATATCTAGTTTAAATCAGCATGAAGGTGATAAATCGTAAATCATGTCATGTGTTATATTTTTACACTTTTTAAGTTGCAAAGAATTAAGTCGCTATTTTTTAACTATTAAAAAGATTATTAACTTCAGGAAAACATGTATAGTAGATATTAATCAATTTGCTGCAACTAAGTTCGTAATACGTAGATATATCATTCCTCGGATATCGCGCTAAGCCGTCAATCTCATCCCTGATGATCCAAAGCTCCGTCTTGAGACGTAACAAAAATGTATTATATTTCAACAGAATGTATTGTATTTCAACTGAATATACTGTATTTCAACAGAATGTATTGTATTTCAACTGAATATACTGTATTTCAACAGAATGTATTGTATTTCAACAAAATTTATTATACAATAATTTTTGCCACCCACGTTCATATAGCTCAAACTAGAGCTTTTTTTATATTTGGAGAAAAAAAGGCGCGGACCTCATCCTGGATTCGAACCAGGGTCCCCGCGTTTAGCCCGCGGTGTCTTGACCTACTAGACGAATGTAGACAAGAACAAACGCATTTTTCTCCGTATATTAAATTGTAAGATATTATTACCCTTCACAGGGATAACACAGGACGGCGCCTCTTTTTCTCCAACTATAAATAAAAAGCTCTAGTTTGAGCTACATAAACGTGGGTGGCAAAAATTATTGTATAATAAATTCCCCCACGAAAAACTCACAAAAATCTCGCCCCGGAGGCTTTTCTGTGTTGACCATTATTTGGCAATTGTGTTATCCCTGTGAAGGGTAATAATATCTTACAGAATTTATTGTATTTCAACAGAATGTTTTAACAAATCCTTTGTTATCCTTGCCTTAGGGGAGACAGGACCTTTAAAATGCTAAAATCACAGTATTTGGAGATCTATTTTCAATAACCCATTGTATAAAAACCATAAAAGGTAGAATCACAATTTTTTTTTAAGTTTCAGTTAAATACTTATGTAACACATAGGGTGAAGCAAGGGGAGGTGTATGTGTTATTAATTTATTAATAAGTTAATGTTCACCATATAACATTCGCAGCATTGTAAATTTTACGTTTCCTTGCGCGCACTCTAACATGAAAGAAACTTAATATTTATTAACTATTTAATCATTATAAGTTTTCAAACATTTGCATTTTTAATATGAAAGCAGAAAATATTTTTAGAAAGTCATAATTTATTTTTATGAATTTTTTTGTAAAAAAAATCCATTTTCGTCAAAATTTTCAGTATTGAAGTAAACAACATAAACAAAATAATGTAAAATTTAGATTAATTGTGCTTTTAATTAAAAGAGCTCAGTAAAATGTATCTTTGTTCCAAATTTCAGAACATTATGTCTGATAGTTTTGAAAAAATCTTGCACGCAATGTGTAAAATGTATGTTCTGAGAAAAACAACCTCAAAGTTTAAAGTTCCTCTTAAGTAGCAATTTTGTAGTGTATACGTACTTGGAAAGTTGCAGTATTCTCCAGACGCATAGATACTTCCTTCGGTCAATTTATGTGATTCCTCCCGAGATTTTGTTTTACGCCTTTGAACCCTACGGAACTCTAAGGTGCTCGACTCTGCTTGAAATTCAGCCTTTTTAATTCTGTCTTCGTCAGCATTATACGCGGCAATTTGGGCATTCACACCAGGCTTTAGCCCTAAAGCCGACATTGTTTGTAATCGTCCTTTTTGTCCATTGTTGAAAAGAATGATTGCCTCGTTGACGGCTATTTCCACAATGCTACGCCCAGCACCAGAGACCTTTGGACAGAATGTCCAGATTAAGGAATTTAGGCATTCGTTGCAGTTCTGAGTTTTCCCACCCAGACACCTTCGCAATAAGCTTGGATGTGAAAGTTCCTTAAAGATGCCCTTGATTTGATCCATGACAGGAATTGGCAAGGAATTCTTATGTTTATGTGTTTGCGCATTGCCACTTTCTATGCTCTCTGATATTTGCACCACGAATCCTTGCCTTTCGGACAGAAGTGGTGGATTGGTTTTCATCGGAGGAAGATCGATGGTACCACACAGCCCAAATAGCAGTTTGCATTTCCCGAACTGAGTTTGGATATTGCCTGATGGCATTCCCATAAAAAGTTGTGAGTTTATCAATGGCGGCATCAGTTAATCGGCCTTTTCCAGATAAAGGCTTACCATCGCTGCACTTTTTCCCTCGCATATCTTGTTTTAATTTACGTAAACGGGTCCCCATACGTTTTTGGATATGTCCAACGCATTCAATTTTAATAACAAGCTCTTCGCCATATGGTTCAGCACTTTTAATACCTGAAAATGTTCGGCAATCACCGTCTCCTATGTATTTTAAATAACGCAC
Source organism: Dysdera silvatica (assembly GCA_006491805.2). Taxonomy (NCBI): domain Eukaryota; kingdom Metazoa; phylum Arthropoda; class Arachnida; order Araneae; family Dysderidae; genus Dysdera; species Dysdera silvatica. The sequence continues at coordinate 53,375,797 of QLNU02003225.1, read as the reverse complement.
TCCATGCTGTTGTTCAGAACGTTGAAATAATTCAATCATCCCATCTACCTCCATTTTCCCCGCTGATCCATTATGATTTTTCAAACAGTTTTCACTATGCTTCTTGCTCCAGTCTTCATAGCTTTTGCCTTTCCGTTCCCCAACCCATTGCAAGTAGATGATTTGACGAAAATGTCGATCACTTTTCCGCTCTCACTGACAATTAGCGTGCATACGCCAATGCGAGAACCGTAGCCATGAGTCTTCCAGGTTCCGTCACCACTAACACAGATATCGTTGGATCCCGTTATTTCTATTTCTTCTTCAACAGCTTTCGCTATGCTTTGCAGGGCAATAGTGGACGAAGCAGCGTTTATTTTCTTTACGATGGTCTCGTAAGCCTTCTGGGTAACTGGTGGATGCAGATCCATTACCCCACAAAAGGTTTTCGACCCAGAATCCCCTATACCGACACAGCGCATAGCATAAGTGAATCGTCTATTTATCTCCGCAATGTTCTTTTTCACTCCAAGCATGGTGCTGTTGCGAAATGTAGATATTTCATCACAGTTATTACACGTTATTGAAAGTTTGGCAGATAAGCCATACGCAGGTGTGCTTATTACAACAGTGCCATGGCATTTTATACAACATAGGCATTTTTCCAGATTTTGTAGAACTAGGTCCTTGTCAATAACAACATAGCCACTAAAACTGTCATTTATGTTCGTAAAATCAGATTTTGTACCAATTTTTCTTGCAGAAGCACTCACAGGATTAGAAGGGCGAGGGTTCTTGGTAGCAAGCACATGCTGATTGCCTCGAAATATGCCCGTGTGCTTACGTTTTTTTGCTCTTTTCCCCGATGCACGTTTTTTTACAAATGAAGTGCTTTCATCCATTTCACAAATGCAAAAGCAGAAAATGAAACGTTTTTACTAACAGCGACGAAATCAAAACGTAACAACAATCAAACAACAAAATTAAACAGCAAAAAATTGAATTGTAGCAATGATCAAACGAAAAAACTAAAACGAAATAACAATATTCACAATCGAAGAAGCTGCCTGATAATGTGGGGAAAACACGCCGGAAAAAGTAAACATTGGAATGTTAGTAAAGTTGTCTACCTCATACTAGCAGTTATTATCCCCTTCTTCTCGGTAATATTGAATCTTAATTACGGAGAAAAAAGAATATAACTCTTAAAAATCTGTGAATAAGACTTTTGAGAGTATGATTACGTTTGTTGACACCGTGAAGTCCCTTTAATTGCTACAAAGTGAAAATATACGATCTGATGTTTTTTCATATTTTGAGAAAACTAGTAGGAATTTTTTGATGCGGTTTTTTGCAATACAATCATAAATTTTCAAAGATTAGGATAGACAAATAAAAAAAAATTTTGTTTTTTGAAAATTTAAAGGTCCTGTCTCCCCTTAACTATCCAACGATCCATCCTGTGTTCGTATTATAGATCCGCTTTGATTATAGATAAAACAATGAAATGAAGTTCCTTGAAATTTGTAAGTTTATACACAGCCATTTAATAGCGAAGAACTATTCTTTTTTAGATAAAATATTACAAGTTTAGACTTAATGGTTCTTTTTACAGCAGTATTTTTTCATTATAATCCATTTTGGTTTCTTGAAAATATTCTAAAATGCCATTATTCTTTGTAACGTAGTGTCTGTTACAATACCAGAGTCACGATCTTCATAACATGCCACCCAAAGTCTTTTTAAGACCAATCAACGGGCAGATCTATCGTCTCCTGTCAAACTTGGTCATGACGTCATATATTTTCACCGCATATAGCCCAGGCCTGGTCTTTAGAGCACTTACATCCCTCTGGGGTGTAGCTCACTTCGAAGTAGTGAGGCTATCATTTTCTTTTAGAAAATGAAAAGTTCATTTTTCTATTCCTTCGACTATTAAGAATTTTCGGAACCTAGAAAGTATATTATTACCCAGAAGAACATGTTCCCGTCAAACTCTTATCGCTGAGTTATCCTTTTCCTTTCTTTCGTTCTTTTGCAGCTATATGAAGCTTTAGTTAGAAGATTCCTGTTTTTTTTCCAAAGTTAATTTATTTCGTGGGCGTGCGTAACATGCGTTTGATGTGAGGTGTTACGTAATTCTTGCTAAGTATAAGTATATGTATAAACAGAAAACTATAGAACCTTTACTTCTCCCTTTTTTTCTAATATTTTTCATTCCCCATTGATTTATTGCATTACTATTTAAATAATGTTTATATAAATAACATATTATATTAAATTTTATTTAACAGTTGAGGTATAGATTATATATACTATTATGCATAATAAATATATTATATCTGTTGTCACAGGGAATAAATTGTTAAGTCAAAAAATTGCAAAAGTAAGTGCACTGTGATTTCTTGCACACGATTTCAGTAAATTAATTATTCTTTAAACCATTAAATTTACAACGTTATTCGAGCTACATTGATGTTACCCAAATTTATTTTTTTCAAAAACTGTATATATAGAAAAATTTCTGGAATAAAAAAATTGCCGCCCTGAAAAATTACGATTTTATACTTAACCAGTTATTTCCTGCGACCACAGATATATACTGTTATATATAATAAAAATATTATGCATAATTCTAAGTTCATTTTGCATGAAGAAAATAAGTGTATTATTAATAAACAAGTTTGAAATTATTTCCGTGAATTTTAAAATTTAAATAAAACGCGGGCATTCGAGGTGAGTTAAAGTCAAAACTCATATTCTTCAATGATTGGATTTTAATGATTAGATTAGCAATGATTGGATTTTAATGATTGGATTAGCAATGATTGGATTAGCAATGATTGGATTTTAATGATTGGATTAGCAATGATTGGATTTTAATGATTGGATTAGCAATGATTGGATTTTAATGATTGGATTAGCAATGATTGGATTAGCAATCTATAAGTCTGACTCCTAGTATACTGAATTCTCTGAACACGAAAGTAAGACTGGTATGTCTCAATGGTTTAGTTGACATGACTCGGGTCCCAATCAAGAGATCGTTGGTAAGACTCCAGGACGGACGATGTCTTTTTGTGGCTCAACAAATCTTGTGAAGGTGGTTCATTTAGCGCCGGCTTGAGCCATATAATGTGAGCGTCAATACATCAAAAATTCTTTAAAATTTTTATGTCTGATTCCTGTTTATGATTAATATTGTGGGTTTAGGTTAAAACGGAACCCATACATTAGAATTCCGCCCGAAAATAATTACAATAACCAACACTAACTCTGTTTTGGATGTTTAGAAAGCTGCTAGTTATGATACTGTCCCTTTATTTGAAAGTACGGGATTTCTGAAGATTGGATTATTTGAAAAGTAAGAAAAATTGCGGCCGACAAAAATATTTCATTCTTCTTTATTTACAACCATTTGACATTAAATTTTACTTTGATTTAATTTCAGATATTCTATTTATTGGCATTTAAGTATTCATAGATGCAAGTTCTATATACTTCAAAATCTATATTCTTTAAATTAGAGAAGAAATTTAAGAAAAAATCCGTTGCCAGGTATAAGTTTTTTAAAATATGGTTAAGGAAAATGCGGCTGTTTTTACCTTATCAAAATAATAGAATTTTCAGACTAAAGAAATAAACAAAAATGAGCTTCGTATGACATATTTAGTCGGTTTCGTGACAGCTCGAAGGCAGTAAGACCTGTCACGAGTCCTTTCGATAAAGACGCAATTGTCAAATTCTTTTCCATTTAATTAAATGCAAAACAAAGATGAGTCAAAAATATATTTTCATGTCACTTTATCTTCAAAAACCTGTCAACACCATCCGAATAAACGTTTTATTTTTATTTATTTATTTTTTTGAATTCCTTTTCCGATTATGGAAATGACTTTTTTTATTTCACCTGAATTTTTCACGATTTCCTCTTTTATCATTTCTTTCACAAACTGTATTATTTAGCGAACTTATTTTTGTGAATCATGTCAAAAGAAAGATTTTTGAAGCTATCGTTTAGTTAATACCTATTGGAATACATAAAGGACCAATTTATCACTTTTAAATTGATTATTTCTATGTTTTATTACAGCGCAGTAACTGTTTTCATGGGAATGATTATGAAATATTTTACTTAGTAGAAAAATTATTAAAATATCGTTTTATTGCATCATAAATTTGCAAAATATTATTCAAAACCATATTCGTTCCTCTTTGTGATCAACGTTTATTCTTCTATGAACACTTTCATAAATAATCGTATACTGAGTAATATGATAATTAACAATGTTATACTTTATCTTATATTTAATAATAAACTCATGTTTGTAAAAATTGCAACACCATGAAGGAATCACTTGATTGAGCTGAAACTTTCAGGAAATGCAAATTAGGGTATGCTATTCAAATGATTAGAATTTCAGAGTCATCACGCATGCGTGGGCTGAGCAGCGCCCTCTGAACTGCTGATGGATCCGTATAAATAGAGGGCTGTAGCGGGGCGTGTATGGCTATCTGCTAGTGGTAAACGTTACATGAGACGTCACTATGCCTCTACGACGAAAGAGGGCGACATTTCAGCAAGTTACGGAGTTTGAACGGGGACGAATGATCGGCCTTCGTGAAGGAGGGTTTTCTTATCGTGCAATAGCAGCTCGTATGGGGCGTAACAGCAGCACAGTGATGCGAGTGTGGAAGCAGTGGGTTCAAGAGAACCAGACAACTCAGAAATCCGGGAGTGGACGCCGAAAGGTGACGTCAGCACGGGATGATAGACACCTGGTCCGCATGGCGGTGACGGACCGTTTTGCTTCATCTGGACAGTTGGCAGAACGTTGGTGCACTGCTACAGGTGTATCATTGTGTGCTTCATCAATTCGTCGGCGTCTACTGCACCGTGGACTGCGTGCAAGAGTTCCTTTATACAGGATCCTCCTGACGCAAAACCATCGGCGCCTGCGGCTACAATGGGCTCATGGACATAGAGACTGGCGTGCTGATTGGCAACAAGTGGTGTTTTCTGATGAATCCCGCTTTAATTTGGGGTACAGTGATGGCCGCATCTGTGTTAGACGCTATACCGGTGAACGCCACCTTCCGGAGTGCATTATCCAACGTCATAGTGGACGAACCCCCAGCGTTATGGTCTGGGGTGCGATTACGTAACATGGACGATCTCAGCTGCTACGAATTGTGGGTAATCTTAACAGCAACCGGTACATCAATGAAGTTCTGGAGCCCGAAGTTGTTCCCTTCCTTCAAGGCATTCCCGGAGCTGTATTTCAACAGGACAATGCCCGCCCACATATTGCCAGGAATGTTCAAGACTTCTTTTCATCACAACAGATACAGCTTCTTCCTTGGCCTGCCTATTCGCCGGATATGTCGCCGATTGAACATGTGTGGGATTTCGTTGGTCGGCGTCTCGCTCGTGATCCTCGTCCCATAGCTACTACAGATGAACTTTGGGGTCGCATACAAGCAATCTGGAATGCTCTTCCTCAGGCACACATTCAACATCTGTTTGATTCCATGCCACGTCGTATAGCATCACTTATTGCAGCGCGTGGTGGCTTCACCAAATACTGATTTTCGACATGTAATATTGTTTTTTGCTTTGTAATTTTAATCGTTTATTTGTATCAACACAGGTCGTTTGTACATTAAATTTCATTCAATTCGGACGAGTCCTTCATGGTGTTGCAATTTTTACAAACATGGGTTTATTATAATTATTATTATATCATATACATGTGTATATTTATTTGCCCATGGAGAAGAATAATAGCTAAAAGAAGAAGCAGTGCTCTGTATTTGATCCAAACGACGTTCAAACCCTGCACTATAAAAGTAGAAAAAATATATTAGAGATGCAGGAATTTCTATTAACGGAAACTCATTGACAAATAAGCAGATAAGAAGAAAAATGATACTAAGCTATTAAAAACTTTGAATTACTAAAGTTATGTTTACGAAAATTTACTTTCCAGTTCTCAAAGGACCACAGAAGAAATTAATATTTCAGAAGGTAAGAATTTTTTTTATATGTATTAAAACCACAAAGGAAGTTTTTGGTATTTCAGTTAAACAATGTGATAGTAAATTAAAAACATCAATCGTATCATAAGCGCATTAACAATTGATGAAAGAAGTTTCAATGTCGCACATAATGCCAGATCCGTACTTTTTTAATTTAACAGAATTGGATTAACAACAGCCTATTCTTACAGTACAAAAACTAATTCAAGACTCCAGAGTTCCAGCTACTTAGAATAAACAAACAAAATAGTGAACTTCCTTACTTACAAGTCTCATACCAAGAAATCTTCTCAGGTGTACTTTGGATATGAACTTCAGACCCCTAAGAGGGCATGACTACCTTCAGTTACAACTCTTTAACCTGTTAACTGGGTATGACGACATTTTTCGTCATTGAAATTAAATATCACTGCGAATTAAATATCATTGAAGTTAATTAAATATAATGAATATATTTAATATCACTTAAATTAATTAAATATCACTGAGAAAAAAAAGTCCCCAGTGTGAAACGAGTTTCACAAAATTTTATTCCCCGGTTAACAGGTTAAAATCAGGCTAGCAGACTCACCGATTTGCTGCCCACTATGTCCTATCAAAATGACAATAGACTCAGACCACCTTTAATCATGTTCTGGACTTTCTGACACAAGGGCCAAAATCAACTCAACAATAGACATTTTCTGGCAAAAACCATTTGTATGCTGCCGCTCTGAATCAAATGGCCATGAGGTCAAGAGTGGGCGTTGGATATAAAAATACTTTTAATTTTCTCCGCATAATGTTTCCTTCTTATATAGTTTTGATAGTAAATTTTACGTGAAGATAACACGGTTCATGGAAGTTTCTTATTTCTACTCTCAAATAACTCTAAATAGAATATCAAAAACCATTATTTTAAGATGTATAGGATTAATTGCAAAATTGCAATATATAAATATAGTATAATATGAGTAATATGTAACAATGAAAACTAAGTAATACATAATAAATAATAAAAACAACAAATGGTATATAATAAATAGTTAAATGCATTAATAATCAAAAATACGTTACAATTTTTTTGGTGCCAGTAATTAAAGAAATTAAAGGAATATTGTTTTATTGATGTTAAGTTCTGATAATTAAATCATGAATTAGCAAATAGTACAGTAATATAATTAGTTTTTATAATTCACTTATAGACTAAAGAAAAAAACATTTAATGTATAAATTAAACAGAGTTTTTTTTTTTCAAATCTTTCATTTAAGAGTCATTCTTATTTTTTAGGAGCAATATTTGAAATTCAAAAACTATCATACGAAGTCATAAATAGAATCCTCCAGAAGAAAATGTTTTAAACAAAACTCATAAAACTTAGCCAAAATTTTAATTTCATTATCGAAAAATACAGTTTAAAATAGACTATCGCTATATGGCATCGTTATATCCACGTAAAACGCTTGAATATAAACCTATTTATTATCTTTCTTACTAAACGCATATAATTAAAAACGTCGCATATTACGGGTAAAAACATTCAATTATTTTTCGCACATTGTCTATTCCTTGTGTCTCATTTGCATAATTAAATGTCCCTTAATATTTTGCTGATTCGTGTCATTTATATTAAAATTAACTGCTTCTCTCACATTATTAATTCTAACGGTCCTTAGTTTTCTGATTTAGTTGATTTATTTTCATTAATTTGACTTTCTTTGTTACTTTGTTCATATTATCCTGCTGACCTTGTAACTTATATTTATTAGAAGTTACGTCATGCAAGAATTTAAGGGTAAAAAGGTTTCTCGTGTATACGTTGGATAATGCTTATCCATAATGGAATCCGATGGGAAAAAGCGGGTACGTGTTAGGCAATTCAAAGAGGCAATAAATTGGCAGAAAACGTTCAACAGATTCTGAAAATTTTGAGCAAACGTAGATTTTTTTTTCTATTTTCAAAAATGCTCTCCTTTGTAAAAAAGATAAAGATTAGCTCTTCTATATGCATTTAAATTATTCGCGTATCGATGATTTTCATGAATAATAATTGATAAATTTCATGAATTATAATCGATAAATGTCACGAATAATAATCGATAAATGTCATGAATAATAGTCGATAAATTTCATGAATAATAGTCGATAAATTTCATGAATAATAATCGGTGTGTGTAATGAATAATAATCGATAAATTTCATGAATAATAATCGGTAAACTCCATGAATAATAATCGGCAAATTCCATGAGTAAAAATCGGTAAACTCCATGAGTAAAAATCGATAAATTTCATGAATAACAATCGATATTTTTTCTAAAGAGTAATCAAAAATTTTGACGAAATATAATTGATAATTTCTATTAAAAGTCATCGTTAATTTGTATTAAATATAATTGAAAATTTCTGTTAAATATAATTGAAAATTTCTGTTAAATATAACTGATAATTTTTATCAATAACAATCGGCAATTTTCATAAATAATGATCAATAATTGTCATAACCAACAATCCATTGTTTTATAAAAAATAATAGATAATTTAATAACCTACTGGTTTAGTTTTGACTTTCGTAGGACACTTGTCGATCATTTTTGTAAATCATTACTTTAAAATTACATTTTCTACTTGAATCTAAGTACTATGTGAAATAATTTTCCCTTTTGTCTGTGTATCCATTCATATACAGTGAAAATCGGTTATAACGACCTTCAAGGGACTGTGCAAATTCGGTCGTTATAACCGATAGTCGTTATAAACAATATTTTTTTTAAAATCATAGTATCCTATAGTATAATACACTCTAGAGTTTTATAAATTATTTTGATAGTAAAAAGTATTAAACTTTTTGATTCAAAATTAAATAAAAATATACTTAATTATAATGAATTTAATTTCCGTTTATATTATGTTATAGCAACACTTAATACACAGTACTTTCTTAGTTTTTTAAATTGAAAAAATTGTAGAAAATATGACTAAAGTATATAATGTAGAAAACAAGTGCAATGAATAGTATTTATTATATTATACTAATGACTTCAGAACAGTGCCGGTTTAAGAGTTTTGTGGGCTCTACGCTGAAAAAATAGAATGGGCCCTTTAAGAATATGACCCTCGTGATATTCAATTAATAAATCACTTTTTAAGTTCACTATCTTTAATATTCAGGTTTAGCAGTAATAAAAATTTCTCGGACATTTGTAAATAAACAAGATTAAAATAACGCTTAAATTTTGATAACTAATTTTAAATTTTAATAACTAACCCACATGGTTCTGCTTTATGACTGTCAAGTCGCGTCGTTATATCCGATACGAATTTCCCTAGTTAGAATCTACATAGACTACAAAATCGCCGTCGTTATAGTATACGATGTCGTTATAACCGATATATTTAGTATGGAGTAGAATAGCAAACCAAACTTCTTGTAAAAATTCCGTCATTATATGCGGTTGGTCGTTATAACCGGCGTTGTTATAAACGATTTTCACTGTAATTAGTTTGGCAATAATTTTATTGCATTAGAATAATTTGTTTATTTTTTTAACTGTTGGCTTTTTTATCGGCCGGTTAATTAGTGTATGTCTGTCTGTCCATCCGAATGAACAAATGATCGGATTTATTCTTACTTTTTATTATTTCGTGTATTTTTATTCAACGTATAGAATCCCGAAGTATGAAATTTGTTATTTTTCTTATTCCTATACTTGCTAATTATTTATTGCTCAAATTAAAGCATATTTATATATTACTTTATTAAATTTACTTTATTTTTTAAATTTAAATGTCAAACATTTTCGTGTTGTACTTCTAAGCTTTGCTAAAGTATCTTAAATTTTTATGGTAAAATTTGTTCAAGTATTAACTGATAAATTTCAAAAAATTTGTTTTAAAAATTCTGAATTTCTAAAATATAATAAAAAGTTCTGGAAGCACTCTAAATAAAACCGGCTTTTAATTTTCCCACTGAAACTGAAAGTCCTCAGTCAGTTTCCTTGAAATGAAATAGATTCTGCCCCGAAAATTGTTAAGGTAAAATAAAATCGTTTCCTAGTGAATTGAATTTCTCAATTTAATTAAACTTTCCCTTTTTGTGAATGGTTAAAGTTAAGCAAAATTTCCAATGAAGTTTTCGGGTGATCTGATATTACGCGACAGTGACTAATATTTTCTTTTCTCGGGGTTTTATTATTTTTCAAAAAATGTGGGCACAGCTTATCGAAGAAATTTGCTTCGTATTTGTTTGAATTGAAATTGTTTATATCAAAAGAGTGTTTTTCTCACAAAATTAAAACTAAAATAATTTTTTCTGATAAAAATTCATTTCTTAATGTTTACTTTTATTTATTGATTTTTGATCTGTTTTAATATATTTCTTCACAGATTATAATATTTTCTACTAATTCTAATTTTCTCTACCAATTGTACTGTCCTTCTCTAGTAATTCTAATCTTTGCTATATATAATATTCGTCTCTACTAATTTTAATCTTCTCTAGTAATGCTAATCTTTACCACATATATATATTCGTCTCTACTAATTCTAATCTTTTCTCTAATTTTTTCTCTATTAATTTTAATCGTCTCGCCCGATTCAAACCATTTTATTTTTTAACCCCATCTAAATTTTTGTTCTAGTCTGATTTTCTATTCTCATCTTGTTTTTTATTCTCATTCGTTCTATTCATCCCCATCTGTTGTTCTATCCATTCTCATCTGTTGTTCTATTCATTTCCATTTGTTGTTCTATTATTGTTTTCTCTTGTTTTCTATCCACTTTGCCCCAAACTTGGGGCAAAGTGGATAATTTGACCTTTCTCCTTCAAACATTTTTGTTTTAAATTCAGTAATAAATAATGTCGTTAATGATACGTACTATGTTTCTTTGATGTCCACAGCAGTAAACAATGAAGTTTCAGTGTTCATATTTTATCACATTTTATTATTAAGATGAAATTAAATAATCCGTAATGCCCTACTTCCCCTATATTATGTATTTTTATACAATACAATATATGTAAAATTGAAAAATATTGGGGGACTCGCGCCCCGCGGACCCTTATAACCTTACGCCTATGATACATGCCATATATAAGTATGTCCTTTTACCTTCTTAACCTGTTAATCGGGGAATAAAATTTTGTGAAACTCGTTTCACACTGGGGCCTTTTTTTTTGTGGGGGAGACATTTTGGTAGTCTTCCGGGCAAAAATGTCGTCATACCCAGTTAACAGGTTAATAAGCCTCCGATTGGAGCTAAAACAGGTCGATCCAGGACTAAGACATTGTTAGAACTTAGCCACTGTTTCTTGGAGACAGATGAATGGATCGAAACATTATACTATTAAAAGACTCAGTTTGAACGTCCCAAGACTTCTCCAAATGGAAATAAGTTGGTTTCTACAGTTTTTCGTATTTTCTGAGGTCTGCCTACCTTTAAAAATGTCAGAAACGTCTAACCATTGTAACAAAAGGTTTTCTATCCCACGGTTGATGCCCCACTGTTGAACACATTTCGTGGATATTTCCTAAATCATAAATGTAATATAAAACTCATCTAAGCGATCTAAATTACATTGTTTACTATCACTTTTTTGATTTATCACTATAAAACATGTGTTAATGGAACAGATTTAGACCCGTAGGATTATGGTCAAGTTTTAAACAAAGGTTCATGTGTCACCTTACATTTAGAAGGGAGCCCGAATCAATAAATGTCTCTATGTGGAATTATTTGCAATATACTATCTTTCAATATTTTCATTCCTATATGATTGTTTATTTGATGTAAAGACGTGTTTGAACTTGAGCTGCATCCCGAATTCGCCTGCTTTGGCATGAAGTAGTCACTCGTGGTCTTCCAGAATGGAAATTCGGCACGTTTTGTTTACCTAGTGAAAGAACACGAAAAATATTTCGTTTCGATAGATTTAAAGCAACAGAAACTTCAGAAATAGGTTTGCATTCTGTTTTCATATTTCCGCTGTTTCCATGCGCAAGAATTGCAGTAACTTCCGCATTTCGCACTTTCAGCTGAAAATGCTCGTTTTGTTTACTCAGCAGATAAAGGAATCCCCTCCTTGCACCACAAGTCGTATGTCCTTAGAATCTACATATTTGCATAGAATCTACTTTGGTCTGTACATCTGCAACAGACCAATTCAAACATCTTCGGGATTTTTATTTTTCAATTTTAATTTCTATAAATTTGTAATCGTGTATGATCCTATAATCACATTTTACATCTGGAGTAAAAATTTGCAACAATTCATTGTTTACTTTTGATTTCATTAAAAAATTACATTTGTGTCTAAACTTTGGCGGCACACTATATAATCTTATTCTAAATCTATTCGAGAATATACCTAATTGCAAGCAACTAATCAGGAATGCTAATTTCACAGAAGCACAAGTTCTGCCACATGTAATATATTAGGAACATTAGCTGCATTTGTATCAGACATGTTCATCAAAGATTCCACGGCACCAAATTATTCGATATGCTGGCACGTAGTTTTCCAATCTCAAAATTGTTAGCAACATAACTCATTAATCTCATGAGCAAATTATAAGAATTCTATGACACCGTTAAAATTCCCTTAAATTCGTAAAATGCATAGCCAAAGATTTCGTAAAATGGATAGCCAAAGAATTCGGAAAATATCCGGAATATAATTTTTGAAGCAAGTTGGGTTGCATTATGTAAACCTACTGCAGACTTATCCATATCAGCAATACCAGTGCGATCTTGCCCATATTAATGAATATTTTCTTTTTTTTTTATATAAAAGCACTAATTCCATATATGCGAAAAAAATAACCATCATTTCTTTGTGATATGTACTTCAAAATTTATTTGTATGCTTTCGGCATTTTAAAGGGAAAGTCAACTCCTAACGAATGCTAAACGGTATTTTGGGCAAAGCTTGAGTGAAAGCAATCAATTTAGGAGAGATCCGAAAAGATTGCGTCTCTTTCCCATAATAATTAAATCTTCGTTTTAAGATAAATTGAGTTTGAGCGGAAGATGTAGATTTAGTTCTCACATTTTCGTATCGTATTTTTATCGTGAAATGGGAGAAAATAAATATGTTTCTTTTTTAATCTGAAGGTTGAAAATGAATAGGTAAAGGAGAAAAGATTCAATACGAAGCAAATTTAAAAACGGCTGTTATTAAAAAAGAGAAAATTGGGAAAAAATTAAATTATTTAAGATGTATGAAATTTCATAACACGCATAAAGTAATAAGTATTCCAACATGCACGTATAATACAATACGCATTCATATTAAAATTCTTAAAATATTGATTTCTTCATTTAAATGAATTCCTATAGTAGCTAGGTGTCTAGTTTTCCTACAGTAACTAGCTGTCTTGTTTTGAGGAGGTGGCTGTACGTTTAATATGATGGGTATATATTATAGGCAAGATTGGATATAGATATTATAAGTGGGGCAAAGGATAGATATCGCGAGAGTTGAAATATAGATCAAAAGTGGCAAATTCTATATATATGTGTGACAATATACACTCTATAACAAAAAAAAATCGACGCACCAAGGAGGAGTTGTCCGATTGCGATAAAAATTGGTGGATGTGAAGAACATACATAGAAAAAGAAACGATTAAAATTTCAGAACAATTGAATGATTTATTGCAGAGTTTGACCGTTACAAAGGGAGGAAGTCAATAAGGCGTTGGTCCACCTCTGGCCTGGATGCAAGCTGTCACCCGGCGTGGCATAGACTGATAAAGATCCCGGATGGTGTCCTGCGGAATTTCTTGCCAAATTGTCTCCAACTGTCGGGCTAAATCGTCAACATTCCGGGATGGTTGCAATCGCCTTCCCATACCGTCCCAAATGTGCTCTATGGGAGAGAGATCAGGAGATCTGGCTTGCCAAGGAAGTCTTGGGCAAGCTTGAAGACAATTTATAGCAACACTATAAATATAATATATGCCGTGTGCGGCCGGGCATTGTCTTGTTGAAACGTAAGTCCAGGGTGTCGCAAAAGGAACGGTAACACAACCGGTCGTAGAATGTCGTCTACGTACCGCTGTGCTGTAAGTGTGCCAGAAATGACCACCAAAGGGGTCCGGCTATCAAAGGAGATGGCACCCCAGACCATAACGCCCTGTTGTGGGCATGTGTGGCGTGCAATAGTATATCCCCAAGCTGCCCTGGACGTCGCCAGACACGTCTGCGGTTGTCGTGAGGACACAGTTGGAAACGGGACTCGTCACTAAAGACTATACGTCCCCAGTCAGCGCAGTTCCAAGTTGATCGAGCCCGGCACCACTGTAATCGGACTTGACGGTGTAAAGGCGTGAGAGGTAAGCGGCGTAACGGTCGGCGCGAGCGTAAATTCCGCTCTCTCAGTCATCTGCAGAGGGTCATGTTGGACACATGTGTGCGGTCCACACGTTGGATAGTTTATAACGAATCCGGTGCTGTGACAGCTGATCTGACAATCGCTCTGTCTTCCCGTTCTGTTGTGGTCCTAGGTCGACCGCTGCCGTCCCGACGTTGACATCTTCCGTTGCTGACCTACTCTTGCTAGCAGAGGCGGCTCCAGGGTAGGGCAATCCGGGCAACCACCCAGGGCCCCACGACTAACGGGGCCCGCTCCGAACCTTTTATTATCAACGCCTTTGTAATGTAAAATATTTTTCATTAAATTGTAGACCCCTATTCATTATAAAACGTAAACGTAATTTATTCGAATTTCAATAACGCTAAAATGATCTTTATTGTTCTTATTCATTTGTTATACTTTTATCAAATTAAGATTCTTGTTATTAACAACGGACCACAAGAATGTTCTATTCTTTTACCTTCTTCTATCAAATGGCTTAAAAACCTTGTTTCAAGAAGTTCATTTTTCAAATTTTCTCCCATTTCTCTGGAGTCTCTTTCATATCCCCAATCTCCGCCGTAAGGCCCCTTTCCAAAATATTAGGGCCCCGAAAAAGTGAATGGCCGAGGATCCCCGCAAATGTAAATGGCCCAGGTCCCTCCAACGTCCAGGGTCGCTACTGTTTGCCAGCACCGTCCAATCGCCGCATCGCTTCGACCCACATGTCCAGCGATTCTTCGATTCGTCCAACCAGCCTCTTTCAATCCGATAGCACGACCTCTTTCAAACTCTGACATATGCTCGTAATGAGCACGAATCTTTCGGCGAGGCATTGTTACAGTCGACGTAAGATATCCGCAGTCAAAATGCAACAGAAATTTTGACCACATATTGAGAATCGCTCCTTATATACACCTGCTGAATGCGCAGTTCCGATGCGCTGGAGTTCCCGCTATTCATTCATTGGACACCAAATTTTAATCATTTGCATGTTCGGTCAAAATGTCTTTGCACGAAATTTCATTACAATCGGACAACTCTTTCTTGATGCATCGTTGTTGTTTTTTTTTTTTTGTTATAGAGTGTATAATGCGTGATGACGTTGCTGGTTACAAAACGTGTTTAATTTATCCAATATTTAAGAATATGCTATTGCATAATAAAAATTTGTTATTCCAAGGTAAGGGTTATATTTATGTAAAAACGGTTATATTTATTTCGTAAACCTCTTTGCAGATTGAACGACATTAAGATCAAATGCTAGGGTTTGGATAAAGTATTATGTTCATGTTTAAATTAATACATTTTAAGATTTTTAACATTTATAAGATTTACATTTTTAACATTTTTGTAATGTGTTTTATCCTGTAACGGAAAATTGTGAAAATTAACTCACATAAAATTCTTCGTAGTTAAAATTTGTGATAATAAACGTTTTAAATTTGTTAACCTTGGCGTGGGCCGTCAGCTGATTATCTCTATTATGTATAAGTTATAGACAAAATATTTATCGCCAAAGTAAAACTCATAGCTAATATATTAGCGAGAATTTTAATAAATATTAGTTTTATTCTCCATATGCATGCCTGCAGACATGCATTCATTCCTAAACGCATTTCCTTCTTTAACCGTGTGCAAGTCCAACGAATCCGCACACGATATCATTTATTTATCCTTCCTTGGTTTCTGTAACTTCTCTAAAATGCAACAAAGCAAAATACCAACACGCATATTCTCAAACGAATTTGGAAACATTCCTCCTCGGGGCGAAGTTCTTCATTAATCTAGCCGATGTAACAAATCCACTGATGTTCGAATGCAGAATAACTTCATGGAATTACGTTATGCAAAAGCTTAGAATTAAACTAACCAGGTATCAGGAAACTTTGTTAACGGATGGAAGATAGGGAATTCGAGGTAGTGATTCAAGCCCTTTAATCCGTCAGATAGAAAATTATTAGTTGCAGTTCGCACTTGGGGCAGAGTTGAGTGCGGAAATAAACTTACCCAATCGAAATTGTAGAAAAATGGAATCCGAATCTCTAAACCTTACCCATGAAGTGGAAGAGAAGACCAATCTCAAATAGAATAAATAGATATAAATAGATAATAATATGGTGTCTATCGATATATTATAGATTTTGTTATAGATTAAACATCGATCACATCGCAGGTGTAATTGTAGATGAATACGGAGAGATTGTATATAGATTAGAAGCCTAATAAATGCTATTTATTCTTACCTTTGAAATTATTTTGCATGAAAAGAAAATATTATATTTATCACTTTTAGTCATTTCATACTATTAATTATTGCTATACTTATTTTTATACGCTCGCACTTGTTATGTGTAGTCAGCAATCAACAAAATGTCTCACTCGTCCAGTTAGCGTCCTGAACTTTTCAGATTATTACGCGATCATGATCTCATTTCTATTACTCTCAGTCGAGACTACTAAATAATGCAAATCAAATTACTCGACCACGTTTCAGCTATGCCGCGCTCTGTTTTTATCCACGTTTTTGTGCTGTTTGGTTTGTGTATAGATATGAATATTCATTCATATCTTTTTCCAATTCTGCTTGTAAGTACTAGCTTTCTAGTGAGTGCTATAGTTTTGCAGTAGTTTAATTGTGCTATAGTTTATCTTTTAGGAGAATGGGGGGTTTCACTGTTTAATTGATAGCTCATCAGAACCCTAAATGGCTGGACGTATAGTGTCCGCTTACATAAACATTTTCCAAAGGAATTCAGTAGAAATTGGACGTCATTCTCCGAATCATGGGTCAGAATTGACTTTTGACGCTATATACAATAAAATGACTAAATGCTCGTAAATACCAATTTTGCTATTCAGTTTCTCTAATTCTGCAATCAAACATCAAAATTTTTTAAACAAATTCCTTAAAATAGGTTTCTTCTGAATAATATTTGATGATTATTATAGTTTAACCTGTTTATAACGAACATCGCGGGTATGTATTTTTGCTCGTTATATCCAGGTGCTCGTTCAAATCTGGTTACGATTAGAATAAATTAAAAATCCTAATAGAACAGTAAAAATGAATGTCATTATTTATATATGTTATATATATCATATACAGTAGAGAGAACCCCCATATAAAGAACTTCCATGATTCTCTATATAGCGAAGTTTTTGATCCCTATGGTCATTATATATGAAAGTGTTTCTATATATACAATAAAATGACTAAATGCTCGTAAATACCAATTTTGCTATTCAGTTTCTCTAATTCTGCAATTCAAACATCAAAATTTTTTAAAAACAAATTCCGTTTAAAATTTTAGGTTTCTTCTGATATAATATTTGATGATTATTATAGTTTAAAACCTGTTTATAACGAACATCGCGGGTATGTATTTTTGCTCGTTATATCCAGGTGCTCGTTCAAATCTGGTTACGATTAGAATAAATTAAAAATCCTAATAGAACAGTAAAAATGAATGTCATTATTTATATATGTTATATATATCATATACAGTAGAGAGAACCTCCATATAACGTACTTCCGTATAGCGAAATTCTCTATATAGCGAAGTTTTGGTAAATCCCCATGGTCATTACATATGAAAGTGTTTCTATATAACAAAATATTTAACTACCAAAACAGAAAATCGAGTGGTCACGTCAGTGACATCGGGTTCCCTCATACCATGAGAACACAATATGGTTTTAAGGTAAGTGGCAAACAAACAGAATAAGGCATGTCTAATGGACTTTAAACTCCCTAATAAAGAGTTTTCCTAAGCATAGATACCTCTGTCTGGTTACCTCATGGAGTGCGAAGCTGCTAAGCTAGGAAAAGACCCCAACTATCTTTGAATATACCGTATTATTTGAATAGGAGTACTTGTCGCACTTTCTTGCTCGGTTGATTACCAGAAATCCAGACCTTGCAAATTTCCCACAGGGGTGCTAACACTTTTATGATGAATCAACACCGCCATTTGTTGTGCAGCAGGATGTTAGAAATTTTTCTACAAAAGCATGAATGTGTATGGAAGAAGCATTAAATACGTTTTCATTTTAAGGAAAGAATTGTTCAACTATTTTTTTTTTTATACGCATGTATATTTCACACTTAAAAACATCCATTTTTAAATGGTTGAATGTCATTTATGAGAAACAGTCGTTAACTGAAAAATAGGATTTTAATTGCGGTATCATATTGTAATACCCTGGTTCATGAATACATCGTTTCCACATAGCAAATTTTCTATATAACGAATTTTTTTTTATGGAACCGTCCATTTCATTATATGGAGGTTCTACTGTATATGGATATCACAATTTAAAATGTGTTCGCATGGTTACTTGAAATTTGATCGTTACAAAGGGAGGAAATCAATAAGGTGTTGGTCCACCTCTGGCCTGGATGCAAGCTGTCGCACGGCGTGCCATAGACTGATAAAGATCCCGGATGGTGTCCTGCGGAATTTCTTGCCAAATTGTCTCCAACTGTCGGGCTAAATCGTCAACATTCCGGGATGGTTGCAATCGCCTTCCCATAGCGTCCCAAATGTGCTCTATGGGAGAGAGATCAGGAGACCTAGCTTGCCAAGGAAGTGTTGGGCAAGCTTGAAGACAATTCATAGCAACACGTGCCGTGTGCGGCCGGGCATTGTCTTGTTGAAACGTAAGTCCAGGGTGTCGCAAAAGGAACGGTAACACAACCGGTCGTAGAATGTCGTCTACGTACCGCTGTGCTGTAAGTGTGCCAGAAATGACCACCAAAGGGGTCCGGCTATCAAAGGAGATGGCACCCCGGACCATAACGCCCTGTTGTGGGCATGTGTGGCGTGCGATAGTAAGGGCAGGATCCCCACGCTGCCCTGGACGTCTCCAGACACGTCTGCGGTTGTCGTCAGGACACAGTTGGAAACGGGACTCGTCACTAAAGACTATACGTCCCCAGTCAGCGCAGTTCCAAGTTGATCGAGCCCGGCACCACTGTAATCGGACTTGACGGTGTAAAGGCCGGCGCGAGCGTAAATTCCGCTCTCTCAGTCGTCTGCAGAGGGTCATGTTGGACACATGTGTGCGGGCCACACGTTGGATAGTTGATAACGACGAATCCGGTGCTGTGACAGCTGCTCTGACAATCGCTCTGTCTTCCCGTTCTGTTGTGGCCCTAGGTCGACCGCTGCCGTCCCGACGCTGACATCTGCCGTTGTTGACCCACTCTTGCCAGCACCGTCCAATCGCCGCATCGCTTCGACCCACATGTCCAGCGATTCTTCGATTCGTCCAACCAGCCTCTTTCAATCCGATAGCACAACCTCTTTCAAACTCTGACATATGCTCGTAATGAGCACGAATCTTTCGGCGAGGCATTGTTACAGTCGACGTAAGATATCCGCAGTCAAAATGCAACAGAAATTTTGAACACATATTGAAAATCGCTCCTTATATACATCTGCTGAATGCACAGTTCCGATGCGCTGGAGTTCCCGCTATTTATTCAGTGGACACCAAATTTTAATCATTTGCATGTTTTGTCAAAATGTCTTTGCATACGAAATTTCATTACAGTCGGACAACTTCTTGGTGCGTGGATTTTGTTTTGTTATAGAGTGTATATACGAAGTTAACAACCATTAGTAGAATACTGCAATATGTGTATCCATGTTGAAATATAAAAGCGTTGGAAACGTGTGGTATAAAATTCCTTATAAAAATAATTGCAACCAAAAATAGTTGCGGCGACCCACAGAAACCTGTTCGCGACCTCCAGGTTGAGAGCCACTGCCATAGAAGGTCCTATATCTAGGTAATTGACGATCTATACAATTTAAGGAAATAGACATTAACTAATTATAGACATTTCTTGTATTTCAAAACGGGAAAGCTCTTGCCATGAGTTCTCAGTCACAACGTTGTTCTTCTTCAAACGCTATAATATATATACAACGCTAATGCCCCGAATTTACGCATGGGGGCTGCAAAGCCGTACAAAACCGCGCCAACAATATGCAATACTGGTGAGGTGTGTGTGTGTGTGAGAAAGAGAGAGAGAGAGAGAGAGAGAGAATCTTCTTATATTTCTTCTTTCTCGCTATTTCCCTATTCAGTAACAGCGATATGATATTGACGCTTCCATTCCTTTCTGGTTAGTGCATCACACGTAGTCAAATCGAAGCCAACTATGTTTTTATAGGTCTTCGCTTCTATTGTTAACCTTGGTCTGCCTATTACTCTGTTGCCGATTCGCCCTAACTTTCTTATTCTTCTAGTAGATTTCTCTCTTCTCCAACCGGGCTTCCCACGATTTAAGTTCCCTTTTTCTGATTTTTTCTACTATACTTTTTTTTTTCATATATTATCTTATATTTGTGTTGTTCTTTCTGACTCATACGATTACTCCTATGGGGACATTCTCGGCACCGACATGCCCATTTC
>QLNU02003225.1:53337879-53354918 GCA_006491805.2 Dysdera silvatica | reverse complement strand
CCCCTTGCAACTGAGGGCCCCTATACCCCCAGGTCTTGCGGGCCTAGTCGGTAATCAGGCCCTGGTTAGCATAACTTTTATGTGACTTGAGAAGATCCAAATATTATTTTTAGTAATTAATCATGTTTCAATATTGGCTTCAACATCGAGTTTATGTCAATTCCAATGTAATTCTTAACGTCAATTTCATCTCCAACTGCATCGGTCTTTAATATCAACTTCAACATAAATATTTTATCAATTTCAATACTGTTTTCAAAGTAAATGTTATATCGGTTTCAATGTAAATTTTGTTTAAGGTTCACTATCCGTTTCAATGTAAACTTCGTGTCAATTTCAATGTCGTCACCAATACAAATTTTAATCTCAGTGTCAACGTTGACTTCTTAGATAACTTTTTTGTTAGTTTTTTTTTGTTATTTTTAAAACGGGGCTCCCATTTATATGGACAACAAAGTTCTTAAGATTTTTCCAATGAGTTCCACTGACTTTTCCGTCAAAATTTCCTGAATATTTTATTTTGACCTCTCTCTATAGATTCAACTTTAACTTTGGTTGTGGGAAAGACGGTATTACGTTCGTGGGAGATTTAGCTATTCAATACAGAAATTAGGGAAGTTCTTCCTGACTTTTCCAGGTTTTTTGCTCAGAAAATCGTGTTTGCCTGACTTTAAAAGAACATTTCCAACTTCCCTGATAATTTGAAATCCCAATCAAGGAATTCCTGAAATCAGGGAATTCGAAAATCCTTTCAAATTCAATGACAATTCTCCAGGTTTTCCAGGTGCATAGGAATCCTGAAATATCACTTTTATTTGTTCCCCATACTTGGAAAGAGTCTAGTTTTGCTATCTCTCTCAAAAGGATTAGGGTTACTATAACCTTTCTCCAACTCTTTGTTCTTCGCAAATCAGAACTTGCTATACAACCGATACTCTAAAGTACCGTTCGTACGTAAAATAATTTGTCCTTTATTAGTTATGATAATCATAGTTGACATTAACCGACTATGGTAGTACCAAGCTCATGGTCCACGACAGCCTCTGCCTAATCTGTACAATGTGAATAACGGAATAAGATACAGCCCACTAAAATTATTTTATGATTGTGACCAATACCTAACGCCCCAATAAATTTGGTGATAATTAATTTACTAATTTATGTCTAGAGTGAACGAAAATAGGATACCTCAATTTATGGTTTTAATTTTGTAACCAAAAGTAAAATAAAAGGCAAATTTGATAAAATGTAGAGCGAATTTATATCTTTAAAAAAGTTTCGCAAATTATTACGAAAACTTGCATTTGCATATCCAATTCTTCGGAATATTCTTCTTGAAAACTTTTTTTATAATCTCTTTATATTATATCTTTTTATATCTAAGGAAGCATATACAGTAAAACCTTCCTAAGGCGACAACCGTCAATTCCGTGAAAAAGCGGCGCTCAGATACAGGGTTGAATAAAATCCGAGTTTTTTTTAAAAAAAAAAGGCTAAACCAGGCAGGGTTTTTTTGGGGTTTAAATGGGTTTTATTCAGTAAAATTGTTTTTTTGGGGGCAAAATGGGATTCTATTAAAACAATTACTTGGGTTGTTTTTAAATCTTTACACAAATGAAGAATCGTAAGATTATACAATGTTTTTAATTTTAGTGACTATATTTTTCTACTAACATAAAAATTAGGTCAACAATAATTGGCTAATTTTACGCACATATCTATAGTAACAAATAAAATATCAATGAAATAGGAGCATGTAGTATTTATTCAACATACTGATTAGAAATCCATTTTCTCACACTACTGAGGAAGTGGTTATTTATTTATTTTTTGCAAAACCTAAGTGGGGTTTGTTTGTTTTTTCAAAAACCCACTTGGTTTTTTTTTGAGTCAGGCAAAATTGGGACAACCCTGGTGTTGAATGCTGTACACCCCTGTTTTATTGAAATATTATATGCTTACTATAGAAACAAAAATAACTAGTTTTATTATTGAACTTATTTTTAATTAAATTGGGGCGTTCAAGTATTATGTAAGCACATTTCTGGCCATTTTATACTCCTTTGTAAGAAAAAATAAGCAAATGCCTGACCCCTCTCATGCTTATGTAAGATTTTGGTTATTTATATTTAAATACAATATGTACTATATATTAAACTGTAAAGGACAATAATATAGTATTTATATATAATATTTTATTATAAAGTATTTTGTCACATTTTTATTGTTAATATTTCTTATATTGTAAGCAAATAGTGGATAAATAAGAAGCGGATTTGATAAAATGCATTTATTAAAAATAATACATTCGTTTTAATTTAAAAATATTAGAGGGGCCACGGGGAGTATAGAATGTGGTCCCGAGTGAATAAAGGTTGACAAACAGGTTTAAATAATTAAATATTTAACTGTGATTACGTTTATTTTATATCTTTTACTCGTAGTGTGCCTGTCGTGCATCCCAATATTGTAGTTCTGTCGGGGCAGGTATCACTTCAGGACTATGTGTTGGTCTTATTATTTCCTGTATTTTACATAAGCACGGTTCAAACTCCCCCCTTCCCCGTTGTCAGCAAAAATAAGCAAATCTTAAAACCCCAAAGATGCTTACGTAATACTTGAACGGCCCTCTAGAACAGCAATCCCCCAACTTTTTTTACCCATGCAGTCTTTCCACCATAGCTCCTCCCCCCCACCACCTCATCTTTTATGATTGTTTTTCTCATAGGTCGCAAATGTATTGATATTGTTATAATTCGGGTCTACAAATTGGAATTATTAATTCCCCTCGATTGAGAACCTCTGTGATAGAATAAAGTTTCGTTTCAAACCTCAATGAAAACCGTGAACGAATTTAGAAATTATCTAAACTCTGTTTTCTGGATGTTATTTAGTTAGTTACAGCGAAGAACATAGCTAATGGGGGTGGCTATGGATAGCCCTATCCTCCCTTTGAATCAACCTTCACTGCCGCAAAATGATATCATTAGTACATGAGGCAAAGTATAGGGGCCGAGACTTGTGAAGGAAGACAATGGGGGGGGATGAGACTCGTGAAGGAAGACAGATGGGGACGAGACTCGTGAAGGAAGACAGATGGGGGCGAGACTCGTGAAGGAAGACAGATGGGGACGAGACTCGTGAAGGAAGACAGATGGGGACGAGACTCGTGAAGGAAGACAGATGGGGGCGAGACTCGTGAAGGAAGACAGATGTGGTGAAGGGGCGAGACTCGTTAAGCCATTTTTATATCGGCTTTCTCCTCGGGTCTCCTTCCAAGCCACAATCCATGGTTTGGTTCACTACCCTGTACTTGATTGTGTATGATTGTGCATCTTGGCAAAATAAAGATTGATTGATTGATTGATTGATATCCCTGTCTACAACTTTGACTACAACTATGTATTCGCTGAGTTATACATCATTAATAAATAGTTAAAAAGCACGTAATAATGTAATTACGTTACTTAAGCTTTTATTTCAGGACACGCAGCAGACATTTACGTGTATGTCACCGTAATAATTTTTTTTCATTATTTTAAGTAGAATGTAGTTGTATGTGATTTTGATTGTAGTAAAGTGATTCAGACTCTACAGAGATACAGCGGTAATATATTCGTCTATTATACTATTAATTCAGTTTGAACTTTCTCCTCACCACCCCCAAAAAGAACCGCCTCCAATCAACGCCAACATCGTAGTTTGGGGGTTGCTTGACTAAGTCTTAAGAGTTTTGAATTCTTTGGCAAAATGTGGATCTATTGTTCTACGGTGGTAGAGTAAACACGTTTCATCGGTCGAGCCTTTGACCCGATTGGACTCCCAATGTGATCGCAGTAATATTTTATTTTCTAACCACCGTATTTGGGAGTTTGGCCTCATTTCCAGCAAACGTTCTGATTTCTCGAGAAACTGTAGTTCCCGACGCAGCATCTCCTTTGCTGTCATTGCGCCATAAGAAACCACACAAGACAAAGTACTTTGTAATTCATACTTAAAATTAGAAATAATTCGTCAAAAATGAGAAATTTCCAGTGGCAGTGTCATATCAGTGATTGGGTACGCAACGTTGTGTTATACACAGTGGATTACTTCTCTTTGATTTAATATAGTGGTACTACGTTACTACAGCGGTATATTAATGTGATAATATGTTGGTACTATATTAATACATTGGTATATGATAATATAATAATATATTGACTCTATGTAATGTTATATTAGATTGCCATTCTTTGGGTTCTTATTTAGTTTTGAAACTAAAAAATGGTGGCTAGATTTGCTAAGTCAAGATCTTGATTTTACGTTGTAACTAAATTTCTAGGCGTTTAAAAGTCACCATAAAGTTAATTAATTAACCTATTAACTGCCAATGCCCCCTTTTCTTTTTTGGGACGTACACACATCCATATAGCTTTAAAACCATGACCATTGCAAATAATTAATTATTATTTTTTCAGCAGCTTACTTATCAGGTATCCTAACCAGAATATAAAAATGAATACAACATCATGGTTTTATTCAACATCATGGTGGCCATAATATAAAAATGAATGCCACATCATGGTTTAATTCAACACAATGGTGGCCACAATATAAAAATGAATGCCACATCACGGTTTAATTCAACACCATGGTGGCCATAATATAAAAATGAATGCAACATCATGGTTTAATTCAGCATGATGATGGCCATAATATAAAAATGAATGCAACATCCTAGTGTGATTCCGGCCCTTAATGGGTTAAATGAATTTAATTTACATTATTTAAATTAATTAACTTTTTTTAATTAATTAATTTAATTTACGCTTAAGCCCATAAGCTTAGCTATGTTCGAACTTTCTTTTGCTTTTAGGTAGCAAGGACGCCAAAGTTCATGCTGAGATGGGACCTATACTTAGTCGAAGAATCCGAGACTCTGCTGCAAAGGGAACTAAACACCAGGCTACGATGAAACGGCACGTTTTCCACGATATCATTGGGACTCAAACCCAGATTACCAGCATGGTAGATGAATGCTCCACCGTACGGCAGTGGACCCACATTTTTCAAGGGAATGGGAATGTCTTAAGCCTAGTTTACACTCGGCCCACTTCCGTGGTAGTAAGCATGGAAGTGGGTAGCGCGAGTATATAAACACGTCACTCGCGCTGACCATGCCGCTGCCTTCGTTGGCCGTTTTTGTGCTTAAGTCGGAGGACCGGCAGCGCGAGTAAGTGTTTACGACCTGCAACTAATTCTACAAGTCCTCTATTGCCAAATTGTCAAATGTGAATTAAGGATGAAGCGGCAATGTAAACATGCTGCCTTTGATGCTGCCACAAGAGTATTTTAGGGAGTAAATACAGTAATGCGAGGAGCAGTGGCTGAATGTAAACTTCGCTTAAAGGCCTGTGGTTTGGGGCAACCCTTGTACAGTAAACAGTTAGCTGGTAAGCGTTCTTTTATAATCGCCAATGGGATACAAACTTGGGTTAACTTATGAGTTAACGGCACACTAGATAAACGCGTTCCCACTGCACCATTCTAGGACCTATCGAACTTAGACGTAGTAGATTAACATGACTGAGGTATCATTTTATTAACGTGATTTATCATTCTATTAACATGATTTAACTACCATTCTATTAACGTGATCTAACTACCATTCTATTAATGTAATTTAACTATCATTCCTATAACGTGATTTGACTATCGTTTTATTAACGTAATTTAACTATCATTCAATTAACGTAATGTAACTATCATTCAGTTAACGTGATTTAATTATCATTTTATTAACGTGATTTCACTATCATTCTATTAACACGAGGCTGTATGATGACAACGCGTTCGCCTCTCTTGCCGTTATCCCGGATTTGAGACCCAAAAAAGAAGGCTTACCGAATAACTTCACACATTGTAGTTCGGGGGTTGGTTCCCTAACCACAAGAAGTTCGGATTCCTCGGAAAACTGTAGGTCCCGGCGCATCATAGCTCTTGCTATCCTTAAATCGTAAAGCTCACAAACAATCAAATCTATTAACACGATTTAACCACAATTCTATTGAAATGATTTAACTACCATTCTGTTAACGCTAGTTAACTATCATTCAATTAACATGATTTAAGTGTCATGTAAAACCATCGTTGATAGAATAATAAGAGTAGAAGGAGATTTTGCGCTTAATGGATAGCATTGTGGTTGTAATGTCTAAGGCCGGGTTTCTTAAAATGCGGTCCGCAGAACGCTGCTGGCCCGCGGCTTATTATTAAGTGGTCCGCAGGATTATCAAATTAGAAATTTAGCAAAAATCTATTTTCTGGTGAGATTTAAAAAACTTCTCATAAATATAACTTGTTATAAACGTTACTTTACGGCATTTTGTGAAAGATTTGAATCCTCTGAATACACCCGTGCTGTCTACATTGCTTATTATTATTTTATTAAATTAATGATGTCATTTTCATTATAAATTTCATTGTAAAATGTGACGTGAATTTCATCGTAAATTGACAAAATGGGATCGTAACCCACAATCTCTTTATCAAATAGCTTTGCCTTAAAAATTATTTTGTTTCAGGTGGGTTTGGCAACCAACCCATATTTTAAGAACATGGTCGGATATTTTAGAGATTTTCTGCCAAAAGCTAGTGCTTTTTTGAAAATTAAAAAAGCTTAAAATTTATAACAAAATGCGTTAAAGTTAACTACAAATTACATTTTAAGGTATAAATAAATCTTTCCTCCCGGAGCTCCTATATACGTATATAAGCCTGCCAATAAGTCACATAAATTGAGGGTTATTTGGGAGAGTCGGGGGGGTCAATAAAGACGATGGCAAGTGGGGATTAATATTATTAGCCATAATTAACAACCTTAATTTCAGGCAATATATCTTTTTAACGAAGGGGGAGAACACCCCCCTCCCCCGATGGTCCGTAATGAATAAAGAAATGCTTTGTGGTAAGTGAACGGCCAAAATTTGAGAAAATATTGTCTAAGGAAATGAAGACATGATGTGAAAATTTGCCATCATACACTGAAGTGCCAGAAAAACTGATATTCGTACCTAATATCGTGTAGCCCCACCCCCGGCACGCAGAAGGGCTACAACAGGACGTTGCATGGATTCGACTAATGTAAGATATTATTACCCTCCGCAGGGATAACACAATTGCCAAATATGGTCAACACAAGAAAGCCTCCGGGGCGAGATTTTTGTGAGTTTTCGTGGGGGAATTTATTATACAATAATTTTTGCCACCCACGTATTAATTACAGCTCAAACTAGAGCTTATGTAATTTTGGAGAAAAAGAGACGCTTTCCCCATCCTGGATTCGTTCCAGTCCTCATTCGTCTAGCGGTCCAAGACACTCCGGGCTAAACGGAGGGACCCTGGTTCGAATCCAGGATGGGGAAAGCGTCTCTTTTTCTCCAAAATTACACAAGCTCTAGTTTGAGCTGTAATTAATACGTGGGTGGCAAAAATTATCCTATATGACTCGACTAATGTCTGAAGGCGTCCTGGAGACAATTTCCACCAGGAATCCTGGCATAGGAGTGCAAGGTGGTGGAGATCTCTTCTGAACAGCACGTTGCAAGGCATCCCAGATATGCTCGATAATGTTCATGTCTGGCGATTTAGGCTGCCAATAGAAATATCTAAAGTCAGAAGAGTGTTCCTGCAGCCACTTCGTAACAACTCTCGATGTGTGGGGTGTCGCATTATCATGCTGAGATTGTCCAGGTCCGTCGAAATGCACAATGGAGATGAATGGATGTAGGTGATCGGACATGATGCTTACGTACCTGTCACCTATCAGAGTTGTCTCTAGACGTATCAGGGGTCCCATATCACGCCAACTGCACACGCCCCATACCATCACAGAAGCTCCACCAGCTTGAACAGTCCCCTGTTGACATGTAGGGTCCATGGATTCATGAGGTTGTCTCCATACCCGTACACGTCCATCCGCCTGATGCAATTGGAAACGAGACTCGTCAGACCAGGCAACGTGTTTCCAGTCATCAACAGTCCAATGGCGGTGTTGGCGAGCCTATACGAGGTGTAAAGCTTTGTGCCGTGCAGTCAACAATGGTACACGAGTGGACCTTCGGCTCCGAAAGCCCATATCAATGATGGTTCGTTGAACAGTTCGCACGCTGACACTTGTTGATGCCCCAGCATTGAAATCCGCGGCAATTTGAGGAAGTGTTGCACGTCTATCTCGTTTAACGATTCTCGTCAGTCGTCGAAGGTCCCGTTCTTTCAAGGTCTTTTTCCGGCCGCACCGCTGTCGGAGATTTGATGTTTTACCGGATTCCTGATATTCACGGTATACCCGTGAAATGGTCGTACGCGAAAATCCAAATTTTGTCGCTATCTCGGAGATGCTATGTCCCATCTCTCTTGTGCCGACTATAACGCCACGTTCAAAATCACTTAAATCTTGATAACCTGCCATTGTAGCGGCAAGAACCGATCTAACAGCTTTGCCAGACATCTCTTGTCTTATATAGGCGCTGCCGACCGCATCGCGTTACGCTGATTGGTTGCAAAGCTCCGTTATTTGCATACGCACGCCTGTGCCAGTTTTTCTGGCACTTCAGTGTATAACGCAGGTCACAAGTAGTTTGACCTTAATTTTTTCGAGGCCTTTCGTATATCCTCCCCAAGGCCAATAGCATAGTCAATGGTCGGCTTCCCTTCAATACACTTTTACGCTTTGAAAAAATGTTCCTCACCCTACAACAAGAGATGCCGCCACCCTCTCACCGATCCGTAACGGTTTTTTTTCTCCCAATCAACAGACTGATGACCTGCGTGACGGCACCGCTTGTGAACAGTCAGTTTTATTCCGAAAAAGTAGCACGTGATTACCGATATAATTTTTAATGTTTTAAACACATCTTCAACTGGGATGTTTTGTATTTTTTATATATATGAATATAATAATATTGATTTATTGATTGATTGATTGATTGGTTGGGTGGTTGGTTGGTTGGTTGGTTGGTTGGTTGTAGTTTTATGGCGCAAGGACAGCAATGGTCATTCTGTGCCAATCAAGGTGAGATCATACATACGGTGTGAAATAAGAATAAATCAAAGCTAAAATGGTAAAAATATATAGGATGTAGTGTATTAACATTTACAAACGAAACGATATAAAAAATCATATGAGATGGGAATAGTGAATATTAGATAAAAAGTTAAAAATGATTTCATGATTAAAAGAATTGCATAAAATGTCACAAAGGGTAAAATTATTTTGGTTAAAGGTTATTGAACGATGACGGTTAAAATTAGGACAAATACATAAAATATGTAAAACGTTTAATGCTTCACCACATATGACACACATCTAGTAATATTGTAAAGGTATTAATATGTACAGTACAACTTGTCTAAAGCAGCCGCCTTTGGGACTAGATTGGAATGGTCACCATAGGCAGGTGGTCACTATACGCAATATATTTTAGTATAGGCAAGACTAAGTCATTTTGGCACATACTGCAATATTTTTGTGGCTAAATAAGCAGAATATATTTTAAACTGGGAAAGAATACAGCGCCTCGGTTGTTGAAATTGAAGCAGATTCAATAGCAGAAAGAGAAATTAATTTCATCTAGAACAATAATAAGCATCATGTATAATAGGAAAAAATATAATGCAAAAAAATTTTGCTTATAAAAATATAGATGATTAATGAAATTGATGAAGTTTACTTAAGATGCATTAATTGAAAAGTGGATTAATTAATTATTATCATTACTTGAAAGTTCACGGTCCATTTTAGATTTTTTCCATTTAATTATCACGTTTTTTCAAGGTCTACAGATAATCAAAGACATTTGCGTATAATACTAAAGTACTATTATTATTATTGTGTGTGTTCTCGCACTTGGCGGATTAGGCTTAAGACGGGTGGTGCCAAGTTCTCAAGTCTACCTTCAGTGTGAAAATATTTTTGTATGTTTCATTCTGGTGCCAAGTTTAAAAATTTTCTGACTGTTCGGCAGGTGTTTAGTATTGTTGCTTTTTGCATCTGAATATATGTGTTGGGGTCAATTTCAAGTGTCTCCAAGTTCTTTTGGAGTGTGGTTGGTATTATACCTGTTGCTGATAAGACAAGAGGGATAACGTTTACCTTATCCATGTACCACATGTCTTTAATTTCCTACCTTAAGTCTTGGTATTTAGTCATTTTTGTGGTGTATGTGTTCTGAATGTTATTTGTGTTGGGTATTGCTATGTCTGTGATGTGTGCGGTTTTGCTGATTTTGTCAATTAATATTATAGCTGGTCTGTTGTGTGGTGTCGTTTTGTCCCTCATAATAGCCCTATCCCAGTACAATTTGCGTGTTTTGTTCTCTAGTATTGTTTCTGGTTCGTATTTGTAGTAAGGATTCATGTTGGTTATCAGCTTGATTCTGACAGCAAGTTTTTAGTGAATTATTTTTGCCACTTAATCGTGACGGTATTTGTAGTCTGTTTGGGCAATTATCTAAACCTGATTTATATGTTGTATTGTTTCAGATGTTAAGTCACATTGTCTACATTGTTCATTTTCTATATTCTTCTTCAGGATGTATCGCTGGTAGTTTTTTTATGACCTGGTCCTGGATTGCCATCATGAATCCTTGCATTTCCGGTTGTAAGGTTCCTTGGGTTAGCCATGTGTTCGAGATTTTTTTGTAGATGTGGTGCTGTTGAAGATCATTATAGTGTCTGCCATGAAGTGCTTTGCCTGCCTGTTCCTTCAGTTTCTTTTCAATGTGTACGGGTGGTATTTCTTTGTCGGCACTGAGACTTAGTGGTGTGCGTGTGGGAGGTATCTGCGTCTACTACTGCTTGGATGAGAGGGGATTGCCTGCACTTTTCAAAGGAGTACTGCCTTATGTTATGGATTTGCTTCTCATGGAGATCTTTCAGGTCGATTTGTCCTCGTCCATCATCCTCTAGAGGGAATAGTTTTTCTTTGGGTTGTTGACGGATGTAGTTGTCTGTATTTTGTTTGTGTAGTTCTCATTACCCGTTGTAGATCCTCTAGTTCTATGTTTGACCATTTGATGATTCCAAAAGGAGTATGTTAGTACTGGGAATGCAAAGAAGTTAATTGCTTGTGTGATGTTCTTGCTATTCAGCTTGATCTTCAATATTGTTTTTAGCCTGTCCTTGTATATTTGAGTGAGTTTTGTTTTGATTAGTTTATGTTCTTGTCTTTGGGCCTGCATTATTCCTAGATATTTATATGTTTCATGTTCTTGCATGGTTTCCATTATTCCTCTGTTATCCAGTACAATCTCATCTAGTTTCATTTGTTTGGCGCCTCCAGGTATTTTACATTTATCCAGATCAAACTCCATCTTTATGTTGTTTGAAAATGCCTCTGTAATTTGGATCAGGTGGCGGAGTTGGGGGATAGACGGTGCATATAACTTTATATCGTCCGTGTACATGAGGTGTGATACCTTCTGGAGGTTTTTCTTGGCTTTTTTGATCATGTGGCCATAGTTGCTCTTACTTAGCATTCTTGATAGAGGGTTTAGTGATAGGCAGAACAATTGGGGGCTAAGGGTATCCCCTTGGAATATGCCTCTTCTAATAGGTATTTCGTTGATTAATAGTACTTTGTTTTGCTCTCTGAGATGTATTGTAGTTCTCCATCTCTTAATGCTATGCTCCAGAAATCTTACTATGGTGAAGTGTATTTTATATATTTTCAGGATCTCGATTAGTCATGATTGGGCACTGAGTCAAAGGCTTTCTTGTAATCAATGTAGACAGTATTAAGGTTTCGCATTTTTCTTGGCTTGTTCTAGGATCACTGAGTCTATTATTAGTTGTTCCTTGCATCCCAATGTGTTTCTCTGGCATCCCCTCTGTTCCTCAGTCAGTATGTTATTTATGTGGCAGTGGTGTCCAATTTTTTCGGAGATGCATCCAGTAAGGATTTTGTAAAGGGTGTTAAGGCATATTTTTGGCCTGTATTTTGCTGGGTTCTTCGTGTCTCGATCTTTCGGTAGTAAGTGGGTAATGCCTTTATGTCGAAAATCTGGCATCTTGTTAGGGTCTTCCATTATTGATGTAAATTCTGTTGCCAGCTGTGAATGAGTACTTGTAAATTTCTTATACCAATAGTTTTGGATTTTGTCCACACCTGCTGCTTTCCAGTTGTGTGTTTTTCTGATAACTTTTTGAAGTTCTTCGGTGGTGATTCCTTCATATTCCATTCCTGTTGCGTACTTTTCTGCTGTTCTTTCGTCCTCTATCCATGCATCTTTGTTATGTTGCACTTCGTTGGACCAAAGCGATTTCCAAACTCCTCAATTTCTGTTGTGAGATTATTATTATTATTATATTATGATTATATATCGTAATTATTATTGTTATTATGTTGAAAGTTCACAATCCATTTTGGCTAGATGCTTTTTTTAACTATCATGCTTTTTAACGGCCGCAATTGATCATAGAAATATATATAATATTAGATTATTATCATTTTCCTTATACGTACATCAATACTTGCATATTCCACAGCACAAAGGAAATGTGAAAATTTTTTCTATGTAAGTCCTTAATCATTAGTTCGGTTCAAACCTCATCCAGAGACATCGAAACTGTCCACATACCTTTTCCATGTGCAAACCGTGCCCAGCAAATAAATTTTCTGTATATCTGCTATATTTATTTAAAATGTCCGATTTTTTCAAAAAATACTTAAGTTTTAAGAGATGGCCGCAAGTATACCAAACACTATTGCAATAATTGTTACTCGTTTTTGCCAAAGTCTACGGATTTCAATTGCTAAGTCCCGAAATTTAGTGATCTTTTCAAGCTCTTTCTCCTTGCTTCTATTTCCACCAGGGATTAAAATGCAATATTGATAAGTTGCTTTATCTTTTATTAATATAATATCAATGTTGTCTTCTAGGTGCCGGAGCGTTTATAAATGGAAATCCCAAAAAATTTTAAATTCGGTGTTTTGTCACTGCTTTGGCTACCTATGCTAAATAATTTGTAGTTACTAGGCTATTACATTTTTTACAGAAAAATTTATTCCAGTGCATCAGGGAAGATACCTTCACATGTTTGTTTCTCTATTCAGTCTGCACTATTTTACTACGGCCATTTACTAGGTGGTCAACAGTTTCATTTGTTACTTTACATAGTCTGCATATTATTGTTATTATTTGTCATTTTTAATTTTACTCATCGCTTTCAAGTCTATTTTAGTTAACTGACATCTTCAGTAATCGATTACGAACGAAATCAACATGCTTGATTGTGAAAAAACATAATGCACGCTGTGATATACTGAAGACAAAAACGTATTATAAAATATTATTATAAAATCTACAAAAATTACTATAGGATAGTATAAAAATTACAATAGAATACTACAAAAATTACTATGGGATATTATAAAATTACAATAGAATACTACAAAAATTACTATAGGATAGTATAAAAATTACAATAGAACATTACAAAAATTATTATAGAATACCATAAAAGTTATTATAGAATACTATAGAATTTACTATAGAATACTACAAAAGTTGCTATAGAGTACTATAAAAATTGCTGTAGAATATTACAAAATTTAATATAGAATACTATAAAAATTAATATAGAATACTATAAAATTACTATAGAATACTATAAAAATCACTATAGAATACTATAAAAAATTACTACAGAATACTCTAAAAAAAATAATATAAGAAAAGTTCTTTTCATTTTTTTATTAACAACAGCAATAAAACGAGGCAACAGTAAATATCTTTAACGCTTTTGAAAAACAGCTATAAAGCACAATTTGGAAATTCCGATAACAAGAGAGAGAGAAAAATAAATATAACAAAATAAGCCTTAAAAAACAATTGAACACAGAAAAAAATTGGGAGGTTCAGAACACGCGAATCGAAGTTTAACATTCTTCGTGACTTCCTTTGCCTTGGAAATAGGGAAAACTAATCGAAACGTATGTTTACGCAAGTATCGTCGGAAATAGAACGAGTTTTGGGATGGTATTATTTAGCCGCAGTTTGAATTATGCAATGTGCATCGCTTCGGATGTTTTAAATAAGATGAAAATAGTGTTTTTCTGTTTACTAAGACCACGAACTTCGAATATTTACTCTGCTCGAAAGACAGAGGACAACATTTATGTGTCGAGAACATTTCGGTAAACCCCCACCTCATGTGCGAAATAACTTCGCACTACATAGAAACAATAGATTCGATTTACGCACAAAAAGTTAAAACACCTATAAAATAGCAAATGGAAAAGATCAGTCAAGCTTTCGGACGCGTCAGCATCAGTCTTTTCTCAGAAGTAATGATAAATTAATATATAAATAACGATAAGTAATAGATTCAATTTTAAGAACGTTTGTTATCAGTAAAACGCGAATCGAACGATGGAACATCAACTTGTATATAGTGAAGCTTTATATTCCCTCGCAAAGGGAAGTTTGGTCGACGCTTGTAGCTCAGTGTGGAAGAGCATTTGGCTGGTTGTCGAGGAGTTATGGGCTAGATTTCTACCAGTGGCCAATAAATTATTCTTTTTTTTTTTTTTGCGAATAAGTTACTATCTGATGAACTATCATTTATTTAAAAAAAAACTGTGAGAATAAAGGCTGGAAAGCCATTCATTTGGTCGCATAGTAATACTCAGTTTTCCGTAATATCCAAAAACGAAATACTGTGGAACCTGGTAAAGAGATCGCCTCTGTAAATCGACCACCTGAATAAAGTGCCCATTTTTAATAAGAGAACTGACAGGGACTTAGTCTTGCCTATACCAAAGTCTGTCTTATATATAGTGACCTGCCTATAGTGACCATTGCAGTTAAGTCCCAAAAATGGTTACTTTAAACAGGGTCTACTGTATGTTAATGTATGATTTACTGATTACTCTCATGTGAACTAATTATTAACTATTTATACAAGATTGCGAATACTACGTAAATTAAATTAAGAAACAATTTTTATCAACTTTTTTAGGCGTAGTAATAGTAACTCCAATGTTATGGCATGGTTAGATGGTGAAACGTTCGTAAAGAAAAGAAATGATTTTTCTGCATCTGCTGGGGTACGATTCCACAACCTTTTGCTATCCGGGCAGGTGCTCCTACCAACTCAGCTACAGACGGACTATTTTACTAATTATTAACTATTTTACTAGTTATTGACATTTTACTAATTATTAACTAGTTTACTAATTATTAACTAGTTTACTAATTATTAACTAGTTTACTAATTATTAACTATTTTACTTATTATTTTTTACTCATAAGTAAATGATTAGACTAATGATCTAGTTAAACCATAACTTAACTGGTCTAACCATGCAATTCGTTATACTATATCTAACTTCCAGAACAAAATTCAGACTACTCAATCCACACGCGTGATAGTGGTTTGGTGGTTATAAGCTCGGTTTAAGGGCTCGCCAGGCTCTGAGTTCGAACCCAGTTAAGCTTGATTGAGTGTAAATATACAATGATTCTGAAGTCATGTTAAGCCGTCTGTCCATAACCCGTAACATGATCTAGAAACCTACACTCAGCGAACTCACTCAAACTCAATTTAAACAATAAAAGGGAACGTTTGTAATTTAAATATATAATATACAATTCATGTCTTGTGTGTCGGCGTCTCGTTACCAACTAATCGAACTAAAAGGGTAGAAAATATGGCTCATTTTAACGAAAATGTAATTAAGAGAAAAGCAAACAGGAAAGCATTCCCAACTATTTGAATCCAAACCCACGTTTTCTGCAACGCATTTCTACTACGCTACCATAAAGCTTTGAATTGAAAGTTGAGCTTGAATTTAAAGCTTTGTTTTCTAATTGGAATATACGTAAGTGCCGAATTAGCAATTATAATACTTTAAAACTTTTATTTTAACTTGCGTCTTAATATTATTTAAAGAATGTTACCCATTAGTCATGGAGTACATTCTGGGATATTCTAACTTCACGGAAATATTCAAAAGATACTCCGTGCTACACATAGGAGTATTCTAAGTTACACTAACTTCGCAAGAATATTAATATAATGATAGTACACAATTGTGGACGGTATTTTTCTTATTTATTTGAATAAAATGAACTGATATTGCAGCATGTATCCCTTAAGCAATTCTTATTTGGATATTTGCACTTATATTGCTGTTTTATATATATCAGTTAATTTTAGTAGAGTATATGCATAATGTAAATTTCAAGCGCATCTAATTAAATTTAATTACAAAGTGACTATTTTGAAATGCTTGTTAGTAAACATGCTCTCCGAATAGATAAATAAATGGCAGTTTGTTTTAAGGGAGTTTAGTGAAACTGACATTCTATATGATGGATGTCTCTTTCTCTCATTGCGTGTAAACATAGTTAGACAGAAGAGATTGATAAATATGGATTTCGGGATCAGAAGTTAATGCTCTTTTAGACGAAGGGTATTAATAGTTAATGCTTTTTTTTTTCCAAAAGAGAAATATAAGATGAATATTTGGACGTATTTCTATTTCTGGATGTGTTTTAAGACCTAGCGTATACGTCATTTGCTTGATGGTTACTTTGAGAAGCCTCAGAAATATATTATGACATGAAATTTATCACCAAAATGGTGACATAACTTCCTTTTCTCGGCGTTTTGGGTCATTTTTTAGTACGCTTCATTCCAATATACTTATGAAAATTACTGATGACTATGTTCAGAGGTTTGGTACGATTTGTTTTAGTTTTGATTAATGTAGTCAATGCTGGTAATAATTAGTTTGTATTTTGTTCTCCCCATAAGACTCCTACCAGAGAAAACTTGCACAAATATATCTCAAAAACGGATATTATCAATATAATGCTAAGAATAAAGTTATTATACTGTGGACGCATCGTCGGGGCTGTGCTCACCTAATATATCTAAAAATATTTAACTAAAATAAAATTTAAAAAATTAAGTTTCCAAAAATTTGACAAATTTTGCTTGGAGACATTTTGGACCGTTTACTGATGAACTCCGTGCTGATTGAAACGCGG
>QLNU02003225.1:53311752-53337779 GCA_006491805.2 Dysdera silvatica | reverse complement strand
ATCGCGATCATACATATAGCTCTCTCCGTTCGACAGTTATCTGCGTGTATAAGGACTTTACTAACCACCCTGTGTATATATATATATAGTGACCAATAACTTAAGAATAAAATTCAGTTACATTTGAATTCTTTAGATGACGAATTCAATTATTATTTCCCTGATATTTCATCTGATGACTGGTCTAGGATATTAACTAGAAATCCTTTTCTTGTTGATATCGATGTACTGCTACAACGTTTTCAAGAAGAAGCCATAAAACTGAAATGCGATTTAAAGGCGAAAGAGGATTTTAAAACAATGGGCCTGGGTGGATTTTGGATACATTACCTTACATTGTACCCCCAACGTCTCTAACGTTGCCTTAAGCGTCATTGTGCCATTTTCGTCAACATATCTCTATAAATCAGGATTTTCAACACTTACTGCCATAAAAACAAAACAGCGTTGCCGTTTACAGTTGAAGAGCGATATCCTTGGTGCGTTATCCAACATCAAACCAAACACCACACGTACATGACATAATCAAGGCAAAACAGTGTCAATCTTCACACTGACATTTAGTGACTTGATTGTTGATCATCTGCTTTTTGTTTTCACAGATTGCTTTATTTGAAATTTGTTCTTTTCGTGGACCATTTCATTAATTGTGTGGAATATCATGTACTGGTATAAAAGTAATGTTCGTTAAGAATAAGAAAATATAGGCTTATGGTGGGGGGACATAAGGCCTTACCATACATCTCAAAAGTGGGGGGGGGGCCGCCAACTGAGAAAGGTTGGGGACCATTGATATTTGGCAGATATTTATTGGGAAATGCAAACCTTATAGGAACGCGAGCGATCAATTTTGTCATGATATCCTAAACTTGTCTGGTTTTTCCTGAACCCAATTACGGAAAATAACATAAAGGCAGGTTGCGTGGACGTGAAGGTGCTTTTCAAAAGATATAAGGTGGCAAGCCAGGAGGCTAGCAGTGAGTTAGGTGCTAATAATCAGAGTAACCGTCACCATTACTTAACTACTGCTCTCCGTGATCTTTGTTTCTTGAAATTTGTTCCAGTTGGCTAGTATCACTGTCAGTTTTTGTTGTTGACAATATATTTCTTTGGGTGTATTATAATCTTGCCTGTAAAAATAATACAATTTCTGTACTGTGTAATATTCTTGACTGTATTTTCTCCATGCTGTAAAGATATTAATTTTTTTTTTTTTTAATTTTTGCTTTAAATTATTCTCGATTTCACAAATTTGTGTGTTCGTGCGTTTATAGTATGTCATATTTTTTTATGAACAAATAAGTCAGATTGACTGTAACTATATGACCTCTATGATTGTTATGGTATGTAATATATCGAATAATTGTAAACAATCATTTGTGATTGATAATGTTTTAATATTATTGCAACTTGGCTATGCTCCGTTTAAATGACTAACATCTGACAATTACGTAGAATAAAACCAATAACTTCTTACTCCGATATTTTAACATCCGTTTGAATAATTTAATGAACATTATTTTTGCACAGATTGATTAAGGTGCATACGTTGGAGAAGTCGAAAAACTTGAAATTTCACTTTTTTTAAAAACAACCGATGTTGTTCACTAAATTTTTAGCTTTAAGTTTTTTAGCAAACGCTTGTCTGAAATTTCATTTATTTCTTGAGTTATTTTTATGTGAGTTATTTTTATGTGAGTACCAAGCCAGCAGTTTTACATGGACGCCTACGCACAGTTCTCTGGAAACCAATTTTAAGGACTATACTGCTTAAAGGCAAACATGATATCCATAATCAGATTTACAAATTTACAAAAGCATATTTTAGCATACAAATGTGTGCTTGGAATATACTGGAATAGTAAATATTCGTTTAAAAGTAGTTTATAACTTGACTACCTAAAACAATAGTTTTCTATGAAAAAGGCATTGTGCATTAGGTTTGAGTTTTTTTTTCTAAAAAAAATCTCAAACGTAATTTTTTTTTCGAAAAAAATCATCTGCAATAAAAGTATTATTTTAGTACAAGGCATACAGAAGATAATTATATTTGATTTCCATTTTAAATCATACCCCAAACTTAAATAGAATCAAAATTATGATTGAAACTTGCTGCTCATTAGGCACTTAATTAGCAAATAATTAATTAGCAATTAGTGAAAGAGTTTTTAAAGTTTTCTTCTAGTTTAATTGTAAGAATGCTTTTACTATTTTCAGCACTCCGTGGGATAGTCCGCCGTGTTTATTCAATTGAACTTGTTAAATTCAGTTGAATTAACATGCAAGAATATCCCGCAAAGTGCTGAAATGGTAAAAACACTATAGGATGCCTTGAAAGCCTTCGTATAAGCATACTTGCTACAAAAACAGAATTAATATATTGATAAATAAAAAAGTCTCCAACGCATTCATATACCTTAAAAAAAGGGAAAATTCACAAAATAATCTATTTTTTACTAACCATATAAATATAAATATAATTAGTAAGTATTAATGGAATTGGAAAGATTTCAAGCTGGAGAATGGAGTAATAAGTACGTGTGGAGCGTAGGAAAATTCTAGCAACGAATTCATAAGAAAAAGAAAATCTAATGGTGGAAAAAGAGAAGCTATGGAACAAAGACCGACTAGGGAGACAGTTATTTTAATGTATGTGATAAAAGTTGCTGAAGTTATTGTTAGTTCTTTAAGGAAATATGATATTACGAACCAACGTTCACCTTACGTGACCTCTTTTATGGGAAAAACTGGATTCCAATGAATGAATAGAACGAAACCACGCAGCAGATGCCATGGGAAAAGTATGAAAAATTATTCATATAAGAATAGGGAGAAATCATTTGTAAGAAAAAAGAAACATCGTTCTACGAAACAGGAGGCATCTAATTGTTTTAATGAATATACTTGTGAAAGAGAGAGAGAGGGGAGAGAATGGAGATTAGAGAATATTTCAAAAATTATTTATTGAAATTTTACTTTTATCTGTTTAATGTTTTACTTAGAGTCTTAGGGGCGTAATCGAGATAATATTATCACAAACGCGAATCCCAATCTTTACAAAAGCTTCGCAGAGAAGCGGGGAAAATCTAGGATAAAGCATACTTTGCGAAATTAGAAGAGGAAACGCGGTGCATATCCACATGCGGTAATTCCTTAGGGAAACGCAAAATACGGAATTCCAAATTCCAGGTGCGTATATAAAATATACAAAAAAATCTCAGTTAAAAATTTAATTTAAAACGTTAATAGCTATTTCGAAAGCATGGATCGTCCTTCTCCAGCACATAAATAATTTTTTATGCTCTGAAAAAGAAAGCTCCATGTTTTTTTCAAAAGAGCTATCAATTTTTTAAAATTAGATTTTTAACGTTGTTATTTTGTGGGCTTTATATTTTATATTATCTAAACCTAATGTGTCGGTCATTCATATTTATAGTTCGTTAATAATTTGTTTAATATAAAGAACTTTTCTCAAAACTATGAGCTTTTATGATATTGATAAAAATGAAGCGTTTTTCTTCTCTTCATATCGTTTTCCTTATATTTTCTCGTATTTCTTTTATATTTTTCATATATATTTATATTTTAAATTCATATATCTATATTTCTTTTTTTATATTTTCATTATCTTATATCTTTTTCTTTTTTATATTTATATTTCTTTTACACTTTTTTCTCTTATTTTTTTTTATACTTTTTCTTCTCTTTGGCTTTTCCGTTCTTTATATTTTTTACTGTTTCGTATTTCTTCACTTCCTTATTTTTCCTTTTACTCGCTTTTTTCTCTGCTAGTTTTCACATTCTAACTAGTTGAGAAAATATATTGATTACAGCAAATATTATATATTCATTACTTTAATGATATACGAAGGAAATTAAATTTTTACTTCAATATATTTTAAATCAACGTATACCTTGTAAAGTATCATTACAAAAAGAAATTTAAAGAAAACCAACGTGAACTGAAAAGCCGTTATCTTAAATGTAATAATAAATAATAAAATAATAATAATAATAAATAATAAAATAATAATAATAATAATAATAATAATAATAATAATAATAAATAAATAAATGTAATAAAATATGCGCCTCTGCTGTCTAATGGGTATAATCACAGCTTCCGAATTTACTGAGTTCTGAGTCTACTCGCAAGTAAACTTATTCGTGTGTTACGTATCGTGAGGTCACAGTATCGTTGTCGCTACGTATCAGAGGTCACAGTATCGTTGTCGCTACGTATCAGAGGTCATTAGTATCATGTGGACACATTAGCGATGTCCCAATATGAAAACAACTAACAATATTTCGTCTTTAGCCAGCAGTGTAAAACTGCC
The DNA here is from genome assembly GCA_006491805.2 of Dysdera silvatica. Classification (NCBI taxonomy): domain Eukaryota; kingdom Metazoa; phylum Arthropoda; class Arachnida; order Araneae; family Dysderidae; genus Dysdera; species Dysdera silvatica. The sequence continues at coordinate 53,333,442 of QLNU02003225.1, read as the reverse complement.
GGACACCAATAGTGTTAAGAAGAAAATCAATAGTGGTGTGTTTGAGAAATTTCTGATTGTGAGCATATTCACAGATTTCAGTCTCTCCACAATCCACGAAAGATTTCCACGGCTTTTAAATAATTGTATATCAGCTGCGATAAACTAAATTCAATTTATATTTTGTTTTTTAGAAAAAAAAATTTATTTCCGTCCATAAATAATTTAGTTTCAGGTAGTGAATTATACCCAATATGACAAAAACAATTTTCACTACTATGTTTTTAATTATATATTTCATAAGAAATATATCATCGGCCTTTTTTTCATGAAAAATGTTTATCAAACAAAATCAGCTCTCTCTGAAATAAATTACTTAACGAAGACGAAATCCAATATCGTGGTGGTTTCCAAAATAAATAAACAAACAAGCATCTTTATATTGTGGATACAATATTTGCAAAATATCATTTTGTTTCCTAACATCTTACAGTATTAGTCTTTTTGTTTGTTCGTTGTTTTTTTTTGCAAAATTCCGAAGATTTCAATTAAAAATTCACTTTATCTCAGTTCATTTTTATTTAAAAAAAACGTGTAGTAATAATTTACTTCTAGACACTGTTCTAAAGCTACCTGAAAATCTAATACTTTATGCGAAAGATTATTTCCTTTTAGATGCACAACTGTATTTAAGTAAAATAATCCTGTAACTACAAATGCAATGTACGTATAATAAGTGGTTATTGAAGTGTGGAAGTAGTTAAACATTATCTCTACTTTTCTACTATAGACATAAAATGACGCATATTATAGGGGAACTAATCCTTAAATATATATTACACAGAATTTTCGTGAAAACAACTCTATGCAGGAATATAGAATTTACTAAACCTTAATGATTTAGTGATGCTATCATTTTACGCTGAAGTGCCAGAAAAATTGGCACACCTACGTAATATTGTGTAGCCTCCTCGTCCACGCACGCAGAAGTGCCGCAACACGACGTGGCATGGACTCGACTAATGTCTGAAGGTATCCTGGAGACAATTCACACCAGGAATCCTGCAGGGCAGTCCACAAATCCATAGGAGTGCAAGGAGGTAGAGATCTCTTCTGAACAGCACGTTGCAAGGCATCCCAGATATGCTCGATAATGTTCATGTCTGGCGATTTAGGTGGCCAATGGAAGTGTCTAAAGTCAGAAGAGTGTTCCTGGAGCCACTCGGTAGCAACTCTCGATGTGTGGGGTGTCGCATTATCATGCTGAAATTGTCCAAGTCCGTCGGAATGCACAATGGACATGAATGGGTGTAGGTGATCGGACATGATGCTTACGTACCTGTCACCTGTCAGAGTTGTCTCTAGACGTATCAGGGGTCCCATATCACGCCAACTGCACACGCCAAATTCTCCCAATTCATATTTTATTAAAAAATAAATTTATAGTTATTTAGTTACATTAAATAAATTTTAACATATAATTAAATAATTATTTTATATTAAATTCCCTATAGCGTAAATTAGCAAAATAAACAAACACGCATATATTAAACAGTGTTAAGATCCGGACTATTACGATATTTGCAAAAGAAAAAGAAAGCGACAACGCAATTTTCGCTGTAAATATCGAAGTGAGAGAAGCACATGATGGATCTTTTTCAATTTAAGTTTATAAAAAATAACCTCATAAATCACAAGAAAGACTTTTCCTTCCCTTTTTCCAAGTCTCTGTCGTCAGAAAAGACCACAATACTTCTTTAGCTGCTTACGTTAAGAAGAATCGCAACCCAAAATTGCATCAGCATATAAAGGATGTCCTCTGAGCAAACGGGCCTTCCAACAATTTTGCTACCGTAAGTATAAATCATGAAAACATAGATATTTTGCGCTTTGCCGTATTTAGCCAAAACTTCGATATAACCTATCCCCGTCTACATATAAAGCATTTCCTGACGTTCACACTCTTCCCAGTTGGAGTAACAGTTCAGAAATCAATTTATCAACAATTTATTATAGTTAAAAATCTATAAATAAAATCAAGCAAAATTAAATTATCCATTCACGCTTTTCATGTTGAACGTCGGAGTGAGACCACTTGCTGAATATGAAAACCACTACGATCTTTGCTCAAACCTGTCAAACTTTCTAAGTTTCGATAGCTATTAAAATTAAGCAAAATACAACCGGCTATTCAAGCACAAACAATGCTTTAAAGGAATATCTCGTGCAGTCACCAGTCTTTTACTAAACATTGTCAAATTGATCAAGTTTTCGGCTTCTGAAAAGTTTTTAAAATTATGTGAAATATGGCTGGATATTCAACTTCATCACGCCATGCCTTAAAAGAATGCAACGTATACAGAATTAGGAAATCATTTCAGTCATTTGCTAAACCGCGTCAAATTTCGTCACTTTCAGGAAAGTGGGAAAAACTGAATGCCAGCCAAGAGATTTCTTGCAATATACTTGGTATATGTGATTGAATCGTCAGTTATCAAACACGTATCTTGTTGGTTTAGCTCAGTTGTTGAAGTATGTGGCACAAACTGGAAATTCTTTTTTTTAATCAGAAATTAGTATCCTATCATCCATAAATATGGAAATTTATAACTCCTTCCGATTTCAAAATCTTAATACAGAATTTTACAATAAAAGATGAGTGCTAGTCGTCATTGGCCAATTACGTCCCCTAGTCCCCTAATTTTACATTTTTATACTCTAACGTTTACTTAAAATCTGGTAAGTTTCATATTTACTATCAAAATTTATTCATCATTTCGTGAAGCGCACCGTCTGCGCTTGAATAATGTATTAGAATTCCTATAAAAGCTCAAGAGAAACTCATATTTTATTTAAATATCCGTAAAAATTTCCAATATGTTCTGGTTATCCGATTTTATGGATACCTTGCAGTAAATTTTATTGATGTAAGAGTCCATTTTCAAAAGAATATTTTTTGATTACAGCTGAGGTAACAAAATGCATGGGGGGAAAACAAAAGACATTCGAAGTTAAAATGATTTTGCACGTGCTCGAAATTCCGGGCTCGTTTTTTACGTGAAATTCATTTTTACTACTAGTAGATGAACTCCATCGATGTGAACAACACTTTTTTTCATGAAATTGCCAGTAAACTTACATTTTATATACAAGTACGTGTTTATTCACCAAAGTAGCGCTCGAAGTGGAAAAATAATGTAGTAAAGTAATGCCAAAGTAGTTCACCAACATAGTGCTATACTTAAACTACGCGACAATTGCAGAGTACTATCATTATATTATGCTACAAATATATAATACTATAGTTATATTATTCTTCAAGTATATAACATAGCACATAATATCATAGCACCTAACCTAATAAACTCAAGTGCCAATCATCCAGATGGGTTTCCAATAATTACAAAGTGTACTTTCTAATCAACAATTTACTCCTTGCCTAAAAAAAAAAGTAGTTGAGTACAGATACCAATGTCTGACAGACAACGAATAATAAATCCTTTGCAGTATAAGGATTCGTCAAACACATAACTCGATCTGCTCCAATTGACTCTGCTCGCAACACAGCTATGAAGGCAACACCACAAAATTGGGGAACAGAGCAACACGCCCTCTGGCGTCCGGGCATTGGAGCTATAGAAATAGTTAAACTGAAATTAACACAGAAATTGGCATCATCTCATTCAGACAATAAACTCGACTATTTATAACTGAAAATAACACGTACCCGGATTTTACAATCCGGCCACGTAGCTTCTGGCTTGCATTAAGACAAACGTATGGAACCATCTCGTAAACACACACCTTGGATTTGGCTTTTGAAGGGAATTAGACAATTTTAACTCTTCCTAGAACGACTATGGTTTATTCCAACGGAACATCATCATACAATAATATGAATGTGGTTGTACTACAGTTGACGCATCCCAGCAATGTCATTACGGTTCGACTGCAGATTAGTCCCACTTCGTTGAACCAAGAGATATGGCAATACGTGGCACGGTAACAAACTCAAAATATATTGTTACATCAAATACATCAATACGTTATAGTAATTCAATCCTGGCACGACCCAATATTAATCGAACTAAGGTGCTTCACATCCTCGTCCTCAATTATTAGGTCAAGCCAAAGGATACCAAATTATACGCGTTAGTGACATAAGTTATTATCACACAATAAAACTTAAACTTAAGATATTTACAAGCGTTAGAACTAATAGTAAGTATCGCACAAATTTCACTACGTAGAAATTGTATTTCTTACATACCCGCAATCCTTCTTCTAACTATTGGAAATAACTAAAACTCTTATATACAAATAAATATGATTAAAGACACTTATCGGGCAGAATCGAAGTAAGTAGTTGTCAAACCCCAAACGACGTGTTGAGGCAGCAAACCAGGGAGGGATGCAACTCGAACATCAGGCAACGTTCCTTCGAGAGTTCGCAGATTAATTCAATCCAGGACAGTACATTCCTTGTTTCGCATCAACCACGACTTGGACGGAATCACGCCTTCATAAAGATATCGGATTAGCTCAACATGTGACTTCTTCGCTGAACGTAGTAACGCACGTTAAAACGAGAAAATGCCTCTGGCCGCGACTATTACATCTTCGTAACTAACAGCTCACTACTATGGAAGCCCACACATCGGCTCCAACCGCAAGTGTCTTTAAACTGCAACTTGTGTTCTCACCACAAAGTTGTGTCATGCTCAGACCTTCTCGCTTATTAGTACTAACAATAATAAGTACTAGTGTATTTACAACCATGACATAGCAGAGGTCTAACATGTGAAAACGCTTAAGTAACAAAAACGGCCCAGTTGGCTTCATTTCTGACTTTACAAAAACGGTAACACTACAATCCGTTATGAACATAGTGGTTATATTATGCTGCAAATATACAGTAATAGTGTATTATACTGTAAAGTAGCGTATTATACTGTAAACTAGTGTATTATACTGTACAGTAGTGTATTATACTATAGTAGTAGGGTTGTATTATACTATAGTAGTAGGGTTGTATTATACTATAGTAGTAGGGTTGTATTATACTACGAATGTATACCATAATTTACAGCATTGTAAGGCATTGAGTAATGTATATAATTCGTTCGCGAAAAGTAGTCCAAAATACCGTTAGAAATAACGGGAGCTGACGTCACAAACGACCTATCCAATTACAGCAGAAAGGAAGACGTCATTTCAGAAATGATTCTTACCGAACGTTTGTCTGCGCCAAAAACCAGTTCGGAAATGACGTCCTCCCCTCTGCTGTAATCGGCTAGCCCGTTTGTGACTTCAGCTCCCGTTATTTCTAACAGTACCATCGGACTACTTTTCGTAAACAAACGGTAAATGAGATGATGTAGTTTTATAAATAGGAACCGATTTAGCACTATTCCTGTATTTATTTAGGTTCCATGATTCATCATTATTTATTATGTTTATTATTATTATTACATGTGTAACATTTATGTGGTCTTTGTCAATAATAGGGGAATTAATGCAATTAATGTGTAAATTCTACAAAAACAGTGGAAAATATTCATATGCCTTACCCAAGGGTCGAACCCCAACGTCGTTTGCTGCACAACGTAAGCACGACACCACTTAGCTCAATTTTTCTTGTTTTATTTACAACTTATGGAAAACGGTGCCCATAAACTAGGAATCTTGTTTTAACGCGTTGCATTCGTGGTAAAAAACGTTCATTGAATATCCGCCGCGATTTTTCTATGCTCATGTACGATGAATATGAAAGTGCATATACATATCAGTGGCGTACATAGGGAGGGGGCCTTAATGCTTGCATTGCAATGCAATTTTTTACATATGCATATATGGGGTTGAAAATTTGTAATCCCCTGATGAACTTTCTGCGAACCCCCATGTGTTACATGGGCGTACCTTTGTGCATGTAACATACATAATACATCATAATACCTCATCAATAACGATCATACAAATAATCATACATAACAAACATAATATATTATTTCCTATATCAGCGTTTCCTAAACTGGGTTTCACAGAACACTGGTGTTTAGTGCAGTATAGATAAATATCTCGTGATAAATTGGAATGTTTTTCCATAAATAAAATTTCAATTACTTTCAAAAGTAAAATTTATTTAAGAATTAATTACATGCTTTTACTCTTCAGCGCTATAGAATCAGGGCAAATGTAAATTATATATTTACTACGTAAATTACGTATATTATTTTACAAACCAAGTATTCACAAAAAGAAAAAAGTGTTCTGTTATATTTTGAAAGATAAAAAAAAATTTACAGCAGAAAATTGGCGAAACGCTTATCCATAACATAATGTATCAATTAGTACTTCTGCAGCATTCCGTACTTCAATTAGTACTCATGCAGCTAGCCGCATGATGTGCTGCACCATACTGTTCTCAAATTTGTATTGCACCGTTTTCTCCAAAACCTGTTAAGCACTTGAACAGAAATAAGAGGATTTTTTAAAGAGGAGTATTAAAAAGGTGTATTAAACAAAAATACCGTGTTCTGTATAAGTGATGATATTTCTGCACATTTATTTAAATAAAGTATATTATTCTGCCTTTGTTTTTTAAATTAAATTTTAATTCTAACTTCTTTATTATGCTTACAGTTACTAAGCATTTATTTAGTTGATCACTAAGCTTAATTAAACATTATTTGGCTTTATTTATAAAAACGCTATTTCCTGAAGGTTTATCATAAAAAAACTTCCAAATCTAATAAATACTGGCTTTACTTAATGTAAAAATGCAATAATCGCTTAGTTTGAATTAAGGTATTTAAAATGTAATTAATCGAAACAATTTCAAAACGGCAGAATTATTTTAAAATTATTGCGATTACAGAAATCTTTTCGTTTACTTATTTTGTACTATTTGCTTTTTCGTATTTCCTTTCTAACTAACGTCATGTTATTGATTTTCTAAATTTTTTGGTAATTGCCGAATTCGCAAATGCTCCGGAGAGTTATTACGATCGGCTTATTTCCGTTTAGCAACGTATTTTCTCCATTTAACGGCGTCTTTTCTTCATTTAACCACGTCTTTTATTCGTTTAACGACGTCTTTTCTCCATTTGGCGATGTCTTTTCTCTATTTAACGACGCCTTTTTGCCGTTTAACGATGTATTTTCTCAGTCTATTGGACGCCGTCAATGTGAAAATGTGCCGTAATTATTTATCAGCTTGCATAAAATTTCTTACACTTTAAAAAAAAAGTATAATTAATCTTTCCTCATTTTTAATGGTATTAAATCGTAACACTAATTAATGAAGCTAATTAGTGCAGAGAACTGTTTATGAAAGCATTAATTTTCCACTAATTTTTATTAAATGCTTTTTTTTATATTTTATTTTCTTTGAGAAAAAAAAAATGTGAAAAAGGAACTGTGCTTGATAGCCTTAGAACATGAAGACCTTCTGCGTGTGAGACGGATGTGATAACGACAACACCACTGGCACTCGTTTTTAAAAATCTCATTTTAATGGCAAATTAATACTTTAGCATCTTAATACCAACTAAATACTTTATCATCTTATTAACTAAATGCTTTATCATCTTAATACCAACTAATACTTTATCATGCTAATACCAACTAAATACTTTATCATCTTAATACCAACTAAATGCTTTATCATCTTAATACCAACTTCAAATGCTTTACATCATCGCCAATACCAACTAAATACTTTATCATCCTTAATACCAGCTAAAAATACTTTATCATCTTAATGCAACTGTGCTGTAAATATTAATACCAACTAAATACTTTATCATCTTAATACCAACTAAATACTTTATCATCTTAATACCAACTAAATGCTTTATCATCTTAATACCAACTAAATACTTTATCATCTTAATACCAACTAAATGCTTTATCATCTTAATACCAACTAAATACTTTATGTCTTAATACCAACTAAATGCTTTATCATCTTAATACCAACTAAATACTTTATCATCTTAATACCAACTAGTAACATGTTATTTCCAACTAAATGGCACATCATCTTAATACCAACTAAATGCTTTGTCCATATCTTAATACCAACTAAAAATAAATAAATATATGTGTAACTGAAAACTTAAAAGACGAGTTCTATTTATAAAACAGTCTAAAAATCTTTTTTTTTTTAATTAAAATTTAGGGGGCGTAATTTTATCCACAAATTGGTGCTTTCATCTCAAGCCACGATTTCACTGTACTCAAACAATAAATACGCGATTCCCTTCACATTCCTGGCTACATATATAAACACAGACATGCCCTTATCCAGAAGGGGGGGGTATCTTACGTACCGGTCCCCCTAAACTAATTTATTAATGGTTAATTGGCTATGGCCTCTCTTGCTGTGATTGTATCAGTACACTCTGTAAAAATTTTTTGAATACCCCTGAAATTAAATACAGGCTGCGATCTTGGTCACAGATGATTTTTCTACCTCCTTGGTGGGAGAGGATGGGGCCGGAGTGTACAGTACTCCCTTTGAATGTTCAATCCAGATTGCCAAGAGAGCATCAAACTTTGATGATGAATTAAGAGCCATTGTAGGCATAAAGAAATTAACGAATCACTGTCGAAGAAAAATGGCAATATTCTGTGATTTAAAAGCTGTTTTATCATCAGTGTCTGTCATCCACACCCCAATTATATCTATGGTGGTAGACTGTAGATATGCCATCTCTTCTCCAATGTTAGATGACTGGACAGTTGCCTTTCAGTGGATACCCAGTCACTATGGTATCACTGGAAATGGAAGAGCAGGCATACTGGCAAAGGCAGGAAGTCAAATGAATCACCCAATTAACAAAATTGGACTATTAACAGCCTATTCTCACACTGGAAAAACCTTTGCTATACTCCAATCTGTTAACTACAGTGAAATGGCTTTCTATAGAAGATGATCTTCCCTGATTATGTACACAACTCCATTGCCAAGAAACCTTCACAGATCCACTTCGGTAACGAACTTCAGACTTCTAACAGGACATGATTATCTCTAATTACAACTTTTTAGTATCGGGCTGGTAGACTCACAAACATGCCCACTCTGCAATACCAATAATTCAATGGATTCGGATCACCTTTGTCTGTGTCCTGAATTTTCTTACACAGGAGCTAACATTAACACCAATGATACTATTTCTGGCAATAACACCTTATATTGGGCTGAGCAGCGCCAAATGTCCATAAGGTCAAGTGCGGACGCTGGATTAAAAAAATCTCATGGCTATACTTCCATTCATTTTTCGGCTCAAGTGACCCACATTTATATAATCACCAAATTGTTGACCAAGAGATGTAATCCAGATTTTTTTAGTAAATCTCGGTTATTAGAAATATTTTTAAAACAGACATCCAAAAATAAATTATGTTTACTTAAGATAATTATAATTATATTTACGAAAAGGAGCATTTATAAAAAAAATGCGAGGGAAGAGGATTCAAAAGTTCACTATTTAAATTTACTGAATTGTTTAATATCGACGCCTGCCCGGCTGGCTCAGTCGGTAGAGCACGAGACTCTTAATCTCGGGGTCGTAGGTTCGAGCCCCACGTTGGGCGTGCATTTTTTTTTTAATTAAAATTTTATTTTTTTAAGAATATCTTCACAATATCCCGCAACTTACGAGCTAAGAAGTACTGATCAAATATTTGAAAGCAATTTCGAGAAAGTCTGATTACTATGTAAAACTCATTACCCGCAATTTGAATTTAAAAAAAATGACAAACTTTTTTTGAGTAACTCTTTTAGAGTTTGTAACTTATGCTATATATATCAATGAAGGGATCAGGAAGCTTAAAAAATGTCATTTGATGCGAAAATTAGAGAAAATAATATTTTGATATCCGGTGGGGGTCCTTGATCCCGATGAGAAGCCCCCTCTATTGCGCCACTGCTGCACACATCTATTTCAACATATAGAAGCACAGCGGGAATTTGAATGGTTAAAATAATGCATTCTTTAAATTAAATGGGCATTATCATGTTCTTAAAGGAGTGATCACTTCAATAAAGGAGTAATCATCACGTTCATAAAGGAGTAATCACTTTCATAAAGGAGTAATCACTTCCATAAAGGAGTGATCACTTCCATTGGCTTTCTCATTGGTCATTTCTTCATTGGTTTTCGTTCTTACCGAATGAATCACTGAAAAAGACCGACTTTTTCTAATTTGTACAAATTCCAAAGACCGAGTCATATTTAAACAGTGCGTATGACACGTGGCATTCCTAAAAAAAAAGAACGATCGTTTTTCACTTCTGTTGTGCAGTGTTTTTGGCATATATTAGCTCAACAAATTTTTTGGCTAAGTTTTAATAACATCTATTCATATACGTTTCATCTTGATTATTTTTTAATGATGTATAAATTGACGTTACTCTGTCCTGTTGTTAGTAAGATATTATTGCCTTTCACAAGGATAACATTATTTTTAAATTTATCAAATATTAGTCAACCTACAAAACCATTGGACGTGGTGCCCAAAATACTATCCATTTGTTTATATTCCAATCTTTACATGGTCCAAGTTATATCCCCGCCAGCGTGGCCCAATGAATACGGCTTCTAACTTTTGATCAGGAGATTGCAGGTTCCAGTCTTTCTGCAGGCTTTTTTTTTTCAAAAATTTTTTTTATTACAGTTCCAGTAGATTTCTTATAATATTCAAATCAAATCAGACTTTATTTAGACGGATACAATGGTTTACATGAGGTAGTAATAATTTACAATTTATTGCTTAGATTGATCCTAGATAGCAAAGGGTAAAGATTTTGGGGTCTGACAAAACACCTGCAACCCATAATTGGATATAATTAGTAGAAGCGGAAGTAAATACTAATATTTATCAAACATACTTATGTCGATAACATGTTTTGAGTTAATCTGTTTATAACCATAATTTTGAAGTTTGTTATGGATAAGGGTGCGTGAATTAATTTACAATTTGGTTCTTTCAGTGTGGACTTATTTTCTCATCCTTTTACAATTCTTCTACTCGTTCCCATTGTTTTGCTTCATTCATTGAATCTAACTGAGAGTGGTCATCATTTCTAATTAATAATATATTGCCATTCCCCCAGTGATAATCGATGGCGAAATGTTTTTACAATCGAAAGAATCGCAATCGAATCTTATTTACAATCGAGTCAACAATTCATTCGTCCTTGAACTTAACAATCGAGATGTTCAATTGTCATCGCGAGTTATATGCCCAACTACACTGCGCATGCGCGTGAATATTGCTGAATTATTACTGCATGTTTCCGTTAATCGAGAAACTAGTTCCACCAAGCACGGTTACACGATGTATCGAGTCAGGTTTAAAAACAATCGAGAGGTTTCGAGATGTTCAAATAACCGACACAATCGACTAAAACACTACATTCCCTCCTGGCCTTGACAAATCGTTACGAACTGTACTCACCAAACAAAAACGGTACTTGCCCGCCTCGAAAAGCAAACCTAAGAGCTTAGTTTTAAAATATGTTTTATTACTCACCAACTACAAAAATATAGCTGACAATGGCCACCGAGTGACGATTTGTCGAACCCTAATCATTCCCATATACGTACCGCCTACTTTTACACTAGAGTAAGTAAAATAAAGCCTCTCATTAACGGACATTCACAATTAAAAAAAATTGTCCGACATAAAAAGGTGACCACAAAAAAGAGTATTATTACGAAGGGGTCTCTTTCCGAGAAGTTTTTTATCTAACCGCAAAATGGCTGGGTTACCTTATCTATAGGGTCCGTTAAAGAGGGATTTTACGGTATATGTACGGTGCCAGGAAGTTTCTTGAAGCTTAATTTTTATAACGCATTGCACCATGGGTTATGTTTGTTATGTCGAGGGCCTCGGCGTGCGGGTGTGTCTGTATATTTAGTTCTCAAGGTGCCTTGCTTCTTAACCTTACACTAGTGCAGGTGCACAGCCAAAGTGGGGGGCTGAGGTGTGTCAACTTACCCCAGTAAGAAATCCTGGCTGCGGCACTGCACAGGTGTCAAAATAACAGTAAATAATTATTCTCAGGTGTCTAAATCGTATCTTACTGAAGTCCAATTCCTATCCACACATCGCTACGCCGTGAAATCACATGTATGCGACTAAAAATTAAAATCTGCGGAAAATACAAGTAAGTTTACAATGAAAAGAAAACAAAGAAAGATGTGTTCTTTATTTTTCCCTATTAGAAAAATCGACGCGTGATTTACATGCTCAGATGCGTCATCCTAATGCTTTTAATGGAGATAAACGATGGTTTTATTGAGCTCATTATTTAACAGCGATTTCTTTTTCGTTGTGTTCGTTTAGTGAAGCAACTGGCTCCGACAGATGCGATTTATCAGTGGCCAAGGAACTCTTTAAAAAAGGTTAATTAGGTACAATGTAAATTTTCCTTAACAAAATGAAGTTTTACGGCTCTTGTTTCAAGCTAAATTTATATTTTACAGAAAATATACAACAGAAAGTGATTTTAAACTGACACGTTGTAGGAAGTGAAAAATATAAATAGTGTAAGAAAAAACATACGTTGCATAGTAAACATTTAGTCGTCTTAGCAAACCATCATTAGATAGTTAAAAGTCTATTTATTTTTTAATATTTTTAATGAAGTTCCATTGCGCGTTTTACAGTCATATTTCATTTATTGCCTATAGTAATTTTCATAAAATTTAAAATTTCATATGCAAATTTAAAATTTCTTATATGTAATTTAAAATTTCATATGTAAATTTAAAATTATATGTAAATTTAAAATTATATGTACTTAAATTTCATATGTAAATTTAAAATTTCATATGTAAATTTAAAATTTCATATGTAAATTTAAAAATTTCATATGTACTTAAATGGCCATATGTAATTGAAATTTCATATGTAAATTTAAATTTCATATATATAAATTTTATATATCAAAATATCATCAATATTACCATCAAACAACCCTTCCTCCAACATGATTAGCATATATTTATTTACAACTTAATGATCAGAGATATCTTTATTATATCTCTACAAAAAATCTCTAAAAAAGTCATAAGATTATACATTTACAGTATTTGCTTGTTTGCTTGTGACCTCATTCAGACGATAATCCATGGTGAATAACTCTACACATGTACATTAAAAATGAGATGGTCTCGGGCCCTGTATTTCATGTTATTTTCGGGCTCGGGCCCTATATTTCATATTATTTTCGGGTTCGGGCCCTACATTTCATGTTACTTTCGGGCTCGGGTGGGCCCGAGCTTATAAGACGGGTATAACTGAAGCCGAAAACTGACTTTTCTATATTGAAGTTCAGGGCGGGCTCAGGCTCAAATTTCCATGAAGTATTTCGGGCTCGGGTGGGCTGAAATTGCAATTCTTCGCGCTCGGTCAGTCTCGGGCTTTAAACATTGAACCCGAACATCTCTAATGTGCATATATATGTGTGAGTTGGGACTCCGATCTTTATGCACACGAGGCGCCATGATTGTGTAAACAGTGACGGTAGCGAATGCGTTGAAACGGCAAACATTCGGGAGAGGTGAAGCAACCGAGATGGAGGTTGAACGCAGGTCAGCGACGCTGACGACAACATAGGAATATAGAGGATATTACCGAGATGATACATTGCTGTGACCACATACTTATGACAGATTCGGACAATTTATATTGTGTGCTTTAACGTAGAAGATGAGACGTTGTAACTTTGTGAAGTAGCTGTAGCAATTATTCATTAAAACATAGACTTTAGAATGAAGCACTCTATGGATAAATATTAAGTCCCACGTGTATATATATATAAGAAAAATTGTGTAAAGAACAAAAATTGTTTGCAAAATATGTATGCTTGTCTGTAAAATGTAGCGCATAGCCGTCAAGTAAATATAAAAGGACTGTTATTATTATATTAATAATAGCTTAAACAGAACATAAAACGACAATATAATAATGCAATCTATGATTTAGGATATTAGTCATGTTATATTATGTTGTAAATTTGGATCTTTTTTTTTTTTTTGAATCCACTCCTACAAGCTCGAGACTTTTTTTTGTAAACGATACAAAAGACCCAGCCGAGTATCGAAACGGCGACTCTCTCTGCGAACGGAGTATCTTAACCAACTAGGCCATCAGAACACGAGAACGATTTCTCTTCAATTTTTCAACGATTTATAGAGAACTCCTTCTCTTCGTATTTTTTATAACGTATTATTACCATTCACAGGGGTAACACAATTGTGGAATTTTCTAAATATTGGTCAAAGCATGCTTTTCTTTTTCCTGAAAAATACAAACATTTGCGTATTCTTCTGTCTAACCTTTCATCTTTTGAAGGTTCGATAATTCTGACGTCAAAAAGACTGGAAAAATAGGATTTCTTTTGCTTAAATCTTTCAGGTTCAGTTCTGTTTCCTTTTGTTTTAGTTGAGTAGTCGGAACGTAAATGGTGCATTCCTGACGTAAGCTGAAAACCCTCCATAAAAGCTTTTTTAAAAATACCATCGCATATCTTAAATCTGGAGAAAAGAAATTTTTTCACGAACAATTGATCTTAGCAAAATTCCATGGTCGAACGCTTCCATGCGTTTTCTTATTCGATACAAAAATAGAAGACTAAAATTTTTTTCAATTATCTCAAAAATTCGATAAGAATAAAATTTTACTCGCTGAATTTACACTGGTGTAAGAAGTTAAAGAACAGTGGAGCCTGGTAAAATAATTACCTGAATAAAATGACCATTTTATAAGAGAGAGAGAACTGGTAGAGACATCTTCATGTCTATACCAAAGTCTGTAGGTTACTACCTGTCTCTATGGCGACCATTGCGGCCCAGTCTCAAAGGTGGCCACTTTAGACAGGTTTTACTGTATAAAACATTCAAGCCATATTTCTTTACTTTTTTAGCTCAGGAACTGAATTTATTCACTTCATTTAAATTGTATTATAACAAAACCTCAGTTACAATACAACAATAGAATGCATTACGTTGCAGCAAGAATTAAAATATACAAACAAAATTTAATATTTCAAGTATAGGCTACATACTATACTGAACTCAGAACTTAACAGACGTATTAAACTTAACAACAGTGCATTCGAAAAAAAAATAGTTTTATCCTGAAGGGAAAATTGCTTTTGTGTCTAAAAAGAAATGTCTTCAACCAGTGTGTAATGCCAGTCCTCTCTTACAGATCAGGGACATGATTATGCTAACAACTGCAGCAATACGGACGTTACAGACAACCAAGACAAGTATGGAGAGGTGTATGCTTGGAATAACTAGAAGAGATCGAAAAAAAAAAAGACACACTTGGGTGAGAGGGCAAACTAGAGTAAAGGACATCATTGTTAAAGTAAAAAGACTGAAATGGCGATGGTCTTGGCATATCGCAAGAACTGATCAACGATAGACAACGCAAAATCTCAACTAGATTCCAAGGGACCACCTAATAGCTAGAAAACTTCCTGAAACTAGATGGTTGGATGAAAGAAGAAAACAGGTTGGTGTGATGTGGAAGCGTATTGCTCGGGATAGACTTGTGTTGGAAAGCATTTGGATATACCTTCATCCAGTAGTGGATAGGTGATGGTTGAATATGGTGATGACTATACTGCATATAATTAGCAAAATTTCGCTATTGGTCCAAAGTATATAAGAAAACATTCTGCGACGTTTCGGGAACTGCTATTATTTTTTATCAAGGGAATAATTGAGGATGTCAGAATGACCTGTACTTATACCCTCCTCCCCGTTCTGAAGGTTTCCCAGAGCAATCCCGCATCCGGGATTTTCCCAAACTATTATTCTGTTTTTCTCTATCTTCCTGCATAATTGTCGTATGATTCATAAAATGTTCATAAAATGAAAAATAATTAGACCAGTGGGAAAATTTTACTAATTATGATAAGCTCTACTGTGTGTGTGTGTGTGTGTGTGTGTGTGTGTGTGTGTGTGTATGTGTGTGTGTGTGTGTGTGTGTGTGTGTGTGTGTGCATATGTGTATGCATATTCTATTCATCTTTATTCATATCAATGTACAACATATTACAATACGTGATTCATGAAACTTTGAATTTGATTAATATACAACATTTAACTTAATACAAAATTATCTAAAAATAAAAATTAGGAAGCAATTGTACAAAGATATTGGAGACACCGGAAAAAGACCAGTTTAACTGATCTGACTAGTCCAGTGCCCCCCCACACACACACACACACAAACATAAAAGACCTGTTAACATCAGCACCATGCTATTTATTAATTAAGTAAATGTGTAATTTCAATAAATAAAAAACAGCAAAAAGAGAAATGGCTGAACATCGGTAAGGGGCAGAAAAATTCGAGGAAAAAATAATTTCTCGAACCATGCGCTTAAATTCTGAAAGGGAATGAATGTAAGGGAGGTTATGACCGATATAATTCCAAATTTTTGGACCAATATTGTTCAAAGAGGTTCCACCAATATTGGTACGAGTGTGTGGTATTCTAAACATAGGTATTGATCCAAGATCATATTGTGGAGTAAATGGAACAAAATATATCGAGTCCCCAAGAAAATTAAAAATAATTCGTTTGAACATTAAGATCTGCATTAAATAGCAATATAGTGAAGTTACTGGAATGATATTAAAAGATGAGTAAAATGTCAAAGGATCAGATCGATTAAATCGATTTGGAAAGAAAATTGTAAAAAATCTATTTTGAAGTCGTGATAATCTAACTGTGTTTGTACTCGTAGAAAGACCAAAGATCAAAAACCCAAAATTGAATAATGAGGCCACTAACGAATGATAGAGCGTCAGAACAATCCTAGGTGGAAGAGAAGTCCTAAATCACGTCATCATTCCAATGGTCCTTGAGACCTTTATGCAAACATTATCATATTGGCGGTTCCATGCGGTTTATGCACATGTGTGTATACTGAAACATTATTAGAAAATAATATGATACTAATAAATATTAATATCAAAGAATGGGATTTATATAACAAGAGTTTAATATATAAGAAATCTAAAATGGAAATCAAATTAAAATTGACGTTGTGAGACAAAAAAAATATATAGCATATTAATAAAATATGTCAACACACACACACATAAAAAAAGTTGTTTTCATCAAATTAAATCCTCTTGTTGTACAGTGCAAATACACAATACAAAAATACAATTAAACCAAAACTATGTGATAATAATAATAATAATTTTAATGTATTGTATACTTTTACAAATTTCAACTTTACTGTTTCACAATTTCACATAAAGGTATACATTTGTATGAGCAGTAATGTAATATAAGAACCATTAAAAGCGCACATTATTACACACACTATCATTCATTATTTCTTTTAATAAAGTTTTACCTTAAAAAGTAAAACTTTAAAGTTTTTTAAAGTTTAACCTTACTAAACTTAATGCGCGTTATCTATTTAATTAGATAATTTTCTGTGCTTTCTATGTATTATTTCTTATATTATGTTTATTATACTCCTATTTTTTAACGTGTGTGTGCGTGCGACTTCTTTTCCCATGTCAATGTTATTTGTCGATATTGCCTTTCACGAATTCTGTGGCTTAAAGATAATCAAAAATCAAACAAAAGGCAAGAAAATACGTGTTCTGACTCTTTCACGTAAGTTGTAATACATAAAAAAGGTTGTTCTTTTGTTCCTGAGCTTAAAAACTCAACCAGCCAGTCAGAAATGAAAAAACGGGGTGAAATAACTTTTACCAATAAATTGCTTTACAAAGAAATGCTTATTCAGCTTAGGAAGTAAGCTCAATGATCTTTCCGGAAGCAAAAGCACAAGATGGGGGAGACGCGGAGATTGGAACTTCTGTAAAATTGAGTTTCAAAACGAACTATTTGCCCGCGGAAATAAATACTCAGTTTTTAAACCCCATAGAAATATATTTCTTGGGAGAGAAGTTGACGGAATGGAAAATTTGATGATACGCTGAAATGCATTTAGGTTAATGTGCAGAATACAACGGGGGAACAAACTGATGCAGAATGCATTCCTAGATGCATTGATGCGAAATAAATCCGGGGTGCCTTGATGCGAATTTCATTCGTTCTAAAAATTATTCTTTTTTTTTTGCGAAAGTTTGCTTTGTTTTTTCTCCGGAAATATACGCCCTTAGCAAAAAAACAACGTTCTGAATGTAAAGAAATAACAATATTTTTCCAAATACTTTTCAAACATTACGTGTACATTTCTTCACACACAAGCAACGCGACAACTTATATAATGCAAAATTAGCGACAATCTAGAATGAGCCGAGACACGCTCTACAGTATATATAAGTAAAACGTAATTTATTTCAATCATCTAACACTAAGGTAAAATTTATTAGAATATTTTTTGAGACGGTTACGAAACTTTTCAATAAATATCTCATTTGCAAAACAACATTTATTTCGACCTGAGCAGTGTGTAATAACTAAAGCCCAGATTTTCATTCATTCTTTCTGTCCTTGCGCGATAAAAATACAACCAACTTTTACAGATCTAACCTACACTTCGGTTTCTTGGGATTTTTGATCTTAAGCCTCTAAACTTTAATAATGATCCTGTATCCAAACTTTTGCTCTTTTGCAGTTCGTTTAGAAAAGGGACACAGTGGGGCATATTGGCCTAGGTCCTTTTATCTTAGTCGATTTGAATCTTAAATATAGCAGTTTAGAGATAAAAATCTCTTAACAAGAGCTTCATACAACAGAGAAACCTTCAGAGATAAGGAATACAAAATTATAAAATTATTGTCAGTATATTGAACATAAAATTACTATGAATAATATGCCATAGATCATATATCCATATGGTTTTCCTGTACTCCTCTGCATAGAAAAGGCATACATCTGCTTAATGGCATGGATTCTTTTGTGCGCAAATAAATGGGTTGTTGCATGATCTCCAGTAATTAACTAATGTAGTAGTGTTATTAGGGGATGCTTCATATCGTAATGAGTACTGAAATGCAACGAGACTTCAGTTCAATTAAAGCCAGAATTAATTTACATATTTTGAATTTGGAAATTAATTACGGTAATTGGATTACTTATTCTTGGGTCACTTTATTCCTTTTCTCCAAAATTAGGGCAATTGACAGAAATTATGACAGTTCCCAGACGTAATAAACTAACAAGGTGAATTATATCCTTAGAAACTGACTCAAGAATATTGTAAAATTTATTAGGTTTGCTGATACTGGGAAAGCAGTTATGACCATTCCTTTAACTGGTCCCAAAATGCATTTAGGCATTAAAATTTTCATATTGCGCTAGTAAGGTTCCCTTTTAAAATAATATTCTAATTATATTACAGAGAAACGCATTTATGGTTAAACCTTAAATGGTATCCTTTATGAAAGTCTTGCGCGATAGTATGTAATCTGTATCATTTCTGACAATGTTACTAGTATTTTTAAGAGTTTTCCACATGAATGTAATTCGTTTCATTAAAGAGTTGATTGATTCTTACTCGACGGGCAATCTAATCTACATAAATTGAATCTGCAATAAAATGCATATGAATTTGACATTCACAACGCTTCGGTCTGAAACTGACCTCTTAGGCCATACTGATTGCCTTCCACCTTGCATAATCAGCCGTAAGTTGTCCAACGACATTAATATGCATTGTGGAAACAAGATTTTCAAAATTGTGTATGAAAGGAAAACCATACTTCAAAGGCATTTTAATTCAGTTGGAAAACTTGTGGATAGTTTACTAAGGTGAATAGCAATCAGTATTATACGAGTGACTAATTCTGAAGCGAATATTATGAGTGTTACGTGTTTCGTGATATATCGTTATCAGATAGTGGAGGTTCATTGCAATAGAAGGTGAAGTTCTGCAGCAAAGAAGGCGAAAGCCTTTCAGATTCACAAATTTTAGGATTCCTGGCTTCTACACCAGTCATGAATAGATGCAAATACAGGCATGGGATCTTCACGTGGAATTAGTTTCCGTCTTCGTTTGTGGTTTTAAGGCGCAAGGTCGTGTTGCTCCGGGACCTACAGTTTTCCACAGCATCCAAACTTCTGCTGGCATGGAAACCAAACTACATTACAGAGAAAAGCGTCACGCATCCTACGATAGTGTTGAAAATGGAATCCGTATTAATTACACAACATACGAATGAATCGTCACTATACTCGCGGCATGGTACACTGGCAAGGGGCAAAGCAGTATGAGGCCGCCAGTGCGATATAGTTCGCCCTCTATTATGTTTACAGAGATACATTTCGTACATAAAACATGAAAATAATGCCCAAACGTATTAAACAGAGGAATATATATGTGTAATTAAAATCTGGTATTTATTAAATTTAGGAAAAACACACATTATAGCGAACGATGACATCATTCAAGTAACTGACCAGTCAGAGGACTTCGTTTGCTTGGCGGGAAATTTGGCGCCTGGAATTTTGGCAACCGCGTTTTTCTGCATTCCAAATTAGGCGATAAATAGCCTAATAACGTTGAGGGCTATCTCATTTTTCATCCACTTGCGAATGAATACTTGTTGCACGGGCGTGAATAGGTCGTCGCAGCCTTAACTTTATACTAGGCTAGCTTTGCCACGAGTATAGGCTACCACAGGACAGTGAACGTATATTTTTCCGAGAAATCTCAATCTTTTAAAGCCAGGGAAATGCACTCCCGGACAAAAATGAAAGGTTAATCGATATGTATTTTTCCTATCGACATCGTTAATAATCAACCTGCATTAATGACATGCTAGTTGAACATGGATCACCACGGTACCACCACAAAGCCAAGGGCTTTCCTCATGTTAGTTCCTGCACCAATTCACACAATTATGCAATAGGACAATCTCATATCAATCGTCTATACTTGTTCGTACTGGCACTGATTCGGGACTCATGTGAAACCGGCTTTGGAGATTATCCGCATACGCTATCTTTGACTTGTTATCGCGCTGCTGGACAATCTCTCTCTCTTTCTCCAGCAGCAGCCACGTGGATGAGTTTTTAACAAATTGATATTTATCGTAGCTATCGTCGGTAGTTTTGACCATTACGCGAAAGAACCAAGAATTTGGGCACTACCTTGCTAAATAAGTTTGTTCGATGTAGGATTACCAGCAGAATACAGATTACTGCACTGATGCTCGCTGTTGAACATCAGTGCAGTAATCTGTGTTCTGCAGGTAACACAGATTACTGCACTGAATGCTCACTGGTGAACTTCAATGCAGTTCATACCTGCTTCCTATCAGGCTTTCATCTGATGGGAATGGATACTTGCCACAGTCTTCATACCAGGAAAAGAGCGACTTCAATGACGGTGGTGTGATACCGCCAGAAAGCATCATGGCTAACGATGTACAGAGCAGTGCAAATTGCTTAAGCTAGAAGTTCTCAAACTATGGGGAGCAGACTCCCTTGAGTGTTGCGAGACATCTTTTGTACACGAAATTATAATTTTTCACTCATACTAAATTAGTTCCGGGAAATAAAACTCATGCTTCGATTAGAGAAAGAGATGGAGAGAGGTGGTGGAAAAAAACCATTTATATTAAATACGACATTTTCATTAGTTCTAAATTTTAGCACAATTGTTTTGTTGCATGTGCAAAAACACGCATACTAAATAAACAAAATATTTTTATTTATACATTACGTCGGGAGGGAGGGAGTCGC
>QLNU02003225.1:53291951-53311652 GCA_006491805.2 Dysdera silvatica | reverse complement strand
CAGCCACTTTTATCATATTTAACTACCCAACAACAACAACAAGAAAGTATAAAAATCATTCATTAAAGTCAATGATTCTCATTATGGCAGATAATGTGATAATGTTAGACGATAAATTTCTTACAAGGAAAAGAATGATTTATTAATGATTATTAAGAATTAATTTAAGGATAATTTAAAACATTCTTTTCTTTGCAAGTAATTTACACCTAATATTACATCATCGGCTAGAATAATAATCGTTGACTTTAATGAATATCAACACTAGTCTCAACCTGCCAGACGTTTGGCTTCTTTGACTTGCCACTTCGATTTAAAAAGCAGTCCAAACACTGCCCCATTCATTTCGAACTTCTTCATAGTGGAGCTTCACAAACGATTGTAGAGGGAAATTTGATCGACGCCTGTAGGTCAGTTGATAAGAGCACTTGATTGTATATCAAAAGGTTGTGGGTTCGGTTTCCACCAGGTGCCGAGAAATCACTCTATTCTTTACGAGTACTTTATCATTTGATACGAGTATATAAATTTGTATCTCTGTGACCCATCATTGTAATAAGCCTATAACCACCCTTATTAAGTTTCCGCGTACGTTTAGCAATTCCGTGCTGATTGATAGCATCAGTTTGCGATTAAGTTTTTGACACGCTACTTTCTCTATAAGGTTCTTATAAAAATTTACGTTTTTACAAGAAAAGAAAAAGAAAATATGGCGCACTGCCATGCTGGAATCCAACCAGCGGTCTAGATTACTGTCCTCTTACTCAATATGTCCAGCGGTCAAGACAATGGGACCTCAACCCATAGATCACTGGTTTAATTCCAGTCTAATGCATTCACCTTTTCTTTTCCCTACCTAAAACACAGGTTCCAGTATGGACCATATAAAAACAAGTGAGCTATCAAAAACTTAATCATAATGAACTCTCTCTCTCTCTCTCTCTCTCTCTCTCTCTCTCTCTCTCTCTATTTCTCTACACCTCCCTTCAGTTCTTAAGGAGTTTCCCTTTCCATTAATTATTGGTACGAATCGTGATGGATTATACAATTAGGAAAAGGAGAAGAATAAAAAAACACAGAGTACCATACATAATTATGAAATGTTTATACGTTGTATAAGTTCACACGGAGAGCTTTACGGCTTCCACAACGATTCCATATATTATTTACGAGAGCTTTAATCACCGAATTTAAATATGCTTTCTTCCATATTATGTGAATTATGTAGGTATTTGGAGATGATTCTTTAATTTTCATCGCAATTATAGTTTACGTGCCGATTAGGTTTTAGAAAGAAAGTATATTCCATCTAATTTCACTAAAATTACTTCCAACATTTTTAAGCTAAATCTGAATTTCCAAGCATAATCACTTTCATTAAAATTTTCCTTCAAAACATAATCTCAAAATCGTGTTCCGCTTTCTGAGACGTTGTTCTTTTGGTTCAAAATTTAAAGCTGAGCAATTAACAGTATCTACTGAAAGTAATTAACAAATTATGAGATAATTCGTACATTAGTAATTTGGTGAAAATTTTCAAAAACGCGTATTCTTTCAAATCCTACTTTATTATTGCATCTTATTTTGTAAGTTGTTTTTGTTCTTATAGACTTTAAACCTAAACTCCTTTTGCAATATAGAAGGAAACCAACGCCTTTCGTAAGGTTGAATTCGTTTCTTCAAATTTAAAAATAGGGGAAATGCATAAGACTCATTTTCCTGTTAAAAAGAAATATATAATTTTATAAATGATTTTTAAAATTAAAAATTATAATTTTAACAAATTACACAATTTTAGAAAACGACATGGAAATAGATTTACGTTTCGTTGAGAGAAAATCTACGTGAATGGCTCATTACCCATTACTATAGCATTTTATTTCACTTGGATTTCATTCCAACCCCGAAAAGTTTACTAATTTATATTGATTTCTGCCTTTAAGTGTTCTGTCCTGTTACAGAAGACCGATCTTATTTAACTTATTTTTAGAGGTAGATTAAAAATGACTCAGGGAAGACGCGGAATCGGATTTTTATAGATACAAAAACGATTCGAGGCGATTCACCTGTTTAATAACCAAATTCAAATTTGAAACTGTGCATTAATAATAATATTTAATCCCGATTTCCCTTAAATTATGTCAATTTATAATGGTGTTTGCAAACAAATTTTAAATAATAAATATTGTACTTAATTTAAATTCTGGTATTTCCCCCTTTCTGCTCTTTCTTTCTCAATTATGAGCATGAAATACGAAAAATAACGTTACAATAAAATTTTCAAAACAACGTTACAATATGTAATATACGTTCCATAATATACACATTATATACCTATATATACGTAATATAATTATATACATATATATGTATACGTTATATTCGTGTAATAATAATAATAATAATATAATTGACAAATCATATAGGTTACTAAGACTAAGTAAAAAAACATTGCTTCTCGTTTCGGACTGAATTTTTGTGAGTACGTTTTGGGATATAAAAAGAAGATATAGAGTATCTTTGTTAAAGGAATGCTTACGTCGTGCTAGCTATGAGGGCAATAAGAAATCCAAGAACATGTCTTTTTTTCTTGGCAGTTAATCAAAACGTGATCAATTTCAATCAGTGTATATGCCGTTATAGACTCTTACTTCTAGTATTTGTTTTATGGATGCGAATATGTTCAAAGGTCTAAAACAATTATCACTTTAAGGTTATAGATGTTATATATTATATATACATTATTTAATGAATCGTTTGTGAATATTATTTAATGAAACATTCATATACATATTTAATAAACATTCATATGCATTATTTAATAAACATTCATATGCATTATTTAATAAAACATTCATATGCATTATTATTTAATAAAATATCTATACATTATTTGGATGGGATACACATTAAATTGGATTAGAATATGCATTAAATTGAGTAAGGTATATATATATATATTATATATTGAATTGATTGAAATATACGTTCTATATTATTAATGTGATGAATATTAAATAATGTACACTTTATTTAATAACAAAATTTAATAGATAAAATATTCCAAGAATATTATTTTTTTATATTCTGGGACATGTTATCATAAAAGCTAACGTAAGGGAAATATTAATATTATGCATTCATTGATGCCTTTTAATTTACGAAACTTACTCCCAAAATCCCATTATTATATAACATGGACTTGGAATAAAGTTTATCCGATATAATATTATTATAGTTTATTTTTAATTCAGTCTCTTATAATTTATGCCATATATGGAAGTTGGTGTAAAAACGTAAACATCTTTTGTCAAGAAATGGATTTAAATATGCACACGAGGACGAACCCAGTGTGGAAACTCACGGTTTCCATTATAAAGAAAAAAATTTTAAGGGATTGTATTTGCACTTTGCTGTGTAGTTAAAATTGAGTTAATTGTAATTAACGCTTTATGACTTTTTTTTATGCCTCCTTGAATTTGAAATTATGATGTTATAAATTTTGTAACTCAAGTGTTGCAGAAGCATCCCCAAGGACCATAACCACGTTGAGATAAAACGAATAGGAATAGGAATGTGTCATTAAAACTTTAAATATGTTCCTATAATTTGCATAAATGAACAACATTAACGCGTTGCGCTATCAACACCTCCGGTCCTTAGCTCCCGAACATTAGCCAATATACGGTGCTTGCATTTGAACGAACGACTTCACTAAATAGCAATTTACGTGCAAAGTTGACGTATAGTTGTAAGTTTCTGTACTTAAAATATGGCGAAAAGTTTCGAAAAATTGTTATTGCTTCAACAAGTAACTTTTAGAAAACGATGAAATGTGTCAAATAGGGATCTCATGTTGCGTCAAAGTCACGCTATGATGCCAAATTATCACTTCGTAGTGTCAATCAAATATGTCAAAGAGGAAACTTACATTGCAACTAACGTGCCAGTTGCTAAACGTTATTTTTGCTATCATTGCAAAGTAGAAAATTTAATGTATATTTCCTCATAATGCAGTTATTTGTTCAAATCAGAGTATTTTAACCGTATCCACTTAACTTTCCTCATAACACGCTATTCAGAAATGATAATAGCATAAATATTAGAGAGGTGCGAAAAACCAGTATTACTTAGAATTAAAAATAACTGAGAATAAAACGCCCAACTGAGAGTTAAAACCGGATCACTTAAGAAGGCTACGACTCTTTAATTTTTGCTACATATAACTAATTTTGACTTTATAGCGATAATAAAATTCGACGCTTAGTTAATAATATGGTTGTATAATTTAGCTTTTACTAATAAATATTAATTTATATATTATATTATTAAAATGCAAAATACTCCCCAGCTAAGTTTTTAGATAACTGATATAGAGAAATATAGCTAATTCTATCTATACGTTAAAGCATTTCTAGATACAAACTTGAAAACAAATTTTGCAAAACTGTGCACCAATCCATTCCTAATTTTGAACTACGATTTTATATAAATTCTATCAAACTGAATTTATTGGTAAATATAGCGTTTTTAAATTTTGATGGCAAGTACGTGTAACATTATTCATATATTTTAGATAGAATAGTTTGCACATAAAAAATCATATTAAATAAGCATCCCTTATCACATTATAACTTTAGTTAACCCTACTATCTAGACACTGCAAATGAAATGATAAAATTACAGTTGACCCCAGGAAATAAGTGTTTTCTCCTGAAATTTTAGTATTTTAATTCCAAAAATATAAATATTTAAAGTTTTGTGTTTAAAATGTTTTTCTAATCAGATAAAATTTTGGTATTTTAATTCAAAAATACCATAAAATATTGATGTGTTTTCTAATCTTATTATTTAGCAACATACTAATAAATCTAATAATATTAACTTCATCAAAAATTATTAAAAATATTCATATATATATGTACTTTTTTACAGTTTATTAATTTTACTGCTCACTATCGACGAATGTGTAGCTGAATGGATAAATTTAAGGTTTTATTCTTCCCAAAATAAGCATGCTTCGGATGATACCTTGTAAAACAGTATTGATTCAATATTATGACAATCATCATAAAACATTTTATTTTATCAGTTAGTCAAATAAAAATGCATTTCTTTTAGTCTTGATATTATAATATTAATGACATTAAATGCATTTGTTTTAAACACCACGACAGTTTTTAATTTCAAAATATTTTAAGATTCAGCAAAATACCACTAAAACTTTATAAATTGTAAGATTCTTTGTCCAATAAATTTCAACTTGTACTCCATACATTTCTAATCAGACATCTTTTTAAGAAAGAAACAAAAAAATTTTGCAAGTAAATATTACAACCTATTCAATTTTCTTTTATTTATTATTTTAATTTTGAATTTGACAAGCAGTAGCAAATTGACATTTAAGACTTTTTGATTACTTTTCTAGTGATCACTGGCCCGAAAGTCTTATGTAGACAACGATATGTTTTGGCAGCGTTTCGGTGCTTTAATACAATATGACGACTGAATTCAATATAGCGCGAAACGTTAGTTTCAGAGGTTTGTTCAAGAAATACAGGATATTGCAAATGACATATGTGAAATTAGACATCATACTTATTGCAGATTAAATAGCGTTTTCTATCTCATCCTTCGCTTTTCTCAAATTTAATCGATTAAACTTTTCACACTCCTTATATATTGGTGGCGCAACATTATTAAAGGACATACTTTTTAGGAAAGGAGAATTTCTCGGATGCATTTTACGATTCTTCGTGTATTTCATATCTTACGACTGAAGGGGATATATACTTAGTTTTTATGCGTGTTTTTTTCCGGTCGTTTATTTTAGGGTCAGATTTGCGATATAAAAACATGAAGGGGCCTTGGAAAGACATTTGGCTTATTTTCGTTCACACCACACGCCTCTAAACTAAATTTATATTCCAATAGAGTTCCGAACGACGATGGCGAATATGGATATATTGAATGGATAAAGAAAACTCCATTATCATCATCACCCTACCGTCATATTACACGGAGTTCCGCATTTCCAAATTTGGCAATGGATAAAACACGACCTTCTGGCAAAGCGTCAACAACATCATGGTAAAACAGTGCTATGTACTTCAAAAAGGAAAGGCGGGAGTTGCGCAATCTGTGATATAGCATTTCTATGTACTAATGTTGAAATACTTCATGATGGATGGGTGTTAGGAATCTCCGTTTGTAGATTTTTCATGAAACCTGGTTGTTGTAAATGAGAAAAAGGGAATTTACAAAAGTTTCATGTCTTGTAGTTGCTCGACAACTCCACCGACATGAAATTGTCATTAATGACTGACTTCCTGGACAAGATACCTATGCGGCAGCTGAATATTTAAGGATTCGAATCCAATCCCATCTCTTCAAAACTGTGTCTAAGAAAGGTTTCCTAATTTCCAAATACCTCTTGGTTGTTTAAGTTCGTTTGTATATGTATTTACATTTTCAATCCTAATTTAGTATTTTCATATTTTAATGCAATGTTGGGATACTTAATTTCTTGTTGTATGTACGAGTCCTCAGTTTACTAACCTTTTTTCTTCAATGGTGTAATTACTCCCTGTAGTAAACTATACTTAAATCTTCAGCTTCTTTAAAAGGATATTTTCGATAAAGATTGGCCGACCACATGCCATAATTCTCAAGTGTTTCTTTCTTTTATAATCACAAAACAAAACCTTATACACACGCAACGCATTTTGCTCCTCAAATGGCAAACGATCATCGAAAATCCTTCTTCAAAATGTTTTGTACCCAACTTATTTTTTACACTATTATTCATTTTCAGAAATTTATGTTTTTGTTGTTCCTTTTTGTAAGTTATAATTTGTCTCTTACTACAACGTTAACTCGTCTTTTAGTAGCTGCTTTAGAATTTTATAGGAAGTTTAACTTCATTATAATTATAAAATAAAACATTAGTCTGTATTAAATTGTATTTTTAAAATATTGTATATATAAGATTTGTATTTGTAAGTTACGACTTCGTTCGATAATAATTTATATATTATGGAAGTTAGTAAACTACATCGATAGTGAAAATCATGGTAAATTCCCTGTGTGGTGCAGCAGTGCTTCTTATCTGCATATGTTTTTGCAGAATTATATAAATAGATTAACGAGGGAATTTAAAAAAAGATAACTTGGTTACGAGACCCTAAATATTTTTTTTTTCTTCTTTGAGAATGAAAAGAGAAAGTATGTCTTGGATGTTTTCGTGTGAGGAATAACTAAAGTGATAATTTAATAGAGCAATGCATATATTATACAGCCATAAATCATATGGTATGCAGACGAAAAAAGCATATATTAAGTTGATTTCAGTTATATAATTGTAGCTGTTAATAAACTGTAGGCAGATTTTATGTTTTTATGAATTTGTATTTTTTTTTTTTAATATACGCACGGTTCCATTTTTATGAACTCTTTTTTAAATGTGAACTATCGACGTAATTGGCAATATATATAAATATATATTGCAATAAGTGAATGCTGGAAATTCGTAATTGGATTTCAAACCACGCATGCGCGTTCTTGAATAATCTGCAATTATATATTATTTATTTTTATTTTATATAAATCGAACACTACGCAGATTAAATCAAACAACAATGTCAATCAATCAACGTTTATTGGCGTAGTGATACCAACGCCGATGGTATGGCGTGATTAGATGGTGAAACGTTCGATTAGTAATTATATATTACTTAAATAAATTAATTATACACTGTTCGTATAATTTATTTATATATTACTTAAATAAATTATACGAACAGTGTCTTTTGAATTGCAAAGGCGAAAAGAAGTAACCCGGAAAATACATTTTCATTTTTAGAATCTCTTGTTGACTAGAACTACTATGGTTCTGGATAATTTAATGAAATTGATGCAAAAGTCGTTTATCAAAAATGCGAAAATTTAAATTTCAAATATTTTTTCTCGTTTCACTTAACTTTCATATTTTATCATAGCAACATTTTTCAACGTTAATGTTCAGCCAGGATCCCAAATGAAAACCCTTATCAGCGGTGATGTAATGCATAGCAGTAAATCGTTACTCTTAAAAATTACAAAACACTAGGACTAACTAAGTGATCAAAAAAAAATGGGAACTAAAATTTTCCTTCCTAGAAAGATATAAACAACGCAATACCGAGATCAGCATTTAAAATTTTCTTCTTCTTTTATCTCTAGAGGGGAATATCGCTCTTCGTCAGTACCAAATTTATCTATAGGCCAAATAAGCTTGAGCCTAGAGCCCTGCAATTTTAGTCCCCTTTCCTCCTCAGAGACCTTAATAGAGCTTGATATTATGCAAGAAGTTTAAGAGTTATTTTAATCTCTATATATATGTAAAAATGTCCGCGTCCCATTAGTGATAAACTTGAACGTTAAAGATAATGAACTTCAACGAAGAACTAATGATTTATTGACTGAATATTGCGGAGACCACATTCTTTTTTCAATCTCGTTTATGTACAAATATCCGAGTCCTATTATTGATAAACTTGGACATTAAAGATATTGAATTTCAAGTAAAAATATGATTTATTAACCGAATATTGCGGAGACCACATTCTTTTATCAATCTCCTTTATATACAAATGTTCGAGTCCCATTGTTAATAAACTTGAACGTTAAAGATAATGAATTTTCAAGGAAGAGCTGATGATTTATTGACTGGATATTGAGGAGACCACATTCTTTTTTTCAATCTCGTTTACGTACAAATATCTGAGTCCCATTACTGATAAACTTGAACATTAAAGATAATGAATTTCAAGGAAAAACTGATGATTTATTTATTGACCGAATATTGCGGAGACCACATTCTTTTATCACTCTCTTTTATATACAAATGTTCGAGTCCCATTGTTAACAAACTTGAACGTTAAAGGTAATGAATTTCAAGGAAGAGCTGATGATTTATTGACTGGATATTGAGGAGACCACATCCTTTAGGGTCACATTCCCTCCTTCAAGCCTCGAGCCCGTAAGAGCCTTATCCGGCACTGGCCTTCGTAATAAATCTCCAAATATCTCTGTTTCCTGCCAGTGTCTTGTCTGTCCCTCCTTCTCCTCATATTGTGCTCTTTGTTCAATTTCATCCCCTGTATATGTCTTTTTTTCTCTACAATTTTTTATTTTCCTTAAGATCTCTAATGCAGATTTTGTCTACAAGCGTTTTTCGATTTCTTTCGGAGTAAATATCGTATCCAGATACATTTCCTTTGCTTTATTATTTCTAATATAAATTTCGGGCTACGAATATTCTATTAGTTAGCCTTTTATGGCTAATAAATATTCAGTATTTTACGGAGTTAGTTATCTATAAAAACTTGAAATTGGTTTTTGATGAATCGGGTACATTCAAGGGCGGATTCAGAAATCTTTCAAGGTTGGGGGCGATTTATTTCGGATTAGTATTTTTTGCGTCCAGTGATTTTCATTTCACTTTTCATGATATAATCTAGGCTCAAGGGAAGGCGATCGCCCCAACGCCCCCCCTCTGGATCAGCCAGTGGTTACTTCCCACGTTTGGCATACATAAAATAGCTCTGATTATAGATATCCCAAATCATCCACGGGATGATCAATGAATAATTTCGCCCACCTACTATACGCTAGCAGAGATTCTTTCACTGTTTCTGTCACTGAATAGTTGGGCTCACCTTTAACACTGACTTGACGTTACTTTTAAACAAGTTTAGTTTTATTATTATCCCAAATAGAAATAATAAAGTTTATAATATCGATTATTGTGCAAATTATTCGATAACAAATATAATATCTAATCGATGTTACTCGAGAAATCGGTAACTAACTCAAAGAATCGATAGAAAAAATGTCTTGATAGCCATTTGAGAATATTTTATCTCTCAATTCAGTAATTACAATTGGTAATTTTTGCTTGATGTCAGGTTACTTGAACCAGAAAAGTAATTACATATTGCAGTAAACGCTTCGTAATAAAATGAAGGCATTTTATGAAAGTAATCTAATAAATTTACCATATTTGTAATCTGTGCTTGCGTCATTTGGGTAATTGGCCCCTAAGCCTAATGGGGGGGAGGGGACTTCAACCCTCTCCCTCAATGCTACACATAAAGACCATCTTTAATTTTCGTTTTTCCTGGGGGAATTTTTTTTTTCTAATTGAGCCACCCCCTGGCCCTTCCTCCTAGTTACGCAAATGATTTGCGCATATTTTTATGTCTTTTTACCAAAGTTTATTACATAAATTCATAAATATAACAAAAGGTGGTCTTTTAGACAGGGTTATTTGTTATTCTCGTTTTGGGTAGTTCCTTAGTGAGCTCAGTGGGCCGGGCTCATGGATATCCAATTGAGCTTTGTCGCATGTGAACACAGGGGAGGACTGGATCCTTTCAAAGGGCGCCTTGTCGCCTTGAGAGCTCACCGGCCAGGACCGGCGGCCCAGTCCGCCCCTGCGTGAACACGTCGTGAGTAGAAGGTGACGTTAAGCTAGCTGTCTCGTATTGCCCGTCGCGCAATCTTAAGACGTGCAATAATATAAACCATCTGTGCCTTTTCGTACTTGATAAATGGCAATCCAATGAACAAGAAATAGGCTTTGTTTTTCGCCATTTGCTTCAGAAAGATAGGCAAGCGGTCTGTGGTGGCGAAGTAATAACGCGTTACTTAGCGGGACGTTTAACCGGCTTCGACCCCAACGATTACCAAAAAGATAACCGGTTAAGTGCTTATTGTAGTCCAGGTGTTGGTTCCTTAAAAGCAGGGCCGGATTAAGGCTTCGTGGGTCCCTGGACAATTTTTTCCAGGGCTCCTTGTAGTATAAATTAAGCCTATGTAATTACTGTAGGACCAGGGCTGTCCCCAAAGGGTACGCGCTGTGTGTGCCGCATTCTCTCAAGAAATTTTGAAAAATACAGGGTACGCACCGCATACTCTCAAGGTCTCAAGAACGTTTTCGTATTTGCTGGTTTTTGGGCCATTTTCAACCAAGTTCAGCCTTTTTTTTTTCTAGTCATTTACAAACTTGAATTACATTTGAATGGAAACAAATGAGGAAAATCCCTGAACCCCCCAAGCCTCAAAATAATATCCTGCGTACGACCAGGAGAGGAATGGAAAACGGATGAAACTGAAAACTGCCACCTTGGGCTTGGATAGACGATAGACGACCAGTCAAATGACAGTCAGCGCGGCGCTGTGACGTCACCAAGTCCAGTAACCCCGCAATTTCAATACTCCTTAATTAAGACAACACTGCATACTCTCAACAATTTTCTTCAGAACAGCCCTGTGTAGGACCCGTATATAACGTGGATTTTGAGACCAACAAAAATGTTTGCTATATCCGATCGATGGCCAAATCCGTTCTGGAATTTAAATTTTAAACTTTGAAAATGAAGTAGGTATAGGCAATATATTTACATACAACGTACATACAAAAAATTATAAAATTCGCGCCATGATAAAAATACCGTTCTGATGATGAGATTCGATTGGCAACGATTTTGAATCTTCACCATGCCGGGTCGCCTCAAAAAAGCGAGCCCTAAACATTTGTTTCTTTGTCTCCGCGATAATCCGGCCCTGCTTAAGAGGCTCGGATTCCTTAGAAAAATATAGGTCCATGTCCTACAGTGATGTAGCGGTAACTCAGTCGTATATCCTACAGTTAACCTGAGTTCTGCTCCCAATGATATCCAGGATGCATGCCATGTTTCTACCCACAGTAGTCCTGTGTTTTCTTCCCTTGGTAGCATAGGCTCTGATTGAGTGGAAAACTGTAAGTCCTGACATCGTACGACGCATCTTGTCCCTGCGCCATAAATACACATGAAAACAAACAATATAGCGAATACGTACGTTGTACAGTCAAACCCCGCTATAGCGAGCCAGGCTTATAACGAGCCTCCGTATGTAACGAACGAATTCTTTGGTCCCATCCAACGTTCTATACTTAGAGTGTTATCACGAACCCTAGGATATAGTAAACAAAGAGTTCGGAACCTGGAGATCCATTATAGTGGTATTCGACTGTATATTCATTTCCTGGCTAGAAGAATACGCTGTCCTCGATTTGCGAATTTGGCGCGAAATTTACGAGCCCTTGCACGTCTAAATACGTCCGATTTTCCGTCCAAATTCACTTTTAAGATTTCGTGAAAATCAAGTATGTTTACAATCGAAATATGGAGAAAAAAAAGATAGTTATAAACCTTTGGCACTTTAACGATATTAATTAACATTAATCCCATAAATATTCTTGAATTAAAACAAAAATAACTACCCAAATTAATCAGCGAACACAGGCCATGCACAAATTTCTAAACTAATTGACAACCATTCCTATGAAAGCATTTTAAGTGTGTTTGCTCTGAGAATAATGCCTGAAATCATAAGGAAGGAAGATTGACTGTTTCAGAAAAAATTTTGTGAAGACATTTTTCCTTTAATCCAGAAATTCCCGGAATATTTTCCTTAAGAACCTTAGACCTGGTGAATTCTGGAAATGTCCTAAAGGTAGAGCAATTTTAGACAAAATCTCTTCGCCTATCTCTAAAAATTCTCTCCAATCTCAATAATAGTCTACAAATCTACTGCTAACACTTACCACGTAGAGATTTGCAATTCACCATTTCCCCATCTTCTTTTCTTTTCAACATTCTGTGAACTGTGTCCTTAAAATCTAAAAGAAACTTTTGATAAAGGGAAGTTCGTTGATTATGTATATGTTTAAAATTCAAATGGTGATATTGTTTTTGAAATTCAAATTGTGATATTATTTTTACAATTCAAATTGTGATATTATTTTTACAATTCGGATTGTGATATTATTTTTACAATTCGGATTGTGATATTATTTTTACAATTCGAATTGTGATATTATTTTTACAATTCGAATTGTGATATTATTTTTACAATTCGAATTGTGATATTGTTTTTACAATTCGAATTGTTATATTCTTTTTACAATTCGAATTGTTATATTCTTTTTACAATTCGAATTGTGGTATTGTTTTTACAATTCGAATTGTGATATTATTTTTACAAATCAACACAATTTTATTTTTCATGCTGAAGTTGCATTTCGATGTACGGAGGAAGCATAGCAAAACAAAGCGAAAGTTATTACTCTAGTTCCCTTTTTGAATAGTCTGAAAATTTTATTTTTGATTTTCTATTAAATAAATTGTTAATTTCGTTTTAAACTCGCTGACCTTGTATTTCTTATATTTGGTTTTTGTCTATAATCATGGTTTCGTCGTATTTACCTGTTTTAATTCCTAAATATATCATTATAAATATTTTGTATGTGTTTACTTCTATATTCATTATATTATTTTCTATTTTTATTTGTTTTACACTTACGTTAGTTTTGTATCCAATTCTTTTCAGCAATCTATCGATCATTGATTGTAATTCTTTTTTAGTTTATTTTATTCGCCCTGCTCCATACATTATTTCCATAAATTATATGATTATATATTAATAAAAAGTAGAGTGATATTTTACAGTAGTAAGGTATTATTTCATTTAATCTTGTAATTATACCAGCATTTTTTCTTATTTTTTTACAAATTTCCTTTATTTGCATTCCAATTTAAGTGTTCGTTTATTTCAATTCCTACAAATTTTTCATAATGAATATAAAGTTTCGTGCATCTGATGTAAAAATATTTCTAACAGCAAAACTCCAATGCGAAATATTGCATAGTATTCTGCAAGAAATGGATGTTCACTTTACAACGACCAATTCAACAATCATCATTCAGGAAATAGTCAAATTGTAGGAGAGAGTGGTAATTTTGATCTACTAAAATGAGTAAGATGATTTGGAAATTTCATGTTGTGCGTTTCAAGCATATGGAGAACTCTAGCTCTCATGACAGGATGATATATCACACAATCGACATGTGCACCTGCGGCAGAATTTATATATTTTATTGGAAAACGCAAGAAACTTCACATAATCGTTATGCTGTCCACACATCACATCATCTTTTATTATACATGCCCATAGCATGTAATTTCAAGACCTGCTTTGACGATTGGTGAGCGCAGCCAGTTCGTTCACCAATCGCTCAAGGATCCAATTAAAATGAATGACGGAGAACTTAATGCCAACTAAACGGAATGACGTCCCCCTCGCTTTTTATGGCCCTGCAGTCACCGATGGTCGCTTTTTATGGCCCTGCAGTCACCGATGGTCGCTATTGATGGCCCTGCAGTCACCGATGGTCGCTTTTTATGGCCCTGTAGTCACCAATGGTCGCTTTTTATGGCCCTGTAGTCACCGATGGTCGCTTTTTATGGCCCTGTAGTCACCGATGGTCGCTTTTTATGGCCCTGTAGTCACCGATGGTCACTTTTTATTGCCTTGAGGTCACCGATGGTCACTTTTTATGGCCCTGCAGTCACCGATGGTCGGGCCTTGAAAACGAGCCTTTGTCACCAATTCTCAGATAATTTTCCATATCGTTTCACTTGTTGCCACACCCTTTGTACATCTTTCTATAATTTTCAAGTTTTCGATGCTTACAAAATTAGGCGTAGCCAAGATTTTGAAAGAGAAGTTAATTTTCCATCGATGGAAATTTTGATCTCTGTCTGCGCTTATATCTTGGCATAACAATATATCTTGTTGTAGTTCCTACTTAGAATCATCAAATTTTAAAAACCGTCCTATGTAGTTTTTCCTATTACCCTTTAATTGCAAATTCCACTAACATTAAACCCGATTCAATATTAACTCACTGATTTTGAAACGTTGACCAATTGTCGTTATCGAATCCAAAACGTCAGCCCTGCTATTTATGAAAAATATGCCCAATCCATCTGCAGCTAAGCTAAAATGTTTTTAAACTATTTCACTATATTAATGGTAGTATTACCTATATTCGCTTTTTAATAACTTTGAAACATACACGTGACAGGAATAAATTCCGCACGACGTATAAATGGATCCTCTTTAAGTTTTCATTTACAAATTTTAAATTAATCTATTGTTACTTTATTGCAACGCATATTTATGAACATCATCAGCTGGAACAAAGGTCAGTTTGGCTATAATTCACGGAATTGAAATTCATGACAGCTGTGAGAAGAGTTGGTCATGTTATACGAAAAGTGCACCGCAGATATGCAGTGAATCGATAATTAACTGATAAAGTTTAGAGAAGCCAAATCCGTAAATTATAAACTGAGACCTCGATATAGATTTCAAAGTATGTCATTTATCGTATGACAATCTATTAAAAGTTTAGAAATTAAATTGAATTGCTGTAGAATTTCAAGATTCGAACTTGCATGCTTAGAGTATGCTTGACTAAAGTATTGATTATGCATTGACTAAAGCTTAGAGTATGCATTGACTAAAGAGAGAGAGAGAGCTACCTAAGAAATAAAGAAAAGTTGAAGGGATAATTCAAACAGTATTATGGTTTTATCATACTACTTTCATATCGTTCGTACAAAAACCTGCATGTTTAGATGAAGAGACGAAAAAGATTTTCTCTTTACCTAAAAAGAGATTATAACTGGAACCATATAAAAGAGAAATGTCAAATAATAATGACATTAATCGTAAAACTGGAGCTCGCCTCACTATGTGACACACTTGATAAATCTTACATTAATAAATACAGTAAGCACAATTGTAAAATTTAATTAAGCTTTAAACGCTTTTCAGTAATCATCGTCAGCCATCATCGTCGAAGAAGCGTTCATATAACAGTAAGCATGGAAGTTAATACTACGTTCTTTTCTTATCGGCCAGTAGAAAGCGCCAACTCACGGAAAAAACACATAGCCTTACCCGTTGTACCTGATTCCACTCTTATATGAACGCTTTTCCCACGATGATGGCTGAAAGCTATTGAAAAATATGTAAAGCTTAAATTTTTACAACTGCGCCTATTATGTTTATTAATGCATCATTTATCAAACTTAATCATATTTGAACTATCCCTCCACACTCTCTTTTGTTTCTTAAAGAATTCCTCTTTGCTCAACGTTTATATGTACGAGGAAAGCCGTGTGTGACTGTGTACAGTGTCCTAAAGGTCATGGCATTGAGGCAGTAATTCAAAGATCACCGATTCAAATCCAACTCCTGAGTATGTTTCTTCTTTATTTTCCATCTCTCTGCCTGAAAATCTAGCTTCAAGTATAAACCGTATTAATGTATAGTGTAAAAAAAACATAACGTGTATGTGTATGTACATTACTACTCTTACTCTACGTATGCACTGTAAGCGTACATGCACATATTTTCATATACACTTACAATGGGCATTACAATTAAAATACGTAGATCTGAAATTGCCGTGACCCAAAGATTTCATAATCATCTAATATAAAAGTACATCAATATATGTCCTTTATAATATACGCTACCTGGAATTAATCTTGTATCTTAAAGGGACAGATTATATAAGAAAATATATACATGGCTAAAATTACACTTAAGCTTTTTTTGCGCCCAAACCTTATACTACTGATTATCTATGGGAGATCAAGTACCCATTGCAACTTCCTAATTGCGCTGAATTTGTGCATTACAAGTCTATGAAGCAAGCCCAATAAATCCAAGAAGATCCCTGACGGTTGCTACCGGAAAGCCGATGCGATATGCCGTAATTAGGTTGGCAATATAGCCATAATTAGGTTGGCAATATAGCCATAATAACTAAACCTTCAATTATAGCAAAACACACACATAATCCGCATGCGAATATAATCATTACATAATCATAAAAAAAATTATCTTTTAACAGGTACGGCCATTAACCTTTCCCTGTGTTCCTAAATTCTTGCAACAGCCCGTTTTTTTAATCGATAATATCGAAAGTCTATTTCCTTGGCCGCGTGATAATCCCCATCAGTTTCACTAATCGCTTGGTTACTGGGATCAGTCATTGCACAATTGATAAATGGGTGCAAGGTTGTAGGCCAATTGCTTAATCTAAATTAAACGGCATTTGTAGTAATCCCTAAGGCGCCCAACAGATTTATCGAAGAACTTGGGAGCACCAGCTTTCGCAATTAAGTGTCATATCAACTGTAGCATCACTTTGGAATAAAGGGATTTTGTGAGCGATTTGCTTTCATCGTGAAAAATAACACTCGATATCAAATGGATAAATGTTAATGCACGTGTACTATCAATCGTATATACCCATTAACATACTTGATAATAGTTCTTGCTGCGATGCGTTAAATTTGCCAAAAGATGATATATTGCATTACATAGTGTTTCATCTAAAGCGAAATAGAAGGGGGCAACGCCTGCCTCTCAACTTCTCCGCCCTTGTGCCCAAATGTTTCTTTCCCATATTAGAATCCAAAACGCGTGACGAAATTTGTTGATTTGTAAAAATTCTGTACTCCAGCATTTCATTTCCGTAATAACACTGGTTGTTTTGGCAAAACCAGATTGCAGACGAATATTTGTAAACAAAGCACTGTTGCCAGGTTTGCAGACTTTCAACCACGGACTACTGCGATAAACGTTAGCGGTTCCACCTATTTTTGAGATCAAATTTTTGTTAAAATCAATTTGTTTGTCTTTAAGCACTAAATTAAGCATGTTTTACATCCCTATTTTATTACTCTTACTTGTCATATAGTATAGGATAATGTTTAACTAAATTATAATTATATTAATTTATTATTTTGTATGAAGTTGGGATTTTTTAATCTTGCCATCTGGCAACACTGCCGTTAGATCGCAATCACGCGCACTTTTCCTCGCCTTTCGCATATACTTAACTCGGAAAAGAAAAAAAGATGCGTACCTGCATATGAAGACCAAACAATTTAAATTAAGCAGCAATAGGAACTAAATCAATTAAGATATTTAAATTGAGTTAGTAGCAGTAAATCTGATGAAACCGCGGACGTTCATCATAAGTCTCCGCATATTCAGAGCACAAAAAAAGCCTTTCCTTAGACCCTACGCCCTGCCCTAATTTTTTTCTAGATGAAACACTACATTAAAAATTGATAAAATTGACTGATGTATTGATGAAACAATACATATACATCTAGTTTATCATTCAATGTATTCGGAATCAGGCGCAGCCTACCTCCAATTCTATATAAACTTGCATCCATATCTAATCTAGATTTCCGTCCATAGCTAATCTAAATTCCATTTACATCTAACCTAAACTAATATTGAAATATATAAAAATGTGCTAGTTCATTGGTATGTGTAAAAGATGCATTCGTCTACATAAAATATATATTATAATCTAATTTGTTTCCATACTCTGGAATTTATGTCAGTCATCCATATCAGTTTAAGAAACTGATGAGATGTTGTCAAATTACAGAGGTAAAAATGTTTCAACTGGTGTAGTATTTAATTCACCAATTTTTAAAAAGAAGTTTATTTAATCTTTGTGTAAAAATTACTGTACTTTAAAGCTCATATTCGGTAGTCACTGAAATCCCTTCAAAAACATTTCAATATGAGTTCTATGTCTTAAAACATAGAACTCGTAAAAAAAGCACAAGATAGAAAAAATCGGCTACCTTAAAAATGTTGGAGTGCGAATGAGAAATGTCACTTCTATATAAGCAATATTTATTTGTAAGTATAACATAAAATATTTTAGAAGGGTTTACATGTACATTAAAATATGCAAACGTTTCTGAAATAAAACCTGGTAACAAATTTATAGCTTCATATTCTCTTCCTACTTTTACCAATTTATCATTTACAAAAATTAGTATAAGTGCAAATAATGCGATGTCAAGTGTCATGTCAGTAATTGTGCAATATATAAATCAGGAATAAACTATCGTTTTTATTAAATAAAAATTCTTTTTTCTACGTTTTTTGATCTTCATCGGATCAATAAATTGAATGTAGCTAAACCAAAAAATATACACAATTTATGTGGATTCCATAATATATACAATGACATATATACATTTTCTTTCTCGTAGGCAAAAATTTAAATTACTTAAAGTAAATAAATATATCGAAACTTAAATTCCTCTTTATTTGTTCTACTAGAAAATCACTATTAAAACAGTATAATTTAAATAAGATTTCAATCCTTCAAATAAATTACTTACTCTGTTTGATCGAATTTTTTCTCACGATATAATATTTTAAACTCTGCAAAGATTTCAACTGCAGGCGGTTTTACTTCCTAATTAAGTTTTTCCTTCGTTTTTTCTCGTTAATTAAATAGAATTTTTTTAAACCTATATTTTGATTTACTTTTATCCATTGTTTTGTAACTTTATTGTTCTTTCTTTATCTTCGTGGTGAAACTCAAAATTTTAAAAAAAAAAAGAGAGATCCTTTTTAAATCTTCTCTACGCATTCCTTGCATATGTGTAATTCATAGATACTGTGAACGAATAATTTCAGTTCAAACCATAATATAAGTCAACGATGCTTTATAAAGCAACCAACCAATTAAAATTTCCATTGGCTAATTATGACGAATAATATTTATATTTGGTAACTGCGTCGTTAGTTCTTACCTTCATATAGAATGTTAGAGCAAAGCACCAATGTTAGAGCAAAAATGTTAGAGGAAGCACCATCCACTTTAGCTTCTCTTGTCATTTGTTTGACCCCCATAATAAGCATATACAAAGGTCCATTCAAACATATCATCGTCGGTCCGATTATATTTGGTTCTTCTTTTTAGTTTCTTT
>QLNU02003225.1:53264595-53284685 GCA_006491805.2 Dysdera silvatica | reverse complement strand
TTTCTAGAAAAAATTAAGAATCCAAATCATGTGTAGTAAATTATGGGAACAATATAAATGAAATAATTAATAGATAAAAAATTATATATGCCCGAAACTTCATACTAAATTCAAATTTACACTCTGCGTTTCATCATTTTGAACGTAATATTGCTTTGCAAAAGATTACAGTACATCTCCCAACGTCGTCGCTAGCTTATTTTTATTTTGGTTGTTATCAAATAACTCAATTTGAGGAAAAATAATCTGCTTTATTTGAGGATGTAATGATTTAAATGGCAGAAGAGCTCTGATAACTGGAAAATAACGATTTAACGAGCAGCTTATTGAATTCTATCGAGCGTATGATCAAAATTACCAATAATAACGCTTGCGATATGAATTACGAAGTAATAACCATTCGATGTGCTGTGATGTAATCTGCTATCACTTCACAGTCGTTAGAAAGCGCGGGGGTTATATTTAGATTATTTCCCCGTCCGAATTTATCAGAAACAAATCGATAATTACAGCAGAGTCCTCGAAAAAATTCGTAAATCGGAAGCACCATTGCATGTATGTGATAATTTTCGAGTTTGACGTAATAGTAGTTCATAGGAACGTTTTTTCCGCAAAGTAGAAATTCGTAAAAGCTGTTGTTGCTCGTGGTCCTACGGCTCAAATGCTACAATGGTCATGCTGCGCCCGGACCTACTGTTTTCCGAGGAATCTGAACCTCTTATGGTCTAGGGAACCAAACCCTGGACTACAATGGGCAGTGTGATCTTTATGAGATCTCTGAGTAAGCGTTCTTTGCACCGTTGGGAGTCGAACCCGGATTAACAGCGCACTAGGCGAACGCGTTACCACACTACGCCACCGCAGGGCCAAACTCGTAAAAGTACTAATTCACTGGGCAAACATACTTTAGGGTTATTCTGAACAAACTCATAAATCTGCTAAGCAATTGACAATAAATTCAAAAGCAGGCATTTTATTCATAAATCAATAAAAATGCAAATATCCTCATTAGCACACGTCGGAGATAAACATTAAAATTATTACATTAACTTTCTTTACGAAGTTAGCATAAAATACATCTAGATAATGAAACAGATTAAACGTTTTTATACGAAATAATAAATTTAATAATTGAAAATAGCTAATAACTCGATGAAATTCGAGTCAGGCAACATGCTGGCCTTCTTACCTAGCTCGAAATACATCGTTTTATCATTTAACTCTATGCATAGTGTATACATTTTGTTACTTATAAAATACACCTGCCTTCTTCTAGTTACATTGTATGCATATTACTTATTACAACAGCTTTAATTATATGCACTAATAAGCAGAAAAATTTGCATGCGTTATACCCTAAAAAGCCTCCAAAATATCTATTTATATGTATTTATAATGGAATAATTTTAATATAGAAATCCCCATTTAAATATTCCCATTAACAATATAAACATATGCACTTACATAAAATGGAAATATATTAAAAGATTTATATAGAAATATATTATATTAGAAATATATTATGTATAGAAATATGTGTAAACTTTATTTTTGTCGCTTACATGAAAAGAACAAATATATCATGCGATTTTAAATATATAAATTTATTTTTATCACTAACTGAGTAGAAATATTTGATATAAGCACAATACTACCATGAGTTTCGAGTGCATAATATCCACGTATTTGCTTCCCTTCACATGTGAAACTTGTAGAAAAACACTTCATACGTGAAACTTGTGAAAAAACCCTTCACATGTAAAACTTGCTAGTTCCCATATAAATGATTTTTGAATAGACAAGAACAAACATAAATGACATATTTTGCAAAGGTTATATATTCAATACTCTTATAAATAAATTAAATATTTCACTTTTTTGTTGTTGAATGATATTTCAAGAACAAGTGTTAAATCAAAATTAATCTCCAGCTGTCACTGCTTTTGGATTACTGTTGTGTTGAAGTTAAAGCCACGGGTCAAGTTCTTTAAAACAAAAATTTAAAAGTATGAGGTCAACGATTAACGTAAAATTGTTTTTTATGTGAAAAATGAAATTGGACTGAATGATAGATATACTTTACACATCATAATTTTGATTACATCTCCATATTCTGACCGGTTAAGTTTCACATCTTCATTATGTCGTTTAATGGCACTTTTATGTCCTTTTCATGTCTACAGAGGTTATTTGACCGTATTTAAAAATTTTGCGGATAGTCCATCGATAGTCTATCCCTGATAAGTAGTGAATATTTGATTGTCTATCACCAATATCTATTACTGATAAATAATGGTCTAAAATTTTATCCTGTATAAAACATATAGGGTAATTATTATAAATACATATGTATACCCTTATATAATTTTTTAATCAGAATTTATTGTTAGTCCACTTTCAACCCAGAACACTAGAGATAAACATTCTGTCTCTCTCTTCTGATATAGATAGAGACTAATTAAACGGAGAATTTAGCAGCAAGCAAGCTTTTCTTGTTTGCTTGCTGCCGAATTCTCAGTTCATTTACTAGCTTGCCTTGCTGCCTGCTAGCTTTTTTACACTTTAGAACGTAATTAAACTTGCATATTTACAAGTTCCTTTTTTTTCTACTTAAATGGGAGTAAAGGAAAAATTTAAGATTATAGGAAAATTTTAACCATCAGATAATAATGCTTAAAATTACTCAGAATTTAAGAATTTGAATTTATTTTGAAAAAATTTTTTTTAAAGACTTTTCGGATCATCTTTCTTTGACAAACTGTTAAAAATAGAATTGCGGTAACATCTTTTCCGAATCACCCTGTATATTACAGTGTGTACAGTGTGT
This sequence comes from Dysdera silvatica, assembly GCA_006491805.2. Lineage (NCBI taxonomy): Eukaryota > Metazoa > Arthropoda > Arachnida > Araneae > Dysderidae > Dysdera > Dysdera silvatica. The sequence continues at coordinate 53,281,858 of QLNU02003225.1, read as the reverse complement.
CACAGCAGTTGACATGGAGTTCCCTAATATGAAGTCCGAAATCTGTCAACATTTACGACGCTTACGGTATTGAGCACTGTTTGAGTGCATGTTAAAACATGCACATTAGCTAAAAAAGCATAAACAATTATTTATATAATATGCCTTCTTTGCTACCAACGCATTAAAATGTATGTCTAAATTGTAAAAATGCTGCCATTGTTATAAATGTTGGTAGAATGCCTTATACGTTGATCTTCAGAGCATTAAATCATTTGACTGTCGTAGATCACAGAAATATCGTGTTTAAAAGGCAGCTGTGGTTGTAAAAATTTTATTCTTTATTAATGTCGTTAGTTAGTATGCATAATTGGTTAAAATGATATGCACGCTCAGTTGTATGAACAACTAGTAAAGTATGTCCATTAATAAAAAAGGAAAAGAACATGGAACACACAAAGAGCATAGAGGTGAGAATTGAGTCTTTAGTTTTTCATCTAAAATGCATATAAAAACATGCAGAACAAAATTAATGAAAGAAATATTATAATTTTGAAGAAAGAAACGTCTTTCGTTGGCTAATTGAGCAAGCAATTGAGTTATGCAAACGGAGGTTTACGAGTAACGTCGAACTGGCACGCGATTGGCAACATTATGGGTCATGTCACGAGAAAATGGCCGACAAGCAAGATCTAAATATTTAAAGAGTCAGCACTGTCTGGCGACATTCCTAAACACAGAAACGCTTCTACGACTGATATCTGCTGCTTTTCGAGTTTTTGATAGCATTTTCTCGTATGAACATTGTTCGCTGTAAGCAATTATTCCGCACTACGGACGTGAAATGATTCCAAAAGGATTTGATTCGTGTATTCTTTACACTATTTTTAAATGCAAACCAGACTATCACAAAACAAGGGAAATAGAAATAGTTATAAAATCGGTTTATAAAAAGTATGCTGTCGTCTAGAGCAGAAATGGTCAAACAGGTGTTGCAAGTAGTTCCAACCAACGGGGTATTTAACTAACAGAAAATAACTAAAAAGACAGTGTGTCCCAGTGGATCTTCTCAATATCTCAGCTTCTAGAATACGTGAAACGTTCGTTGTGGTTTCGTTTTAAAGTTTTTTTAAGGTGATATCTTTCAATATCAGAGACATTAGGATTCAACTGCAAACGAAAGTAAAAAATTGAATTTTAATTTATTTTTCTGTTACTTCAAGTGCCACTCCTGTAATTTTTGAACCTTTGAAAGTGTACTTAATTACCTGTCTGATGGTAATGAAGCTATATTATTATGTTAAATAATACGGAGGATACCACAAGTTATATCAAGATGTTCTAAAACACAGAGGATACCACAAGTTATATCAAGATGTTCTAAAACACAGAGGATACCACAAGTTATATCAAGATGTTCTAAAACACAGAGGATACCACAAGTTATATCAAGATGTTCTACAACACAGAGGATACCAAAAAATATATCAAGGTGTTCCAAAACACAGAGCATACCACAAGTTATATCAAGATGTTCTAAAACACAGATGATACCACTACTAAGAAGGTAAAGGAGGTTTGAAATCAAAATCAAGCGGTACTGGACGAATTTTAATTTTGAATTCACATAAAATTAAATTTCATAAAATAAATATTATATATTTGAATGAATATATAGTATACTTGATTAAAGAAATATTGGTATTTCAGCAATTTAAATATATTATAAAAATGAAACAGTAATACAACAATTAAAATGATAATAAAACAAGCATTATATTAATAAATATTCTAATTATTATAGTTTCACTGATCCGACTATTTCGGTGTTAACAATTTCGGAAATCCCTTGCAACATTTGATAATGTCAACGTGTCACGAACTCTTAATATTCTCCGTTCTATTTAACATAAAATCCTACTTTTAATACCATAGGGTAGATAATTAATTATGCAAGCTTTCACAAACGATTTAACAATTATAGGATTGGCGTTTGATATAACAGAAAAAATGGAAAATTCTATTTTTTTTTTTACCCTTTTTCTGACGTTGAGACTTAATGTCTCTGGTATTGTAAGATAGCACCTTCAAAAAGCTTTAAAATGAGAAAATACTGAACATTTTATTTCCAAGAAGTTAGGATATTAAGGGGGGGGGGAATGCTTCCTTTCTGAGACACACAGTATATATTCCACGTAAAATACTGGATTTTCTTTTTTCGTTGCTGCATAAAGATAAAAGTACTTACACCCGCGTTATATCCTTTATGTAAATCTATAAAACTAAATTCTTCAACAATGAAACTAAAAATTAATAACGAGTCCGTTCAAAAAATTGAAATGTAGGAAGAAGCAACGCATTCTCCATGCCAAAGCAATAATTATATACAATCAGGGGAGCATAAAAAAGTAGGAGGATATATCATCATCATCGTCATCTCATTCTTTCATTACCTAGTCACTGTTAAGTAAAGGCTTATGTAAGTGGTTTCAATACAAGTCTATTCAGAACAAATTCGTAACTCCAATCTTTTTTTTTTCATCCACCCATCTAGTCTGAAGACGTTCCTTAGGTCATTTATGTTATTTTGGAATCCAGTTGAGAATTTTAGTTGTGAATTCTTAATTATTTCTTCCTGCCATATGCCTAGCTCATTACATAAATAAATTTCAGCTTTTTGACATTTGCTATGATATTATCCGTCCTAGATTGAACTTTGCTCTAGTATTTCTTTTCCGACCTCTTCTGGTTCTTCCAAGCATGCACCTCTTCGTACTCCGTTGGTTTATTTGCAGTTTCTGTATTGCAGTGTTTGTTGGAATCCTGCAACATAAAACTCTGATCCATAAATGAAGACTGGTAAAACATGTTATTTGAAGACCTGTCTTTTGGGACACAAATGAACTTTTGAAGGATACGTTTGCGCTTATAAAGAAAACGATATAATTTGTTGTTAAATTCCTGTCTCATATTATGCGAATACGAGCAAAACATAGATAAAACAACGTCCAAAGCTCAAACTATGGTTTTAAAATTTCACATGCAACACGCATCTGACATGTTTTAGATTCCATAACCATAGAAATTATACGAAAGTTTCAAACTTTCTCTGCTTTGACTAAATTAAAAACAAGAGAAAAATTCTCTTAGCACGCAACACGATCATTAAATTAACCATTTGTGATTTCTTATTAATATGAGAGCTAAATTTAGGAATACGGAAAAACACGTTCCATTATCGTTAAACTGCAAAACATCATGAGTACATCTATGTAGCGTTGTAGCCATATATTAAGATTAGACTTCTTTCATAAATAAATAGTATATTGCAGTATATAATATAGTATATGTATGTATAATAAATGTAGTATAATCTGAGTATGTGGTATTATTCCACCTACTTTGAAACGTAATAGTAGTAAAATAATTTTTAAAAAATTTGACGATTATGGTCGCAACAGTTATGTAAATCATAACCGTTTCATTTAAAGGCTATAGCGTACATAATTAGTTGATGGAATTTTTTAATAATTTAAACTTTGGAAATCGCTATAAGGGCATTTGAACTAATTTTAAAAAATAAATATTTAAAATAAAGCCTTTAGAAAGAAATCCTCAAAACAAAATATTTAGAAACAAATATTTAAAATAAAATATTTTTGCATGTAATACATATAATGCATATGTAAAGCATATAATATATTTAAAATCTTCAAAATACATTAGTATGAACAAGTTTGTAAAATATTAAAAATATATTTTTTATAAAACCCATACGACTAAATTTTTTGGACGATAAATCTTTAGAATGAAATCCTTAGTAAATTATTTGTCCAACGAATTAAATATATTGATAAAATTTCACTTTTACGTTTATTGTATTTGTATAAATGAAATAGCCTTTTGGTAGTACTTTTTACCCAAAAAATTATTTTATACGAATGGTTCAAAAGGATGATATGTATTTTTAATCCAGTCATTTTAATATACATTTCAGTGTCACGTAACTATTTTTATGAACTATTTCTACGAATATTTCTATGAACTATTTCTATGAACTATTTCTACAGATATTTCACCTGAACTATTTCTATGAACTGTTTTACGAATATTTCTATATGAACTATTTCTATGAACTATTTCTATGAACATTTCTATAGACTATTTCTATGAACTATTTCTACCGTCTTTCACTGAACTATTTCTATGAACTATTTCTGCTGAATATTTCATGAACTACTATATGAACTATTTCTACGAATATTTCTAGAACTATTTTTATGAACTATTTCTACGAATATTTCTATGAACTATTTCTATGAACTATTTCTACGAATATTTCTATGAACTATTTCTATGAACTATTTCTATGAACATGTTTTTAAACTCTCGCACGTTTTCCGGCTATTCAAACATAGGACTAGTTAAATATGCGAAGATTAAATCAGATTGATAGCTTTCCAAAATGTGTGAAGATTTCCCTGAATTTCTGAAATTTTCAAAAGTATGAGCTTGAGTTTCATAATATCCAAAATTCGTTACAAACTCGGCGATACTAATTCCCAGGAATACCTTCAACAATTTCTCCAAATTTCTGGCCCGAAATTTCTGGAATTTTCCGGGAAATAAACTATTCAAATGGCCCATTTATCTTCAGAATTTGTATTTCAAACAAACTTCTCTTTAGTTTAAAAACTAATTTTCAATCTTCAAATTTAGTTTAGTCTTCTAGAAAGTTTATTTTTGTACAAACTGAAGTTTTATTTATTACGAGTTCTTCTAGAATTTATAGAAGGTTAATAATATACTCTTGAATATTTTGATATAATTGCTCCAAACTTTTGCCCTGGTGTTTTGTTTCCTTGGTTATTTATCGACCGCTTTCACATTCTTAAACTTTCTATAGGCATTACTAGTATATTTAGTATTGTTTTAAAGAAGTTTTAAATTAAACCTACGCTACATTATTAAAATATAAATCAATAGTGATAAGAAATAGATAAAAATTGTATTGCCTATATTAATTTTATTGTCCTAATTGTTAACTAACAGCTCTTATAAAATTCCAGAAATAACGGCTGAAAAAATTGTATACTGAAATTTGGATTTATAAATTCGCATTAAGCAAAAATGTATAAGCGGTAGATAATGAATTTGACAGGTAAGAAAATATAGGGTAAGCCTGAATAATCATTTCTCATCGACACTTTACAAAATGAGCAGGGGCGGCCTCCCAGGTCCCCGTTTGAGTGAGGGCACCAAACTGAAGCCAAGTTTAAATTTTTTTAACTAATCCAATAGTAGAAAATCTCTCTAAAAAAAGACAAGTTTAGAGAAATTTTTAGAGACATCTTTAGAGAAATTCTTTCAGAGACTGTTGGCCACTTTTATCGCGTAGGCTATATGGCTCACTGTGCATCTGTGAAAATCTCCTGTTTTCGCCGGAGGGGGCGCCAAAAGCAGTACGTGCAAGGAAGCCCGGTGTCAAAGCCAACCTCAAGCCGCCCGTGAAAATGAAAATGACAGAGAAATCAAATTTAGATAAACCTGCTCGATATCATACGTTTAATGTTTTTCGTGGGATTATGAAAAGTATGAGTTGGTTGGTTAGTTGAAGTTTTGTGATGGGAAGATCGGGTGGTGCCGTACGTAAAATTTTAAAATGGAAACAAATTAATATTTTGCAATGCTAAGAAATGCATTAAGAGTTAATTAAAACGAAACGATGTTCATATAAAAGTCATATGGAATTCACAAAAACGATTTCAGAGAAAAGAAAATAAAAAACGATATCATCGTTAAAAGAATCGCATGAAATGTCACGGAAGTTGAAAACATTCTGTGTGCCAACCACATGTTGAAACTCCTTATTGATTTCAGATTCAAGTTTTCGTTTTGAAAAGTGCTAAGTTATTGGGCTAAAGGTGGTTCAAAAGCTCGTAAAATGAATTTTCAAGTAATCAAATACCTTAACAACAAACGTAACAAAAATATTAAAAAGAATTTTTTTACCGGTATTATGTTCGAACAATAAGAACTAATACCAAATTTTAAATTTTCAGTTTCCCAAAAAAATATATATTATTATAACTATATATAGTGGTAACAATAGTAGTTTTTATAACGGCAGATATTATTGTAATAGTTAAAACTATATTAGGAGTGTTAGAAGAGTGTAATGGCTATTTCGTTAATTTTTTTAATCTCACGTTTTCTAAAATAAATAACTAAATATAAATGAAAATAGAATGGTTTTCGGAAACAATTAACAAATTTTTAAATAGAACAGTTTACTTGAAAAAGTCATAATTTCGAATAGAAATTTGTCAGTCAAATATATACGATATTGTAATCATAAAATTCACAAATCTCTGGCAGAAAACAAGATGCCCAAAGCATCGTTAGCACTGTTTCTCATTGTAAATATGAGTGAAAAAAATATAATTTATTTATATAACATACAATTAATTGAATTCTTAATTATTAAATTAATTATATTATTTTAAAAACTTATCTTAGTCATATGTCAGTTTACATTTTACGCACATAAAACTAACGAAACTTAGAAATAAAAAACGTGACTAAAGGTAAGTTACAAACAGTTCTGTAAATGGTGTTCAATTTCTAATGCTGTTGTCTGTTAGCACACCTTGACTCTCCTTCTCTCGTACTTAAAATAATATAATGGTAAGAATTTAACCCACAACGCCATCTATGGGTCAGTTTAAAGGGAATAAAGTGGGTGCTGCCATTTTTGCACACCTGAGCTGTTAACGCAAATGTGATATATGCTTACGCATCGGAATGTCACTGTTCCATAGAGCAGAGATATATTGTGTTTGGTTAAAGAGTGAGCCTGGACTAGCCAATAATTAGGTGTCCTCTACAGGAATTAACGTAAAAATATGTTGTCGAAGATATTAATATTCCGGGTTGTGCACCATATACCGTAACGTGGAATGGAAGTGAAAGTACAGGGTCATTCAAATTAAACGCTCCCTGTTTAAAGGGGTGTATAGGAAGAAATAATGGACGGATTTATATGAAATTTTGCACACAGATATTTCTTGATATGCGCTCGCGAGTTATATAAAAAAAAGTAATATACGTCTCACGGTTACGGTTATAGTTACTGAATTTTGAAATTATCAAATAGCAACATCCCAATTTTTTAACGGCATAATGATAGGCACCATCAGAAACCGTAAATACCGTTGTAATTTTATTTTCAGAGCTAAAACTGACAGTTATGTAACGTTATGTAAAAGACAAATTGAGAGAAATAAAAAGTACCGTTAACTGGAAACGCCTTTCAATCAACAGCGCTACATGTGTGTCCTCCATTCTGGCCAATGATAGTTTCCATTCGAAAAATAGTGTTTTCCACAACCGAGTGCACCATTTCAATCGGATTGCCTAGCACATGACGTCGAATGCTGCCCTTCAGATTGGTTAGAGTTACAGACGGTTTGCGATTTACACGGTCTTTCAAATAACTCCACAACTAGAAGTCACAGGGGGTGAGGTCAGGAGGTCGCGATGGCCATGATGTCTGAAAACATCGGCTGATCACTCGTTCGTCAGTAAAGTGCTGCTTCAGCAATCTTTGGACAGGACGAGCAGTATGGGGTGGCGCACCATCTTGCATAAATATGGTTTCATAGAGACACTCTCTTTGTTGTAACTGCGGTATGACGAAATGTTCCAACCTGTCATGGCACCTCTGTCCAGTAACTGAACAGGTGCGGATACCAGTCGGTATTTCCTCTTCAAAAAAATGTGGACCAATAAGAAAAGTAGCTGTAAATGCACACCATACTATCACTTTCGGAGAATATGCAGCGGTGCTTGCTGAACAACATACGGATTTGCTGCAGACCAAATGCAGCAGTTGTGACTATTAACTTACGTATTTAAAAAGAAATGCGCCTCGTTACTCCAAAGAATGTTCCATAGCCACGTTATCTTCTCTTGCATTCTGTCCAGGAACTGATGTGCGAAACTTACACGCATATCTGCGTCATCAGGCCTTAGCTGCTGTAACATGTGAAGTTTGTATGGATAGTACCGCAACACCTTACGCAGCACTCTCCATGTGCCAGTAGCCGACATGTCCACTTCGCGGGCAATTACTGACACACTAGCGTCACCATGTGCACATTGGCTTGATAAATCCACAAGTTCAGTAGCCACCTTTTCAAGATGAGCGGAGTCCACCCTTTTTCCACCACGGCCAGGTTGAACACCAAGATTTCCTGTTCTTCCAATTTCGCCATCGTTCTGCGTAGAGAAGAAACAGCCATAGGTCCACATCTTTGGCGATTCTGAAGCCAAAATTCCTTGATTGTCGCAGCTGCATTATTTCTGTTCTGGTAATATAGCTTCACTAATAACGCCTTTTTATATAAAGATGTTGGCAGAGCTACCGTTACTTCACGGAAACATTTATGCTTTTTAGTGACTGCTGCGCTTTTATAGTACCTACTATGATAGAGTTACAATAGTAACCATTATGCAAATCACAAACTGTTATTGCCACACAGCTATCTATCGACAAATACTGTAATCAATGAGTGTTTTGTACAGGAAATTAATGCGTACGCTTCACCTTTCGTCAACAATTCTCTGCCTTCCGAACTGTGATACCTCTGATAATTTTGGTTTCGTACATCTGTATTACATACTAACAAACATCGACGTCGCTAATTGCGAAAGGTTTACTCAGTTACAGCGTGTTCTCGAAGCTTTTGAAAGACGTTTCCAGTTAACTGTACTTTCCTTTCTCGCAATTTATCTTTGAAATAACGTTACATAACTTTATCAGTTTTAGGTCTAAAAATAAAATTTTAACTGTATTTACTGTTTCTGATGGTGCCAGTCATTATGCCGTTGAAAAATCAGGGTATTGCCATTTGAAAATTCCGAAATTCAGACACTATAACTGTAACCGCGAGACATAAATTACGTTATTTGACATAACTCGCGATCACATATATAGAAACATTTTTGTACAAAATTTCATATAAATCTGTCCATTATTTCGTCCTGTACACCCCTCTAAACAGGGAGCGTTTAATTTGAAAGACCCTGTATATCATATGTAGTTATTTGATTTTGTAATTCAGCAATTATCCAAACGTTTCTATGGTATTGCCCAATTAGAAAACTATTATCCGCGGCTACATATCAATTCTCCAGGGACTGAAAACTTGTCTAAACCTTGTCCATTCGTATCTGAATTACTAATAGCTATTTCATTCTATGTTACTTTTCCATTTCATTTGTAACCATGTATTCAAGGATATGTATATTCAAGAAGAAATTGGAAATTGCAATTTCTAATAGTTTCATGTTCACTTAACATAATCCCTGTTTAGGTATATATATGAGGGTTGGAACTTTAATAGTGGCAACTATTTATTTACAATTGATACAAAATAGATACATGTTACCAAGTTTTACTGTCCCTCAATGTAGTCACCAGCATTGTGTACAACCCGTTGCCAGCGATGTGGAAATTGTAGGATAACTTTGGCAATGCCTGTAGTGTTGATAGTTCGAATGGACCGGTCTACTGCCTGAAGAATCTCTGGAACAGTTCTGAAGCGAATGTCACAAAGTGGTTGCTTCATTTTAGGAATTAAGTCCTTGTGACTATGACTTGATTCCATTCCAACTATCAACACAACAGGCGTTGGTAAAGATATCGTACAAATTCCAGATCGATAGCAACGGGTTGTGCACTATGCAGGTGACTACATTTAGGGGCAGTAAAACTTGGTAACATGCATCCATTTTGCATCGATTGTAAATAAATACTTGCCACTATTAAATTTTCAACCCTCGTATATAGGAGAGATCGAAAAAGAAACACTTGGGTGAGAGAGCAAACTAGAGTAGAGGACATCATTGTTAAAGTAAAAGGGCTGAAATGGCGATGGGCTGGGCATATTGCAAGAAGAACTGATCAACGATGGACAACAGAAATTCTGAACTGGATTCCAAGAGACCACCGAAGACCTAGAAAACGTCCTCAAACTAGATGGGTGGATGAAATAAGAAAACAGGTTGGGGTGACGTGGAAACGAATGGCCCAGGATAGACTTGTGTGGAAAGCATTTGGAGAGACCTTCATCCAGCAGTGGATAGATAATGGTTGAATATGATGATGATGATATCTGAGAAACCTGTAACGCTATGAATACTATCTTTAATTCGTAATTCAACATTACATACAATACGAGAATTCATTTCTATTTTAATGTAAAATTTTTAACTTATTTTTCAAAAAGTAATATTTTAATTTTCAGAAAAATATGGTAAGATAGAAGTAAAAATCTCATTTAGAAACATACAATTAAATTACTTTAAAACTGTATTTTCCTTAGTTTATACGTAAATACGTATTAAGTATGTATAGTATATTTGTATATTGAGAAATTCTTATTTCATCTGTTCTTTCCTCAAATCCTTATACGGAGAAATATTTTATAACCAGACGGAACTTTTGTCAATTTTTCAGTAACATAGTAACTTTTTTTACGTTAGCAACCACAGTAACTAACAGCTTATGAATACTTGATTACATAGACCTGAATTAAATATACACAATCTACGAAAGCAGGCTTCGTTCTTCGAATTATTTGGATGATATTCAAAAAAAAAAATTCTTCACTGGGTTTTCTGCATTTTGCGATTGTATGACGCTCCTCCAAATACGCTTCACGCTCACGCCATGCAGTCTTCAATGAATGTGAGCTTTACGCTATATGGTGTGAGACTGGTCCATCAGTGATGCATTTTTCCACTTTTTTTTTGTTGTTTTTTTGGTTTTTTTGGTTTTTTTTTTAGTCATAATGGTTACTGTAAACATCTAAATGCATAGCTTCAGATTCAGCAACTCACGCAAGGACTCAATGTTGGTTATTTGGTTCCATAGTAACTAACATTTCTACCCTTATTTGGTGAAACACAATCTTTGTAAAATTACTGTGATTCAGCTCATAATATTTCAATGCTGAAGATGAGAAAGTCATGAAGAATATTCAATCTATATATTCCTCTTAACTCTGCTTATTTTAAGAACTCTGCTTATTTTAAGAACTATTTTATTAACTCTGCTTTTTTATGAGAAATTTAGACACCATGTTCATTAAATTGCTGCTTGTGATATTAATTGTGCTTATGTAATTATTAAGTGCTTTTTGCTCGAGTACGCATGCGCGAAGAATGTTTAACTATTATAATAAAAACTGTGTTTTGGAATCATTAAAACATTAGCCTGAACTCGCATAAAACAAAATTCTACAATGAAAAGTTTTAAATACAAAATTTCCCCTCAATAATCTATTAGAACATGGCAAATTATTTTCAAGGGCTTAATGTAGGCCACTTAAACCACTTTAACTAACACTCCCGAATAGTGGACATTTGTATATAACGGACACTTTTTCAATTTCTAATCACACGTTGCTTTTTATCTCCTCACGGGGTATCGGATAGATTTTAAGCTAATCTTGCGTCAGCTACTTTTCCGGCTATTCCTTACATCAGCTATTTTTTAGGCTATTCTTTACATCAGCTATGTTTTCGGCTATTCTTTACATCAGCTATTTTTTCGGCTATCCCTCAACTAGTTCACATGTTCTCAGAGTTATTGTATTTATGTCTATAACTTATAACTTTATTTCTTGACTAGCTTATAAATACATGTATTGTATTCTATTGTCTTGAAGTGGCCACTGTTAATAGTCTTTGTTACATAGAGTTAGACTGTTACGATTACATGATTGTATCTACTTTTTATATGCAAGTGATATTTCTTTTATTTGGGCTCTAAATGAAAGGCTGAGAATATATGAACCTCGAATTTTATAATTTCCTCTTCTTCTATCCTAAATTAAATTTTCCTGAAAGCAAAAATGGCAATTTGTTCTTACCATTTTAGTTCCAGAAGTAGGCAAGCAACTGAAATTTTTTAGCTAACAAGTCTTTACAAATGTTTGTTGGTTTTTCAGATTCCAGTTATTTTCTTCTCAGTAAGTCGGGAATAAAAACAAAGGATGAGGATATTAACTATTTGGTGTACGCTGCTGATATAAACTTTATATTAAGCTGTACTTACCTTTTGTGTCATACATAATTAGAATCAATGGTTTAAGAAAAGAGAAAGGCATTTATTAAGATACTCAATTTCATACTTCTTAACATGGATTAGTTTCTTGCGCTTTCTGGAATGATTTAATATTGTACGTGTGGTTCAAATAATGTATTTTCAGTACGTTTTCTCAATCAAACCTACGTGCATCAAACCTACATACATGTATTTTTTCCAAATTGTAAATCTGATTCGAAAGTAGGAAGAGTATTAAGGAAAACATGAAAATTTTATCCAAGTTTACAAGAAAAAAACTTTAAGAGAAACATGCGTAATTTTTGTTGCAAAATTATAAGAAACAAGGACCATATATTTTACTTTCTTGAACTTTGAATCGAGTTATTTGGCAACGATTATGTTACCTAACAGGCTATAGCTGGAATTTAATTTTAGAGGGTTTAAAAATATTTACAAAGAACGTTGAATAAAGATTTGTTACATTTATCGTAGAGAAAAAATATAAATACATCATACAAAAATAAATTATTCAATTTCAATTTTGCCTCCAGACATCATTATAAATTCTTATTTGTAGTTTTGCCATCAAAGTTTTATTTTTTTATGATGCCCCTTCTTTCCTTTTAAAGAAAATTGTTTCTACATTTTTTTCTGTAAAGTATTCTCAAATTAGTCGTCTACAGTACGAGATATTATCAGAATTCTGTTATTTATTGAGAGTGTGAGAATTTTTTCTCCCTCTTTTACAAGTTCGATAAGTAAATAAACAAATGTATTTTTGCGGTCCTATAACAAATTTAGTTTCAGGGCACTGGTCCCTAAAATCCCCCCCGGTTAAGGGCATGTTAACTCAGTGGCATAAGGTTCATTAAATATCATCAGTAAATAACAAGCAATTAAATATCATAAAAAAATAAGTTTTTTTAAATGAACGTACCAGTAAATGGGCTGAGACTTCAATGCCCTACAAGTAAATGAAAGCAAATTCTAAAAATCCGTGCTACACACGGGCAATGAGAAAATAAAATAACAAAATCTTTGTGTAAATTATTCTAAATCTCGCCTTTTACCGTTAGTTCATTTGTATTTGGTTATGACAAAGCTTGATGTCAATTTCAATATTTGAGCATCACAGCAGCTGGATGATTTTGCGCCCCCCCTAAGAATCGTCCAGATTCCCCCACCTGTGAATTATTTCAGCCGATTTACGCCTTCCCCCACCTGCACCTTTGCGTGGGCATTTCACGCCATCCCATAGCTACGGAACTGTCCTTAAGACATGTGAAATGATGTACCATGGGCCTAGATTTTTTGAAGGAAAGTTTTATTTTTCACTTTCGCTTTCAAAGTAAAATTACCTAATAAAATGTCTCAATTTTTATACCGCATCTTTGAAAAAGCTTTCTTTTCTGCAATTTATTTTGAGGTAAACATAAAAGACGTTAGCTACTAAAAACTGTATGATAACTGGTTAGATTTTAATCATAATTATCACAAAAAGTATTATTTCCTCAATAATTTCAATTTCACTTCATTATGGTATTCTTCAAAGAATAGAAGAAAAATAAGACGAAACTATAAATATAGACAAAAATCTAAATACAATAAATACAGGTAACATTTTATAAACACGAAAATAAGAACAAATGTGGGGAAAATATATAAATTATTATGGAATCGATAAATAGAATAAATTGCCAGATCATATAAAAAATTGTGAAAGAAAAAGCGAAGTTAAAAGGAAATTAAGAATTTACTTAGTAGAAAAACAAAAATATAATGGTCATACTGGCCATAACGGGAACTAGAATTCTTGTTTTGTTTTTCTATACTTCCTCCACGCATCGAAATAAAATTGTATTGCATTGAATACCGCTTTCAAAGTTTGTAGAAATATATGTATATGAAAATTCGAAAGGAAGTAAATGGTTACAAATAAATTTGACACCCACGTATTAGTAGCTCAAACTAGAGCTATTTTTGTTTGGGAGAAAAAGAGACGCCGTCCTCATGCTGGATTCGAACCAGGGTCCCCGCTTTGAGCCCGCGGTGTCTTGACCTACTAGACGAATGAGGACAAGAACAAATGCAATTTTCTCCGTATATGAGGATGTAAGATATTATTACCCTTCACAGGGATAACACAATTGCCAAATATTGGTCAACACACAAAGCCACCGGGGCGAGATTTTTGTGAGTTTTTCGTGGGGGATTTTTTATTACAAATAAATTTGACACCCACGTATTAGTAGCTCAAACTAGAGATATTTTTGTTTAGGAGAAAAAGAAGTATTGGACAGAATTTTTTAATTTAATCGTCTGTCAAGGAGTTAATTATATTAGAATGTATAAACTGAAAGCAAATAAAGAGTATTATGTGGAATATGATAACAGTGCAAGGCGAAAAGAAAGGACAGGAAAGTAGAAAAATCAATATTAGTATTGCATTTCCATCCGTTTACATTGGCCCTATATCAAGTTTTCGACAACTAAGTTGAAGATCTAATAAAAACAATCGATACGAAAGATACTCAAAGAAAGGAAAAGGCTTGTCCCCCGAGATTAAACATAATTTGAAACACAAAACAATGCAAAAAACTTTCAAATATTCAATAAATTTGCAAAATAAATCAGAAATTTTAAAATACCCAGAGAATATCTTGCGTGACAATGTATATCATCACGCTCTGCTAAAGCGGAATTTTACTTTGATTTTCGTAAACACCATACTTTTAACTTCAACCTACTTGCTGGATAATGAACAGAGTGGCTAAACCTGTTAGTTACCACACATACGTTTCGGTGTGAATAAAAATAACATATTATTTTCATACATGCACACGTATACATAGCAATAACATTTGCTATTTTTACACTTGCACGCGTGTGCGTGAAACCTATTTAGTAAAATGTATCATTACTTAGATTGCAAAAGAAAATTAGATGATAAAGAAAAAATTATGGAAACAAAGAAAATGAAAAGGAAACACTTGTGCGTATGATTTGTAATACAAATAAGTTCTGAAAGTTATTCAAACGCATTCAACCAAATAACTTTCTAGCATTGAAAAATTATTTTTAATTATTTTTACGGGCCCTGCGGTGGCGCAGTGTGGTAACGCGTTCTCCTATTGCGCGGCTAATCCGGGTTCGACTCCCAGCAGTGCAAAAAGAACGCTTACTCAGAGATCTCATAAAGATCGCACTGCTCACTGTAGTCCGGGGTTTGGTTCCCTAGGCCTTAAGAGGTTCGGATTCCTCGGAAAACAGTAGGTCCCGGCGCAGCATGACCACTGTAGTCTTTGAGCCGTAAAACCAAAAAACAAACAAACAAACAATAATTATTTTTACATTTATGTGGTCCAATGGAGGCTCGTTGGGTGACGCAAGTGAAGCTGCACTTCACCTAAAAAAATTGAGCGGTCGAACAGTTTTTTTTTTTATTTAAATTCTAATTTCTTTTTACTTCCTTGACAAATTTAAAATTTGAGTAGAAAAATAAAATTTGAAATTTTATTTTGAGCCCACTATTTTTTTTTAAATTTAATTTCTTTAATATAATTGGAATTACATTCAGGAACAGAAGACTACGTTTTTAAGTCAGCGCTTTAAACGCGTTAAATCAACGAAATGTTTCCCGTCGGCGAGATTTGAATTTCCATAACACTTTTAGCATTAGGACCGATTTAAGCGATCTGATTGGCTGAGCAGGTGATGTGCGGCCTGGTTTCCAGATCGAAATACCTGAATCCCACCGGATCCCCCCGCCTTCGCGCTGAGTCCGTGGCTGTGCTAAACACCTTCCGTTCCGGGCTTGGCCGGTTCCTGTAGGTTACTCGGCTGGCCCATGGGGGTGTCTCCGGTCCTGCTGCCTGGGCCGTGGCCGTTCCCCGTGACGGTTCCAACGGCTGCTGGTTTCGGTGTGCGTTGAATGACGACTTTACGTGAACGTGCATCTATGAATGCCGTGTTGATCGGCAATCCATCTCCCCCTCAGCCGCCTCGGCGGCTGATTACGCTGTTCAAGCGTCCTGTCTGGGATTACAGCGCCGCCCCCGGCGGCCACCCTTCCCAATGAAACCCTTGCACAATCCTCCTCCTCCAAGATCGAAATAATTTCCATCGAAAAGAATTGGCGGGTTTTTGGGTTTTTTTGTTTTTTTGGCGAAATTGGGGTCGTATGTGGGACAGAAAAAAGTTAATAATTACAAGAGAACGAGATGTCATTGTCAAAGCCTGAAGCTTCCTGCAGGTGCTCCAATATAAGAAATGTAGTTGAGCAAACGTCTTTAAAAGTAATGTATTTTCTAACTATTCAAATCATTTAGAGTTATTAAATAATACATAAATATAGACGCAGGGGCGACTTAGGGGTCGAGCGACCCTGGCTGCCGCCCAGGGATCCATTTGGATGGGGGAGCCAAACTGAAGTCAAGTTAAAATTTTTTTAATGGACCCAACAGTAAAAAATCTCTCTAAAAAGAGATACGTTTAAAGAATTTTTTAGAGACATTTTTAGAGAAATTTTTAGAGACATCTTTACAGAAATTCTTTCAGAGACTTTAGGCCACTGTTATAGGGCATATGGCTCACTGCGCATCTGTGAAAATCTCCTGTTTTCGCCGGAGGGGGAGGGGCACCAAAAAGCAATCCGTGCCATGTTCAAAATCAATCTCGAGCCGCCCCTGTATAGACGTAACTTGGATGCAGGATAAACATGGTTAGCAAATTCCCGGGTTTTTATATGAAAAACGCAACCCAGTTGTGTGTTTTTTCGCAGTTTTTTGGGGAATTGCGGTCATCGTGAAAATTGCCGAATATGCATTTTCCATAAATACAAAACAACTCGGAAATAATTTTCAATTATATACAGAAAAATCTTTCGTAACGATCACCTCTATTCTGCGACCATCTCTCTTAACAACCATCAATTCTGAAAATGGATTTCCTTCCCCCCTCCATAGACCCAATTCTAAATTTAGCTCCATTCGGAGACCACTTCTCTGAGCGACCTCTTTTTCACGGAACCGACAATGGTCGCCTGAGGGAGGTTTTACTCTATTATAAAAATAGTAATTTTCAATTTCAATCAAGGAAAGCAATTCCAGGAATCAAGGGAGATACTTTTTTATTTTTTAAATACGAGTTACTACTCGGCGCACTCGATAT
>QLNU02003225.1:53224810-53264495 GCA_006491805.2 Dysdera silvatica | reverse complement strand
ATCATACAATTTACACTGAAACAGTATTTTTCTGGCTCGGCGCTTTAGAGTTTAAAATATAATTTATATATAATGCCAATATAAAATAAAGCAATAATTATAGTTTCAAAATAATAATAATTATATACAGTATAACACCTCCATATATCAAACACTAAAGTTCTATGATAAACTTAATATACGTATATGGAATAATTAAACTTTAATATATGGAATCCATTTTTCTATAAGATGGACGAATTCTTCAAGTCACAAGGTTAATCCAAACTTAGATATAAAAATTTCGGTATGAAATTTATACATCAAATCTTATATATAAATGTTTCGATATATGGAAGTTCCATTGTATCTATTCAAGTAATAGTAGTACATTCTAGAAAACTGTATCGATATTGTAAAATTTCTTTATTGGATCATAACCATATATATAAAAACATTTTAACTATTTACTACAAGAATGATGTTATTTTGAACTACTACAACCAAGACAAAAAAAATTTCAAACAAGGTTACAAAAATGGTAATAGTGTCAAGAAGATATCAGTGTCACAAGAAGATATCAGTGTCACAAGGGACCCCTTTCTTGGAGGTATTTTATTGCCTTTTCTTGGGATTTCACCGAACTTCAAAGCCCGTTGCGGAGATGTCAACTTGACAGATCTGCAAAAGCGGTAGTATTCTCGTTAAGATCTTTTCCTGGATTTATTTCTACAAAAAGCCCGTTTACATATCATATATGGAGAATTCCAACGTTTTCCTTGTGATAATAGCGAATACTTGCTTATTGTTTATAAACGCGTACGTTTAATAAAAACCAATAATTCCTTCAAATATATAGTTAATATCAAAGTATATCACTGCAGATACTTAACTTTTAAAGTACTATTAATTATTATCATTATTAATTTAATTACTATTATGGTGCTGTATTCTCGTTAAGATCTCTCTCTCTGCCCTTATTTCTACAAAAGCCAGTTCACATACCACGTATGGAGAATTCCAACATCTTCCTTGTGACAATAGCTAGTACTGGCTTATTGTTTATAAAAGTGCACATTTAATAAAAATCAATAATTCCTTCAAATATACAGTTAATATCAAAGTATATAACTGCATATACTTAACTTTTAAATTGCTATTAATTATTATGATTATTAATTTAATTACTATTCGAAGTCAGTTGATATTCCCGTAGATTTAAATAGAAACGAATATAATTGCACGTTGCTAATTACTGCCAGAGGCGTATCCAAAGAGATAGATGCGAGGGGATTTAAAATAAAGTAAAACCAACTTATAACAAACACGTACTTAGCAAGTTTCTGAATATAGCCAAGAAAATATGAATTTTATGTGGTGTATTGATTAAGCGCAATACGATTTAACTGATTTTAACGAACAAGTCCATTTTGGACCTCGGATTTAACGAGCATTTAAAAAAATAAAATAGGAAATCAAACTTTTTGTAAAAATTCCGTTATATGTGGTAGGCCATTATAATCGACGCTCCTTGTAGCCGTTTTCCAGCGCATTT
Source organism: Dysdera silvatica (assembly GCA_006491805.2). Taxonomy (NCBI): domain Eukaryota; kingdom Metazoa; phylum Arthropoda; class Arachnida; order Araneae; family Dysderidae; genus Dysdera; species Dysdera silvatica. The sequence continues at coordinate 53,262,961 of QLNU02003225.1, read as the reverse complement.
TTATAATTTGGGAAGGGGAAAATTCCCTAATTTCCTCCCCGTAGATCCTCCACTGCTACTGCTATAAGTTATAGGCGTAGAGTTATATGGGCCCGTGGGGCTCAAGCCCCCCAATAATTTGAAATAAATTGCAATTTTACATATACTGTAATGTATAAATGTACAAAATATGTGCTTGCCCTCCGCCCTACCAATAATTTTGAAAACCCTACGTTGATGGCTAAAACTATATCCAAAATTACTAACTATGAAACAATTGTCTAGTAATTATGGCCGCTACTTTCGTGGCTACAAAACTGGAAAAAGGTAAAAAGCTTTGTTGTTTTAAATATAATAATAATAAGTTATGTTTATTTTTCACTTGTACAGTACAAATAATATACATCATATTATTTCTTCTTTCAATATGCGGAAACAATTTGACCATACAAGGAAGGGTCCCAGGAGAATATCTTTTTAGACATAATAAATATAGGACCTCGAGTAGATTATAGATTAATCAAAGACAATCATGTTAATAGCACGACGTTAAATACAAAAATTAATCTATTTGATATTAGTTCGCCACAATCCACCAGGTCGTTAGTACATTATACCACGGTTTAGAGCTAATATTAAGCCTTCGGCTCTGTCTCAAAGGGCCCACAACACAGTCTTTAATTGTAAAATATGCAAACATTACTTGAATAATGAATAAATTAAAATACAAAAAATTTCTCACTAATTAATGTACCGTAGAACCTGTGTATAACGAGGAGCTTGGATTCAACAAAAATGTTCATTATATCCAATCGCTCGCTAAATCCATTTTTAAACTTGAAATTCTAAATTTTGGAAATATAGTTTATATATAAGTATTAATAAAGTTATAAAGTTTATATATAATTTTACGAAGTAAAGTTTATATATGATTTTTTGAAATAAAGTTTGTATATAATTTTGAAATAAAGTTTATATAATTTTGGAAATAAAGTTTATATATAATTTTGGAAATAAAGTTTGTATATAATTTTAGAAATAAAGTTTATATATAATATTGGAAATAAAAGTTTATATAGTTTGGAAATAAATATACATACAGATAACATATTACTTATATATATAAAGTTTATATATATATATAGGTAAATATGAGCATGCAATAATATTAAGTTTTAAATTTACTTAAAATTTAATGAGCAACGTTTTATATTACTAAATTTTATCACAATAAAAAAGAGACTTGATATTGAAGTTAAGGAACTTACATTAGCAATATTTTTCAAAATAAACTTTATTTGAAGATGCTCAAAAAAACACAAGTAATTGTTCGTTTCGTTCTGCAGTGTTTCCATTCATTAAATTTTCGTCGAAAAAAATATCTAGTGCATTAAATACATAGTCATCAATGTAATATATTGCTTCAAAAAAGTGTTTGTTGTGTGAATTCCTTATAATGTATTCTGAAAGGGATGAGAATTCTCAGAATTCCTCAGGTTGCAAGTGCTAGAAAATTTGTTTCATCGTATACGCCTTAGTAAAAAAAGGTATTCTCGATTACTGATTTTTTATTTTCTACGTTTCGTTTAACAAATCGCGCCATTTTTTGCTCGTTACAACCCGAATCTACAGAAATCTTGTTTCCCAAAAATAATTAAATTTTGTTTCCCATAAACATTATACCAAACAAAATCCATATTCTGCTTGCTAAATGCGGCTCGTGATAAATATTGTACATATATACATATATATATATATATATATAAAAGTTTTCCTCGCCCATTCTTGGCGGAAACAGGCTTTGGGACGGGCAGAGCGCCATGTTCCCAAGCCTCTTTTTACATCACTTCTTAATGTGCCATGTCTAGAAACTTCCTGACAATGTGACACGTGTTTAGGATTGTGGCTTTTTGTATTTCAATGTAGGTGTTTGGGTCAATGTTGAGTATCTCCAAATTCGTCGCAAGCGTTTTTGGTACTATCCCTGTTGCTGAGATGACTAACGGGATGATGAAGATCTTTTCCATACCCCATATATCTCGTACTTCATGTCTGAGATCTTGGTACTTGGTGATTTTCGTTGTGTAGGTTGTCTGTATGTTATTGGTGTTGGGTACTGCTATGTCGATTAAGTACGTGGTCTTATTCGATTTATCGACGAGGGTTATGTCAGGACGGTTATGTGGGACTGTCTTGTCTGTTATGATTGCTCTATCCCAGTAAAGCTTGTGTGTTTCGTTCTCATGCACGGTCTCTGGCTCATATTTGTAGTACGGGCATTTTTCTGTCAGAAAGCCAGCATTCGCTGCCAATTTCTGGTGGACTATTTTCGCTACTTGATCGTGTCTATGTTTGTAGTCTGACTGCGCAAGGATCTTGCATCCTGCCATCACGTGTTGGATTGTCTCCGATGCCGCATGACAGTGTCTGCATTTGTCGCTTTCTATGTCTTTTCTCTGGATGAATTTCTGATTGTTCCTTGTTGCGATCACTTGGTCTTGGATGGCTAGCATGAATCCTTCTGTCTCTGGCTGGAGAGTGCCTTTGGCCAGCCAAGAATTTGATGCCTTTTTGTCAACGTGTGGTTGTTGCAGGTCATTGTAGTGCCTGCCATGTAATGGTTTTCCGGCCCAAGTTCTCAGTTTCTGTTCGTTGGCTGTTTCCAGGACACGCTCTTCGGTACTACACAGGTTTAGTGGCGTGTAATTTGCATCTGCTTGTATTATGGCTTGGATGAGTGGCGATCGGGGACTCTTCAACTGGAAGTATTGCCTCATGCATATATATATATAATAGATAAAGAACTACTCAGTTCTAGCTTTTCGTTCCAACTGTTCGCATTTGTTTTGAAGAAGAGGGATATATCCTTCGAAATAATTGTAAACGAATTTTGAATGTATAACTGATTGTCTGCGTTTTACTCACTAATTTACTTGCCGATGTTTCTCGTCAACCGTTTTGGATAGATAGATAGTTTACGATTGTTTAAGAGTTATCTAAAGAATTACCTGATGTCCTCGTAATTCCTTCCTTTCTTCCATCCTTCCGTCATTCATTCATTCATTCATTTATTTATTTATTTATTTATTTATTTATTTGTCTGTTTGTTTGTTTGTGTATGTATGTATTTTATTTTATTTTATAAACTTTTTGGACCGGATTTCAGTTGTTTCTACAAGCCTATGTGACTCATTTCTCTAAATTACCATTCTTTAAGGTGTTGGTAACTTATAGGGCTTTTAGTTGCCTTTTTTCCCATTCCCATCCCGCCACCTGTATCTGTGCTTTTGTAAGTGTTACTATTTAGGTCTAATTATTACCTCTATCTACCATTTCTATATCTTATATATTATCTTATCAATTTACTATTGTATATTTTGTATATTCCTGGAAAGTAAATTGGAATTTGAATTATCATGTGGATCATACATAAAACAGTGTCAGTAAAATTCTTTATATTTAATAGTTGTCATAAAGAATGTTTGAGAACTACGGTATGAGCTATGTGGCTTAACTATTTTACGTTAACTATAACTGATGCATAACTATCACATTTATTTCAAACCATCGTCATGCACAAGAAGATATTATGACCACAAATTTTTCATTCACTTTTGGCGAAAATGTGTTAAGAAACGTTTGAAATAATAATGAGAAAAGCCTAGACCAATTTTGGAATATCCATTCGACCGTTTCTTTAAAACCGAGTTGAGTACTTACGTCATCAGAAATGCATTATGAAAACGTATATTGATCGCTCTTCAATAGCCCAAAACTTTCGGTGTCTTGAGATAAAATGTGAAAATATGATAAAACTCAAAAACAAGAAATTCCTTCAAAACTGCATCAATTGACATAAAAGCAAAACCAGTGTTAAAAAGACCAAAAATGATCAGACAAGACATAACAAGGAAGGGCAAATTATTTGTATTAATCAGCAGAAATGTGATGACCCACATATTAAAAGATATTATTACCCTTCTCAGGGATAAGACGTAGCCACAGGATAAGACAAGGGATAAGATAAGACAAGGCCACATAGTGATCAACACAGAAAAGACTCCAGGGCGAGTTTTTTTTTGTGTTTATTCGTGGGGAATAATTACCACATATATTTATTCCCCACGTATATTTTTATTCGTGGGGAATAAATATACGTGGTAATTTCGACACCCACGTTTTTTAGTTATGAATGTACCAGAACTGAAACGTAAAACACTACGTAAATTCTCGTTGCTGCACGTGGTGTTTTACGTCTCATTTCTGGTACGTTAATAATCATTTTCTTTTATTTATCATTATTATTTTTATTATTATTATTTTTATTATTATTATTATTTGAATGTTTTCGGGAAAGTACATCCCCTAATGTTGCTTTTATTGTTATTGTACTTTATTTAATGGGTTTGTTTATATCGCTTTTTACTATGTCTGTTATTTGTAATATTTTTACTTCACCGCACATATTAGTATTTTTCTCATTTCTTTCATATTCTTCCCTAAATAGCTTTTATATTTCGTTATATCTACGTGAATATCATATTTTTTTATTTATTGATTAATTAAAGATACTATATCCTACTTCAATTAAAAATTCATCATTAATTTTCTAATTGTCTTAGAAGTTTACTAAAACTGATTAATGGCTTCAGTTTTCAATAAAAAGTAAGTTTGAATAAAACGTATATTTCGTCTAAATTTTTTATGTTTCTTCTGAGCTATTCAAAGTTTTCATTCTATTAAATTAAAAAAATAACGAATTCTCCCCCGCATAAATATTGAAAAATAAAAAAGCAGTAGAATAAATATTAAAAATAGAAATTTTCGGTGATTTTTTTTTTAATCATTCTTTATTTTCCATATCCCATCAATCATCATAATCTTTTTGGTATATTTCAGACTTTGCTCGATTCACGATCATATATTTTTAGGGAACTGAAAGCTTTAGAAAAATGATAAGCGTTCATTAAATATTCCACAATTACTTCGATGAAAATTACTTCAAAATTTTTTATCAGACACATAAAAATTTTATTATTTTATGAGCTATCTAAAAAATGGATCTTCCGTCACCAAACATTTTCCAATTACCGTTATTTTTTAGAGAAAGGATAGAAATCAGGGACTTCAATTAGCTTTTTCACGGTAATTATCATGTTAATTAGAAATGATATTGGACTTCCGATTAATTATTTTCTTACTAAATCGATTTACGTTTCCTAATTAATCAATTCCCCTTTTCTAATGATTTTAGAACTTTTTTTAAGCCGAAAACTTTTTATTTTTATTAATTCAAACGAAGAAAAATTCAAAATATTCTTTCCTGTTTTCAAGAGTTTATTTTAGGCTAAAGAAAATTAAATAATTATTAATTAATGTTTTCCTTCCCATTTGAAACATAATTGCGTTTCTACTTTTGAATACTTTTTACCTTCAGCTTTATAATAAGTTACGTTACCACCGGTTAATCGAAAACCTCTAACATCAATTTATATTCTCAGGAAATTAATTAACTCGTGATGCGTTTATTTTAGAAACGATAATAAAGTTAAGAATACTCACAATGCAGTTAAAATACTTACAATGCAGTAGTTAAAATACTCGTGATATTGCCATTATTTATAAATTTAAAATTCTAATTATTCTCTGCTTTAACGTAGCAATTAATCTTCATATTAGTAAAATATGCCTATGTTCGTATTGTATTGCAGCCTATGCACCTCCCCCCCACCACCCCACATACACACACACTTCAAGAAATATGTTTTTCATTGAACAAATCTCAGAACGTGTTTTAACACTTCAATTGAAATGTGCATAATTAAATCAATTGAAATGTGCATAATTACATCAATTAAAATGTGCACAATTGAATCAACTAAAATATGCATAATTAAATCAATTAAAATGTTCATAATTGAATCAACTAAAATGTGCATAATTAAATCAATTGGAATGTGCATAATTAAATCAATTGGAATGTGCATAATTAATTCGATTGAATTGTGTAATATGCATAATTCAATTGGATTGCACAATGTATAGAATCCAACTGAATTTTTCAATGTGCAGAAATCAATTGAATTTCACAACATGAGGAAAGCAGTTAAATTGTACGAACAGATTAGTAAATTCCTTATCGAAACATCTGTTGGGGTTTTCATCCTTTAACATCATATGCATGCTTATTAACGTTATCTGTCCTAAAAGACGCCATATCAACTTGCATAGTTTTCTTCACTAATTATCTTGCCATATTTTCTACGACGACGTCTAATTTTGAACCTATTCTATTCTATTGGCTCAAAATAAATTGTATATCTTCTATAGACCAGACTGCGAATATAGACTCCTATGGACAGATATGCAACTGCGATAGCTATTATTAACCCTTGATATTTATTTCGGATTGCACAGATCGTCTTTAGGTTAAAAGACAGTTGTCCCGTTTCGCTTTTATTCAATAGAAGTCAACTGTAGGCTTCTCAGCCGTCATTTCATAGTATGAAGTGAAAAAAATGCATTGTAGATATATATAAGAAAATAAGATACAAAAAAATGAAATTGCATCCATAAAATAAGAATATTATAAAATAAATAATTCTTGGAAATAGAAATTCAAGTTTTAAACCCAATAACGGATCCTCTCGTTCTCTAAAATGTTAAATGTATCTCCAATAATTTTGAACATACACTCGAAATTCGCAAAATGTAAGATTTTATATATTTTATTCATTCTTTCGCCCAAAGGTTTTGGAGTGCTCTACGTGCTTTCTCTTAACGTACCTAGCGATCATTAATTCTCAAATTCCTGCCCGTTTTAGATTAACACTACCCGTCCACTTATTATGATTGATGGACCATGGATAAACAGAGCAAAAATAAGAAATTAATCACCCCTCAAGGGATTATTTGAAATAGGGTTATCTTGTCTGATAAACGAAGAGTATGACGGGGTGGCACTCAGATTTCCTTAAAATGAAATTTGCCGCTGTACAGTAAAATTAAAGAATTTACTTCCGTCTATCAGCGAAAACGAGTTCTAGGCTTAAGTTTATACCAAAAGTTGATTATACATTGTATATGGTATTAATATGCGAGGCCATCTATCATCGGGCAATAAATAAATCATCATCACATTCAACCATTATCTATTCACTGCTGGATGACAATCTCTCAAAATGCCTTTCGTACCTGTTTATTTTGGACAATTTGTTTAATTATAATAAAGATGTACGACTCACTGCGCGTAAACATTATATAAAACAAAACACATAATTATATATTTTAAATTAATGAAACGGTTGATAGCTATTTCGGAAAAACATTAGGCTTCCTTCTTCAGAACCCTAGTTACACTAATGTGACACACGTGCTAGAAAAACTGTCGATGCCAAATTGCTAGTCCAAAATTAGTTCGGGTAAACCAGTTGTGGGTCCGTAGCCGCGTCTTTTGCTATGGGACGAATGAAGTTTCTCCAAATAGAGGACATGGAATTGAACGGAAGCTGATCGTTAACAGTAGAAGAGGAATGCGAAAGAATATGGAAGGCTTCAAAGAAATTGAGGTCGGCTGGTGAAGAAACTTTCTCTATTAGATGGGCCTTGTCGAAAGAAAATTTGTGGCCAGCTTCCCAGGCGTGTTTGGCCAAAGCAGATTTTTCCAGTTGTTGTTTACGCACGTAGGCTTCATGCTCTTTAAGCCGAAATCGAAGGGCCCGACGTGTTTGACCAATATAAACACGATTACACTGGCATGGAATGGAGTAAATTCCAAAATAGTTGCAATCAGGAATAATATCCTTGAGTTTGGAATAGCCATTCCAAATATCTATTCCAAACTTCAAGATTATATTCCGGATTGTAACTTTTGGGGAATTTACTTCATCCCATGGTAGTGTAATTAGGTTTATATTGACCAAACACGACGGGACCTTCGGTTTCGTCTTAAAGAATATAAAGTCAGCGTAGACAAGCAGCAACTGGAAAAATCCGTTTTGTCGAAACATGCCTGGGAAGCTGACATAAATTTTCTTTCAACAAGGCCCATCTAATGGAGGAAGTTTTTTCATCGTTTGATCTCAATTTCTTTGGAGTCTTCCACATTCTTTCAAATTCCTCTTTCACCGTTAACGATCAGCTTCCATTCAATTCTATGTCCTCCATTTAGAGAAACTTATTATTTTGTTGCAAGAGTATCAGACGCTAGTTCGACAGGAGCTAACGGAATTTGTAGTTGATGTACTTTCCGGTGAAATGTATTTATTTGTTTTCACTTGATCCAGATTTATAAATACAGTAAAATCTCTCTTAGCGACCACCTCTATTCAACGACCACCTCCCATAACGACCGCTCTTTCTGGAAACGGATTTACTCCCACCTAATAGACCCTGCTATGCTAAATTTACCTTCATTCAGAGACCACCTCTCTAAGCAACTGCTTTTTCATGGAACCGACAGTGGTCGCCTTAAAGAGGTTTTAATGTATCTGCGATTCGATTCCAAGCTGAGACTTTAAATTTTCGACTGTCATTAATTGAATGGTAAGTGAACGAACAAGTGAAAGCGAGCTTAAGAATAGTAATAAATTTTTCAGCAATACTTCAGTTTTTGCACGCCATCCTTTGTTTCAATCATGTACAGCCCAGTTTTTTTTTTCGATAATAAATCAGATTATATTTATGATATCTCCTTTAGCCCTGTCAACCTCTGACACTAAAATGGTTACATATTCATATGTGGGTACTTTGGGAAATTTATTACTTTAATAATCTTTCTTTTCCCACTTTTCCAAATTTCTATGAGTTAGATTTTAAGTTCCGTTTTACGCATTTTTATTATTTCAAAGTTCTGGAGCAGCCGTTCTTCATCTGTGATCCGCCGAACTCTCCCAAATTATGAGGGAAGGGAAAATTCCTTCCTTAAATGGTGAAAATCAGTGATGAAACACTAGAAATAAATATGTATGATGCAAATTTGGGGCTTTAAACTTTGAGTTAATTCTTGGGGGTCCGCGAGGGCCCGTGATCTCTGAAGGGGTGGTCCGCGGTCTAGGAAAGTTAAAGAACCTCTTCTCTAGAGTATCACCAAATTCTACGTCAATTATTTCTTCGTAATGCTTTTAATGATTTTGTGAGAAGGTCCTCCTAGTCTTGTTTTGCTTGTTACTATTTCTAAGTGCAAAGTATTTGATGTTAACTCGACTTTGAGAAACAATTTAAATTAATTCAAAATGCTGTGAATATCTGCCGGTAATAACAAGTAAATTTACACATTACCTATGGAAGTTTTTTTCAAAATAACATATTTTCAAACTATGTTTAATTATCTCATTTTTATCGGCACTTATGTCTTATCTTCTTACTTGTTTTAACCAATAGTGCTGGTCAGTGCTAGTTTTGACTAATCGTAACCGATTTTTACTAATTGGGTTAGTCAGGGTTTGCTTTAGTTGGATTTGTTTTTAGTGGGGTTCATTTTAACTGATGCAATTCAAAATATGAATCCTGGATAGTATAAAAAGCCTATTACGACATTTGTTGTTATATCAATCTACCACGTGAAAGTGAACGCACACAGATTTTCATCTTAAGTTAATCGTAGGATGTTATATTGGTAATATTTCTGTACGTAACATTACAATCAGACTGGACATACCAGAATCGAAAATAAACGATGTCCTTAAACCAGTATCATGGCAACTCAAAACTCAGGGGTCTCAAGTGTCTATGGGCGCCCTCGAGCGCCTTTAAATAATATTATTTTGTAATGCTGCCTATAAGAAAATATGTTTTAATATCCAATAGAGCCTCAAGCCTTCTGAGTTCCTCCTTTTCCTACACACTACCTTAAACCATGGATAAACGATTCCATCCCTCTGCAAAAAGTAACTCTCTGAAAGATCGTCTAAACTCAATGAGCGTATTACAAGACTCTTGGTCAGAAATATTTAAAAGTCCCGCTTTTCCCTACAATAAACTTTGCTGCTAAGGGGCGAAATTCTTGTAGCTCCACTATCAGTGTCTCAACTATTTCAACAAGATGAACATCACTGCTATGAATGCGAAACGAAGTTTGTATTGCTATCTTGCTGGTCGTCCCTGAGTTATCCATGACTGGAAATTAATAGGTTGCCATGGACAATCGCGATACTCTCTGTTCCGCTCTGTTGAAAGTCTTTGGGTGTGGAGACATCCGAGAAGATGAAATTAATCTTCTTCATGTAGATTCCAAAATAGATGGAACATGATCAATAAAATCCCGATAGATATAACCGATACATCAACAACTTGCAGAACAAATAGGATAATTCTCTTTATGACAAATAAACCAATAATTACCAAACATTTATGTTAGTGGCCAAAAAACTTCTTGTTCGCTACCCTACTCTGTCCACATATTGTATTTGAACTGAAAAATAAAATGATGTATAACAATATTATTCAAAGGGACAGACGACCCTGGCCTTAAAACAACGATCATTCGTGATAGAGCGGGCTGAAATCCAATGCTTCCTTCCTTTCTTCCGAAAAGTCGAAAATTGATGCTCGTATTATTCAGCAACTAACCCGAATTTCTTTGTGTCACATTCTGAAATCGCCTTCGCGAAGAAAAGTGGTTCTAAGATTAATCTAACCATGAGAACTTGGAATCTAATTTGAAATTCATATCGAAATGCTATTTATAAAAATCTCTAGGATAGAAGATAAAAAAAATGTTCTCGAAAAAGTTTGTATCCATGGAAAGAAGAAGAAGACTCAGCCTGAAGTTCAGTGCTATCATTTAACCTGGAGAAAAAGATTTCTCATAAGCGTGTGCTTGCTAATTATGTATCGATCCCGATTCATAATTAGCATCCGCTAATTATCAATCGGGAATTTGAAGCCTAAGTAAAAAGAGGAAAAGCAAACTGCAAGCAAATACTGGATATGTTCCTAGAAGAAAAAAAAAAGGAAAAAGACACTTTCAGCGACAAAGCGATGAAAGTTTGAAATTATCGTCGTTACAGCAAAAAATTAATAGCATAAAATCGCTAAATATAATTTAATAATCGACCGACTTTTCATTCAAGGTAGGTAAAATAGAAATAAAATAGAAATGATAACGTTTTAATCAAAATTTAAGGACGTGAGTAATCCAAAATGTGTATTTTTGCACCAAGGAACTAACGAAGACCAACGGGAAATTTAGGAGAACTGATTTAAAATGATTGGTAAAAGAACATTTGGGATTACACGATAAGCAGGCTTGGAGATGTATGTTGTTAAAAACATTATGAATCAATCACTAAATTGATTTATTTATTCTTCAAGTATAAAGTTAAAATTGGAAAGAAAATTTTATAAAACCATGAATTATACATACAAGATTTAACTATACATGGAAATGTCCCAGGAAGATATCAACTAGGATATGAAAACCCCTGGGACCTGACGATAGCAAATCATAACTGAACATATCAATTAACCATATGCAATTATTAAATATTAAAAATCATTATCTAGGTATAAATACACCAGCTGAATCAAACACATTCAACTCCAGATGCTTTTAATACATCATTTTCTATCTTTTTGTCTTGAATTTAAGTATTTTCTTAGATTGGTGATTGATATAGAATGAATAAATTATGAATGAGATTATCTCAGAAAGCGTGAAATATTTACGAGACGAAATGTTTGCCCTTTATAACTCAAGGAGATCAGCGGTACTTCCGTGCCAGTACCCTTAGATTTCTTTGTAGATTAGATTCTTCAAGGATTAGATTTCTTTGTAGATTAGATTCTTCTTAGATTTCTTTGTAGATTAGATTTTTCTTAGATTTCTTTGTAGATTAGATTCTTCTTAGATATCTTTGTAGATTAGATTCTTCTTAGATTTCTTTGTAGATTAGATTCTTCTTAGATTTCTTTGTAGATTAGATTCTTCTTAGATTTCTTTGTAGATTAGATTCTTCTTAGTATATCATCTTCTTAGATTTCAAACCCTAACTCCCGATCTATTGAAAAATTCGGCAAACGCTAGGACACAACATTTTAGAATCAAGCCCGGACAATGCGCAACGTAGCGCACAAAACGCGTTACTAATACGCTATCACAAGGCCTGTTTAAATGTATATACTGTAGGAAAACTTGTCTAAAGTGACCACTTTTGGGACTGGACTGCAATAGTCACCATAAGCAGGTGGTCGGATAGACTTTGGTATAGTCATGACTAAGTCTCTACTAGTTTTCTCTTATAAAAAATGGTCATCTCAGTCAGGTGGTCGATTTACCAAGGTGGTCACTTTACCAGGTTCTACTGTATTTATTTAAAATTATTTTAAACGCAACTACGCTTAATAATTAATTCGCTTTCTGCAAATAAAAAGCAAACGCTATCGTAGTTAAACCACTATCTTACTTCCAAGAAAGAACATAGAATTCGCTGCACAATTAAGGAATTAATTATACTTTCGTAGTGTAATTAGTTCCGCATAAACTCAATTAAAACTAATACTACTCAACTTTATGAAAACATGCAACGCACACTCTGGGTTACATTTATTTAATTAAATGACGAAAACCGTGTATGAAATAGCAAGAGTAAAGATTTTAAGAACAGCAAATGTTCCTGCAATCTGTTTTGAGAATTGATTACTTTTTTAATAAAAAGTTTATTGTATTCGCACTGATTTACTGTTCGATAAAAAAAAAGTTTTCAAGTTTCTTCTTTACTTTCTCTTTTCAGTTGGAACTTCAGCTGAGAATTTCTGTTGCCCGTCTCGTTTCTCTATATTTCTTAAGTTATTTTCAAGTTCTGTGTTGCTTTATTCGCTATGCTCAGTGTTCTTGTCCATTAAAAGAAACGATATTAAATGTATTCTCATATGGGAAAAACAATATCGGATTTTTCTCTTAAAACTTTCTCGTCTCCCGTCTCCTGCTGCCTATCTTCTAGATGTTCTGAATATATATTCATGAATCGTAAATGCAATGGGTACATTGTCAGGGGGTGTCGATGAGACATAACCCCTCATTAGATTCTGATTGTCGAAAATTACAATATCATATATAAAATATGACTGTACGATACACATAAACTGTAGCCCTGTCAGGCCTGTAGCCATGATGAAGGGGTAATTGGGGCAAGGCAAAGGTCATATGGGGCACAGGGTGTCCGACGATTGTTTATATACATTAATAGCTCTATGGGGCAAATAGGACACAAGCTTAGGACAACTGAGGCCCTGCCCCTATTGGCCACGGTTTGGCTACAGGTCTGAACACTCTAATCCAACCCTTACAAATTTGTTGCGGAAGATATGTTACGTAATGAAGTGTTATGTTATGAAGATATCTATAGTAATGAGAATAATATAGTAAAGGATAAGATAGTTAAATTTTTTGTTCACAATTATCAATTATCTTTTTTTTTATTTCCGTAATAATCATGTTTCAAGTGTTTTTAGAACTTGAGAATTTTGGAGATTATGTGATGTTTTGTTCGTCATAGGTGGTGTTGAGCACGTAGCCCATTCTTTGTTTGCTCTAAGGTCCCATATCTTATCTATGAAATCTTGTTGCAGTTCGGAGGTTATTTGAAGCCGTCCATTACGTCTCTAAATACGCGTAGTGTAATCCCGTGTAATCCCGCGAGGTAAAAGCTAAAACATTATACTTTAATTAATTACTAAAAATGTTAATTTTGTAATTATGCATTCATACAGAAAACAGAATACATAGCCACAAAGAATGTCGTGGTAGGTTGAAGCTTCCGGTAAGTTTATAATAATTTTCATTTACATAATATTGAAGAACTGGTACAGCAATCAACTGGTAAATCGTAAGCTTAATATAAAAAAGAGTTGCTATAAATTAATTCTTAATTGTTCAACGTGTGTTATTGAAATTAGCTTTAAAGCTGCAGCAATTCGCCAAGTATGTACTGTTTCTTTTCGTTTACTACACTGTAATATTTTCAGACATAAAATTTGGAATTTGAACCAATTACAATAGAATAAAGATAAAATGAATACTATAATATGTCAATTAGCTACAGCGATAGTTTCTAAACATTTTTTTGCATAGGACCCACAAATTTAGTATGAAAGCACACAAAAAGTTTAACTTGACACGGGGGTGAACTGTAGACGCCTCTCAAAAGGCGCATACGCTTAGATTACCGGAGGGTGCTAGTGTCATCGCCCATGAGGACGCACCGACCCAAGGGCCCAATCCGCTCCTGCCGTAACAAAACTATGGGAAATTCAAACACAGTTCTCTTTTACCTTGGTGGTACCATAAAAGTAGTCAGTGCATATAGCAAAGATGTTACTCTTGTTTCCGTTAATAAAGCACATAAAGTATATCTTCGCAGCACGTGGATTGTAAATATAGACCGGAGTCCTTACTGTGACTAAGACTCGGTACTTTCAATTCCATTACATTTGGAAGCACTTGCGGAGTTTGCTAAACTTTACAGTATCGTGCTTGTTAAACTTTACAGTATTTGCTAAACTTTGTAGTACCATCTTCAAGGAATACCAAACTAGAAGAATGGATTATGTAATTTATATGCTTAAAAATGTTATGATGTCACACGAATGAGCTGAAGTTCAACACTTAGGGAAATGGCTGCAAGAAACTTTTTACAGTGAAAACTGTCTAAAGCGGAAACTTGCTCAATACGGATTTTTTTTTTTTTCCCGGTTCATTCAAAAGTCAATGGTAGTTAACATTAGCTAACACAGAAACTGTCTAACGCGGAAGCGGAAAGCACTATTTAGTCCCGTCAAAGAGAAAAACCTGCATAAAGCGGAAAATCGCCAGTAGGAAGAAAATTTTCTCAGCAGAAAAAGGAAAGAGGGTTGTAATACAATGCAAATAGCAAAGTGGGGGATGACGAACAAAAGGCATTTTACAGAGGAGCCCATGAGGTTATATTTTCCTAAATTCAAATTAGGAAAATTCGTGACGTAATGACGCCCCAAAATCACTTTAGTTAATTTTGCGAGAACTTCTATTGCTATCGCAAACACGATATTACAAAGAATGAGTGAGAAACAAGAAAGGAAGGGAGCATTATAAAACACCTTTTTAGAAAATACGTAACTATGGGAAGTAGAAGATCAAAAATATGAAAGTTTGATGATTCTAAAGTTAAATTGAAGGAATTAAAAGCCAGGACATATATGTTTATACTGAATGTTATATATAAGTAATATAACAATTTAATATATGTATGTTACATAGAAATAGAATTAGGAGGAGTTGTTCCTGTTTTAATGTCAAGGGTAATTGAAGCTAAACAATTATGACAATGCGATTTATATGAGTTTCTTAGGAAATTCAGTATAGCAGCATAGAACGTCGATCGGTTAATTAGTTTATTACTACCAACGAGCAGATATATAAGGTGTCACGTCTTCGAATTCGAACTGAAATACAGCCTCTTATTGGAAAAATATTTTAGTTAACCATTTTTATGCATTATCAGCTCTTTCCAGGACAGATGGCCCAGTAATTATAGTTCACAAGTTTATAAAAAATCATATATAACTCCTTTTTTAACAAAATTCATATGTTAAACTTTTTTTATGATTACTTTGACATTCACAGAAATACTACTATCAACTATTCTACACATCCATCAAATTGAGGATAAGAGCGTTATTTTGACCTTTTCAGAACAATTAAAAAGCCTCAGACTCCATTTGTTATAAACTGGATTATAATCAAAAACGAAACCCTCATAATGTTGTCTTTAATGCAAAAAACGCAACTTGTTTACTACCAACTTGTCATTGAGTAATATATTGTAGTATACATCATAGAGCTTTGAAGGATATTCCGCGCGTTTGTTTATTAGAAACACTTAACGTTTCACTCCGTGCTATTCGGAGCATCCTCAGAAGTAATTGCCGACCAAGTTTCCCTCTGCAAAATGCACGACTTTCACTTGGTTTCTCGGCAGAAAATGATTAAAAAATATGAGATGTATTTATAGTAGAAATAGGCTGTCCCTGATTGGCTGACTCATTGGTTGTTGGATGAAGGCCATCTTTCATTGGCCCAGAGGGTGACGAGTTTAGATTGGCTGAAAGAGGTCCGAATTTTTTGTGAAATTTTAGGCAAGAATTCCAAATTGATGCAACGTTAATGGGGTCTTCTCCATGGAAATTATTAGGACAGTTTTTAATGGCCAAGACTTCCATATATAAGCATGGCCACAATGATCTAGTTTTTGCGATAACCGAAGTGTCGTGAAAAAGAATTTGATGTTTATAATCAATGGCGTGTTGAGCGACCGCTGACTTGTTAGGTTGTTGTAAGCGAACATGGCGTTCATGTTCCTTATATCGAGTACAAATAGAACGACCAGTTGGTCCTATATAACTTTTACCGCACTGACAGGGAATTTTATAAACGCCTGGTATTTTAAGGGGATCTCTGGGTTGTTTTGAATTTTTTTTTTTTTTTTAATGTTCCATCAATTTGGAATTCCTGCCTAAAAATTCACAAAAAGTCGGGCCTCGTTCAGCCAATCTAAACTTGACACCCTCTGGGCCAATGAGCGACGACCTTCACCCAACAACCAATGAGTCAGCCAATCAGGGACAGCCTATTTCTATTATAAATACGTCTCATATTTTTTACTCACTCATTTTCTGCCGAGCAACCAAGCGAAAGTCTTGCATTTTGCAGAGGGAAACTTGGCCGGCAATTACTTCTGAGAATGCTTAGCATAGCACGGAGAGAAACGTTAAGTGTTTTTAATAAACAGACGTTGCGGAATAACCCGCAAAGCTCTATGATGTATATTAATAGACGCCGTGAAAGTCTTCGTGAATGTATATATTCTCACTTAAATTGCATTATCGCACAAAGTGGGTGATTTTTCAAAACTGTCACTTCACCACAAGAACTTTTCTTCTAGATTGCACTATGGCCTTCAGACAACTCGGTCTTTTTAAGAAATAAATGGGAAGGGAGAAGAAGGAAACGAAAGACTAAAAAGAAGAACGAAATAAAATAAGAAAGTGGGAGATAGGATAAGAAAGGAAAAAGCCAGGGCATGAGACATTAAGGAACCATGAAAATGACGCACACATGGAAAAGTATACAACTGTTAAGAGTGTTGTCCTGCTAAAATAAAACAACTTCAATGGCAGTGGATAA
The DNA here is from genome assembly GCA_006491805.2 of Dysdera silvatica. Taxonomy (NCBI): domain Eukaryota; kingdom Metazoa; phylum Arthropoda; class Arachnida; order Araneae; family Dysderidae; genus Dysdera; species Dysdera silvatica. Next base: position 53,245,821 of record QLNU02003225.1, on the reverse strand, counting down.
AAACGGACGGTCAATATGTGACCAATTTTTATTAAAATCTAAACCAAGAAAACAGCTTGAAGTAAAATAAATGATATACATAAAACGTTGAAGTAGCATGAAAAAATGAAGAAAAGAAGATTAAGGGAATACACATGGAGATAAAAGCCGTAGTTAAAATAATAGAGCACTAATGAACACTTTAGAAACGTATATAAGGTACCTGGACTTTCCAACCATTTTCAAACCTGAGAATATTGCACACTGCATTACAGAAAACTTCATTGGACATACATTCAACATTCTACCGATATCTTATAGAATTAATTCCCCGTTAGATAGCTGCTATACTGTAGTCAAAAAATTGACTACGAAATATTAAGCAGCTGATTTTACTTCAACGACTTTGAATTATTAAAAATTAACTATTTCATCTATGACAAATTTCTGGGCTGAAAAAGGATTTCTTTTATTTAATCCCTTAATAAATTTAGCGTAGATCAAAAATTAATATATGTATATTTTCCTTTGTGAAAAAGAGAAGCACGTTTATTTTTAGTATTACCTATATGTGTAGTACCCTAATATGTGTAGTACCTTAAGAAGTTAATATATACCGAGTATAGTTAAATTCAATATGTAGTATACTAAGTAGCAAGTTCGTATCCAGGATTTAATTTCAGGGGGGGGTCAAAATTTTTTACAGCATGCATCGACACAGTCACAGTATGTAAGGCCCTAGCCAAGTACCATTAAAAGTTTAGTTCCGGAGGGGGACTGTTCCCTGTGATCTCCCCCTGGATACAGGCATGTTAAATGCATTATATTATTATATTTCAGTTCAGTTTATTATTATATTTCATTTATTATTATATTTCAGTTTATATTAAACAATTAATGCATATATGTATTTAATATGTGTTTATCATATTAATTTTATTTCTATTTTTAAAATTAATGGCATTAGTAATATTTATATATTAAAATTCAAAGTTCTATATGAAATGGATATGTGTTTTATTATATATATATATATATATATATATAAAAAGTTTTCCTCGCCCATTCTTGGCGGAAACAGGCTTTGGGACGGGCAGAGCGCCATGTTCCCAAGCCTCTTTTTACATCACTTCTTAATGTGCCATGTCTAGAAACTTCCTGACAATGTGACACGTGTTTAGGATTGTGGCTTTTTGTATTTCAATGTAGGTGTTTGGGTCAATGTTGAGTATATATATATATATATATAAAGTCTTACATATGGAACCGTTTTTCTATTGTAATTAACGGAGATTTCAAATCACAGATTTCACCAAAACTTCGACACATAGGGAATTTCAATATAAGTAACTTCAATATACAGTAAAACCTCCCTACAACGATATTCGATATAACGATAAATCCCTCTACAACGATAATTTTTCTCGGTCCGTATAATATTGTTGTAGAGAGGTTTTACTGTATAAAAGTTCTATCGTGATTTTGTTTTTAAATATTTTGAACAAAACTCTTCGTAATATACTGTCCAATATGTATAATGACATAACGTATTTTATTAAAAAAATTATAACTTTAATTCAAGTATAACGGATAATTGTTTTTTTATTAAATATAATAATAAGGTACCGTATTTAATAGCTAGGTATAAAGGCAGAATATTTTAATAAATTCTAAGATAAATTCCAAAGCACACAGAGTCGAAATTTAAAAAATTAGGAAAGAGTTATTTAATTAATACTTTTGCTTATATGTAAATGTCAAGTTTGAATTCTTTGAATTTCTATAAAAATTTTACGAAGAAATTAATTATACGACTCAAATCCTGACCAGGAAATAAAAAATTATTTCATGTCTCTTTAAAATTTGTTTTTATATGGAATAACTTACCTCCTTTTTTATTAACATAGTTTAAATGATAATTATTCATATTTAAATTCACACACGTTTAGCTTCGTTATTTAATTTATCATGAAAAGCATTTTTTTAGGACTTACCAAAACCCAAGTGAACTTTAAATTCAACTGAAGTACTAGAACGATAAAAAAAAGGTTTAAATCATTGACATTTAAAGTGTGTTGTATGCTCCGAACAAAGTTTTCGGATGTAATTAATCTCCTTTGCTTCTCCCCTTTACGTAAACTCTTTGTCTCATCGTGTTCCTAAAAATAATACCAAACCGATAAAAATCCGTAACTGCTTCTTTTTATACCACAACCAAAACTCAAAACAATTTATCAACCTGTTCAGGAAATACGTTTCTTTGTTTTAGTTGTTGTGACTGAACAAGATTTGTCTTGATGTAACCAACCGCCTACTTTTCCCCTTCTGCAGATTATTTTGCGTTTCGGTCAAGTCAGTAATGAATCATCCATTTCGCTTCAAACCTTGGATAAATGGTTGCTGACTGCGCAATGGTATTCAGCTTGCGGCTTTAACCACGTCATCAAATAAAATGATGAAACCGGGGGGCACCTCATACTACTTTCCTCGAAGATCATGGCATAAGAGAAAAATAAAGAGTACTTCATCTTTCTTAGGCTTTTCAAAATATTTTCTAACATTATATGTAGGGCATTGATAACTGCCTCATGAATACTCTACATGTAGAGCATTCATAAAGCAGTTAATCGAACATCAACCATGCTCCAGGATGCACCAATTCATCATTGTAATATGCACAATTAATTACGTTTGTGCACAATTCAACTCAAATTTGGATTCTCCTACTACTAGTGCGCACATTTGCTTGGTAAAGCGAATAGTAATTCTTGAAACTCTGCGAATTTTATTTTCTTATGCCATTGGTAAATTTTGAATTATTTTTACTATTTCTCTCTTACTTTCTGCTTTGCCTTATTCCGTATCTCTTTTCTCTTTTTTTTATTTCTTTAGGTTATTCTAATATTATCTTTTCCCCCCTCATTCTTAGCTATTCCTTTTTCTCATTTTCATTTTTCTGCTGTAATAATTTTTTCTCTTTTCTTTTCTTTCGGTAATTTTTTTTTTCCTTTCTTTCTTTCGCATCCCCTTCCACTGACAAAAACAGCATTTCCTTATACAGGAACGCCACATCGTTCATCAAACGATTCAATGAAAAATTTTGCCCATCTATCATGAATGAGAAGACTCGTTCATTTATTCGGTCTTTTGTTTTCTTTGTTTGCTTGTTTGTTTGGATTTTTATGGCGCAAGAGCATCTGGGCTATATTGCGCCAAACATGGTAAAATCGAAGACTACTGTAAAAGCCAGTTCTCTGTAAAAAGTTAGACATTTGTGTGGTCAACATGATGGTTTAAAATATTAGAAAGTGTTGATAGATTAAAAGTAAGAATGCAATCAAGGTTAAAATAAGGGCATTGACTTAAAATGTGTAAAACACTCAAGGGTTCATTGCACACTTGGCAAATTGGTGCTGGTTTTCCTTCCACCAGATGTCTATGGGTGAGATGGGAATGTCTAATGCGAAGTCTAGCAAGGAGAACCTCTTCTTTCCGATTTTTACGGTATGAGGAGGGCCAGTTACCAATTGTATGTTTAATATGCCGCAATTTGTTATTGGTTTTATGATCCCATTCTTCTTGCCACTTTTGATTCACACAGGTCTTGATAATTGGTTTCAGGTCAGAGAAAGGAAGAAGCTGGCTAAAAGTAAGTGGTGAGTTCGTTGCCTTCGCAGCTGCATCAGCAGCCTCATTCCCTTTGATACCAATGTGAGCAGGGATCCAGCAGAATTTAATATTGGAATGATCGTGCAGGTGCTGCAGTTGTGAATGGATTTTGGATAAAATAGGATGAGGTGAATATTTAAAAGATTCCAGGGCTCTTAAAGAGCTCTGAGAATCGGTACAGATGATACAATGAGTTAAGCTATGAGTTGAAATATACGCAAGTGCCATGGAAATGGCATAAAGTTCTGCTGTGAAAATCGAGCATGAGAGGGGAATTTGTTCTGCAGTGGCGCTGTTGTTGATGACAAATGAAGAACACGCGTGTTTTCAATTCGGTCTTTGACTCGCATCCCCGACCAGTAATTAAAACAGCATTAGCTGATTCATGAACGCCACATTTTTGACCACCTAAAATGAACGAGAAGACTCGTTCAGTGATTCGGCCTTCGAACGATATGACACGCCGCTACTAGTAAGGCAACATAAGTTGCAATATTTATAAAACAAACAGTGCATCCATGTGACGCTTACATAGTAACGACTTACGAAGATGAAGAAATAATATTCACGTACAGTTAAACCGTGTTATGACGTAAAAATTTTACAGGCTCTTAAAAAATCGTTACAATCTAATTTTACCATATATTAACTTTATAAGTTATAATAATATCTCTATTTTCCACATATGCATACAATATTAAATTGCATATACAGTGGAAGGTTTACAGAAAATACGATGGCACATAACCAGGTGTTGACCTATACATCCTGTTATATAAGCAGAATGGTACATTATGGAGAAATATCAAAACAAATCAAATCATTCTAAAATATTTAAATTAGGTTACACGTACTTTAATGAACGAAAATTCAATTTTATATTTTTAAGTTATCTCTTTCTCTAATACCATTTTACCAACTACCATAGACAATAATACTTTTTCGGGATAGGCATTTCTTTCTAAAGAAATTCGTCGAATATATACAATCGTAAATATTTCGGCACATTTTGCAAATGCTCGCCTTTTGCTACGATTGCTATCGTTGAAATCCATCATTTTTACTGCACTGTGTTGCCATCAACGAATGGAATCATAAACTCACTTTGACAGTTTGTAATTCTTTTCCGAAATGCTGGTCCATGCTAGCTTCAGTATTCTATGCCAAATTTAAGAAAAACTCTATGCTCCAAACTTTTAATATGGATATGGAAAAATAACTTGAATTTATAGTTGGGAGAATGTGGCAAATCTCACTATTTTATGGACTCTTTGAGGGATGTTCTTAAGCGTCCCAAGTTATCCAAACTAAAGTAAGCATTGCGTAATTACTTGAAACTTTTCCACGAGACAAACGAATTACGCTTTAAAAACCAACCCTGCTTAAAAACGAAAGCTGTCTTTTTTCAAAGGTATTTGGAAATTTTCTAACAGATTTATACTAAGAGAGGTGTATTTATGAAGAAAAACGATGAGAAGTGTATTTGTTTCGAAATGTGTGCGATCAACAAGCATTTCAATCGTCCGCGTAAGAATAACACTTTGAAAGTATTGACTGATGAGTGCATGGTCTAGCCAATGTATTATGGAGACACATAATTTGGAAGCGAAAATTTGTTCTCACTGTCGCCATTAAAAGAACTTCTTGATGAAAGATCATCTGTCATATTTCAGTTTCAAGAAAAATTTTCTTATTTATTCGTTCCTCTTTTTCGCTGATCTATTACTATCAGGAAAGCACGTGGTGAATCGGATAATGGGAATGATGATTTCTTAAAGCGAAGATTCCTTGACGGTAATAAGGATGTTGATTCCTTAAAGCGAAGAATCCTTGACGGTAATAAGAATGATGATTCCTTAAAGTGAAGATTCCTTGACAGTAATAAGAACGATGATTCCTTAAAATGAATAAGAATGATGATTCCTTAAAGTGAATAAGAATTATGATTCCTTGAAGTGAATAAAAATGATGATTCCTTAAACTGAATAAGAATGGTGATTCCTTGAGTTTAATAAGAATGATATTCCTTAAACTGAATAAGAACGATGATTCCTTGAAGTGAATAAAAACGATGATCACTTGATTTAAATAAGAACGATGATCACTTGATTTAAATAATAATGATGTTTCCCTGAAGTTAATAAGAATGGTGGTTTCTTGAAGTGAATAAGAATGGCAATACCTTAAATTGAGTAAGAATTGTGATTAATTTAATTGAATAAGAATAATGATTCCTTGAAATTAATTTAAATGATATATTATTCAGAAAAAAATAGAATATTCATCATCATTTCCATTCCGCAAATAGAGACGATTATTATCATTTGCGCTCTCCGAATGTGCGGACAGCTCTAAAAAATGAGTTCAGAAAGAATTCTTTAACAAGAATGGAAATAACCAAAATACACTCACAAAAGTGAATGGTTTTACCCACCTACAATTCCTTTTAATGTTTTCCAGAGATGTAAGCTTGGTGTCTTCGGCGAAATCCAACGTCGAATTTAAAGACTTCATGTTAAAAGAGAGAGGTCATGCTTCATCGACATAATGATTGTACATTAACATGTATGAAATCTCTACTCACTAGGAAAACACTATTGGAAATACAATCGTCTACTTGTGTGGAGAAATACCTCTTCTGAACTTAAACCCATTTCCCAAATATTTAATGCTTTTCCGAAAGAGTAAGGGTCATAAAATATCTGGTAATCGTTTGCTGAACAACAAGAGGAAAAGAATTTTCCTTTCCTCGTATTCTCCGAATTCAGTGACTCTTTCTTTCTTGAAGAACAAAAAAGAGTAACACCCGTTAATTTGCTTTTATGTTTCCATTCAGAATCTAAGTTCAATATGTCAGTGTTAATTTATTAATGGACAGATTACTTTTCAAAGGCGAGTAGCTTTTCAAGAATTTTGGCATAAAACTCCTCAGAGCGGACTGTCTTTGCTCGAAACTACAAATCTTTACCGTTTACTGTCGAAGCGGATTAAATGTAAATTTGTTTGTTACGAAACATTTTACATTTCGCTCGAAATGAAATTTGATTTGATTACTTGTTATTATATTTACAGAAAGGAGAAAAATAACATTTCGTAAGTCTTAGTTTCCTTTTGCGTATTAAATACGGTTTAAGCACTTCTATTATTTAATTTAAATAATAATACTGACATTTTTTAATTGGAAATTTTAGAAGGATTAGCTGGTTGAATTTTATAATCAGTTTCTGATTTACGCAGGGGCATGTGAAGCACTGTCCCGGGCCCCCGATTCGGTGGGTGTCCCCTTAAATCCTAGATTTAGTCCAGTATATTTGTAAAAATAACGAACTACGCAAGTCGTGAAAAAACAAATTTTTGTTAACCTTACTTAGTTATAGATAGCACTGGACTAGGGCAGAAAAAAGTTTGAATTTGCTCATAAGTAAGGTAGGCATGGTCTAATAATATATATATATTATTTAGGGGTTTAGGGGCCCTTCATGAGTGTCTACCTCGGGCCACCGAATTTCTAAGCCGCCCTGTTTATAATGCTAAACAGTTGATATCACGCCACGTCTTTTTTTATACAAAAAAAATAGTTTAAAATGCCAATGAGAGAATCGTTATGAAAATAAAAGGTTTCGAAAAGAAACATTTATTATTGTGGAAGATATTAGTATCCTTCTCAGGCTAATACAATTATCAAATAATAGTTAATACATAAAGCCACAAGGGCGAGTATTTTGCCAGTTTTGCATGAAGGATCTTTATTGATTAATAAATTTGATATACACTCCGGGCTCAAGGGAGTGACCCTAGTTCGACGCTAGGACAGGGACGCTGTCTCTTTTTCTTCTATACCAAAAAAATCTTTAGTATGAACTTAAACGTGGCTGTCAAATTTAATAATCATAATTTGTCATCGTATTAAATCACTAAAGTTCCAAGCTCTGTGGTGGCGCAGTAACGGCGTAGTGAATAGCGCAGTGATGGCGCAGAGATGGCGCATTAATGGCACAATGGAGACGCATTCTCTCTAGCATGCCGTTACTTACCAGTTCGACCCAAACAGTGCTAAAAGACTCTTCTTGTCTAGATTCTCACTGTATTCCGGGGAAGTTTGGCCTCCATAGCCTTAAAAATATTAGCGCAAGGTCTAATGGGACCTTATTGCGCCAATATTTTTGTTAAAAATAAATGTTCTAAATATACGTTAGCATAAATATGTTCTAGAGAAGGTTAAGCCCTTCACCCCGATGAACCACACACATAGCTTTTACCAGAAATTTTCGTTTTTCTGAGGGTCCAATACCCCCCCCACCCCAGTTACACCAATACATAGAAGGTTCGGATTCTTAAGATAAATGTAGGTTCATAACCCTACAGTAAAGAAAAGGTAGGGCATTTGCCTATCATACCATTGTCTCGGGTTCGACTCCAGTTGGAGTCGTGGAACGGGTGCTGATTTTCTGTCCACCGTTGTCCGGAACTCTCTTTCCTTGGCAGCGAACGTTCGTATTCTAGGCAAACTGCAGACGCAGTACGAGCTTTGCTGTCCTTGCGCCATAGAAACACAAACGAACTAAGGTTCTGCCATTACGATGAAAGAGCTCAAAGGATTCTTCTGCATCATCGGTCGTAGCGAGACAACCTAACCTTATTTTTCATCAAAATTCTAAGTGCTTCCAGCCATAAACAGGTCCTCAAAAACTATCCTGTTACTTTACAAACAGTGGTTATGACAGGTTTCCTTCTGATTTGTGTACAATTTTCTTTGAACAACTACTCGCCAATGCTACTAGGTTTACAATTTACCAAATTGTTAAAATAATGATAATGTAAAGAATATAAAAACTGCAATTACAAAAATTGCCTACAGGTTGTTCCAGTGGCAGTAGGAAACCTGAAAAGTGAAGAGATCAAGACGGATTTTGCTTTTATTTAGTAAATAATCAAAAATTGATGAAGGACTATTGCTACTATACTCACGGAAAATCTAACCTGGTACACTGTTAAGGCTACGGCTACCTATTCACGCCCGTTCAACAAGTATTCGTTCGCAAATTGGCGAAAAATGAGGTAACCCTCAATATTATTAGGCTATTTATCTCCTAATTTGAAATGCAGAAAAAAGCGTTTGCCAAAATTCTAGCCGCCAAATTTCCTACCAAGCGAATAAAGTCCTCTGTCAGTTACTTGATCGACGTCAGCGTTTCCTATAATGAGTCTTTTTCCTGAATTTAATGAATACAAGATTTTATTTGCACCAATATGCCTATGTTTTATGTATTTGAGCAGTATGTTAATGTTTTATGTACAAAATGTATCTTCTATTAACTCTGTTAACGTAAGAAAGGGCGAATTACATTTCACTGGTGCCCTCATACTGCTTTTCCCCTTGTCAGTGTACCAGGTTAGCTTTGCCGCGAGTATAGAATTTTACATTTTTATAACACTATACTTTAACTTTTAGGATATGCGCGGTTGTAAAATAAACTTTTATTCGATGCCTTCTTTTTCTTCCAGCTGTTCTTCAGTGTGTAAAATGTCCGATTAAAACTTGAATTTATATGATTGTTTTCCCTTTATCATATTTAATGGTTACTAATTTATTTTACTAAAATTAACCGTATTTATTTAATACCATATTGCCGTTCTCACGCGGTGCGAGAAAGCCATTTACCAGAGCAATCTAAGAATGGATCATTAATCTTAACTGCCAAAATTCTTTGGCGTACACCTCCCGTAATGGTTTACCTCATTCATAAAACTAGATGAATTCGCTATTAACTACGAAATCATGGAGATTCCCTTCGATTGATTCCTTGACAATCAGTCGAGTAATCTTTAAATGAAGAAATAATCTTCAAGATACAGATAATCTTTAAATGAAGAAATAATCCTCAAGATACAGATAATCTTTAAATGAAGAAATAATCTTCAAGATACAGATAATCTTTAAATGAAGAAATAATCTTTAAATGAAGAAATAATCTTCAAGATACAGATAATCTTTAAATGAAGAAATAATCTTCAAGATACAGATAATCTTTAAATGAAGAAATAATCTTCAAGATACAGATAATCTTTAAATGAAGAAATAATCTTCAAGATACAGATAATCTTTAAATGAAGAAATAATCTTCAAGAACACGAGTAATCTTTAAATGAAGAAATAATTTTCAAGAACACAAGTGATCTTTAAATGCACAAATGCAATCTTCAGTGTACGAAATATGGCTGTACCTGTGCAAGTATTCAAAATTTTTTTCTTGTAATCAAGATTACGGATTATAAAATATAGCAGTAGGTCAACATTTATTTGTTTCAGTTACGGATAATGAAGTAAATATAAACAAATATAATAGTTTAGGTTCTTTATATCGCGGTTATAAATTAATCATATTAATAATATGATTTATTTTTCACGCCACATTAGTTATTCGCTAAAACCTAGTTATTAACGGCTGGCAATAATTTCTAAGAAATTTTAAAGAGAAGTTTCTTAGAAATTACAAAATTTCAAAGAAGTAACGAAAATATGTAAAGATGTGAGAAGCTTTAAGAAATAAAGAAATGATGAAAATGATAAAATTACATTATCAATAAATCATTCATAAAGGAAATTTAAATCCGCTATTCTCTAAACATTGTTTCATTTTTAAAATATGTGTATTTCCCCTCTATACTTGTCGTTTAAATTATAACATCATTATGCAGGGCTTCGAGGTTACGCATTTTTTAACGAATTGATAAAATCTACCTACATAGAAAAGTATGAGAATATTTTCTACCTAATTAGTAATTTTTGTCAGTTATATGCTCCATATAAATACATAAATTATATACATTAATTAAAAGTTTAAAATTCTATCAATTAATCTCTAAATTAAACATAACACACAATATGAATGAAATATATAAAAGCATCATATAGCTATCCAATCAACTTCATTTGTAATAGGCAATTGCCTAAGCATTTTACACAACGAATTCGTGAATTAAGCAATCACGATTTACGAGAATTGTCGCCAGATCAGATTATCTGCTTATTTGCGTGATAAGGTATAAACCATTGAGTTGTAATAAGCCCATTAAGAGATTAATGATTGAATTGAGATTATGACTGAAAGGGAGTTGAGAGATTTTTACGTAATATTTTCTATAATACACTTATGGCATAATAAGATTCAAATTTTTAAAAATATACCGAATTATGTGTGTATACTCATACATTATGTATGGTAAGTATATATGTATACATACAATATACAATCATTTTTATCTCTTGAAGTTGGCTTAATATTTTAAAGAAAAATGTCATCTAGAATATTCAAACAAATTGTAGAAGTTTAAATTCATGTATAGAGAATACTTTCTAAACTTTTAGAAAATGTGTGTTTTTTTAATTATATCTAGATCAATATTTCTCGAAGTGTGGTCCATAGTAGACTACAAAATAGTCCCCAAAGTGATATTTTATAGATGATATGTAGCACATAGTAGCCTACAAAATAGTCCCCAAAGTGATATTTTATAGATGATATGTAGCACAATGTTATTTAACATGCAACTGGTGGTTCATCATCACAATAAAACCTAATATTAGTAATCGAAATTCATGAACTTAGTTTCAAACAATATATTTTCACTTTTATCTTGAGGAATGCCCACAGACCCTCTCCTGGGTGGTCCCCAAAGTAAAAGAGTTTTTAAAATAGTTGCAGTGTGACCAGAATTTAGGAAACTTTGGTCCAGATGACGCCTTGTTTACTGAGTCGCTTCCACATCTGTGTTTGTTCTCTCTGAAAAGTTATGAAAAGTATTGAAAGACATGCAATAAATATTCATGCAACACGTTACCGGTCTATCTTCGCAATCTCCTGAGCACAGTTTTTGCCATTCTGTGCTGTTAACGAATTTGCTGCCTCTTTCGTTTTTAGTAAGTTTGCTGAACTCCACGAATACGGGTAGAATAGTTACAAGAAGTCCCTTCCTGTTACGGAACCGGACCTGGTCGGCCACGGAAACGCTAAACATAACTTTGGATAACTTTTTGGAACCACAACTTCAAGCTGCGTCACGTCTGATACTCCTTTGGTACAAGGAACAACGTGAGCTTGCTACGAAGTGAGAAGAACAGAATCCAAACATCAGTATTGAATTCCGACTCCCGTGCCCTCTGGTGGTAAAGATCCCTGCCCTAACTCCACCTGGTGGACACTCCTGTTTTGCTCACCTAAATGGCCTGATATTGATTGCTCTAAACAAAGAGGAAAGGGTTCGAGTTTCCTATTCTTGAAAAATAAAAGTTCGTCAGAAAAGTATTCCTATCTTTACAAAACAGGAAATTAGTAATGCGTGTTCTCATACTGCTCGCCCTTTGATAGCCAATTTTAAGAGTGACAGATTTAAAAGAGGATTTTTAAACTCCTCCCCATTTCAATGCTTCTCTTTTAGATTACTGACGCATTTCTGGTAACTTATAGGTACATGATTAACATACTGTCATACAGTTGAAAATTTTTCAAATATCAATCAAGGACTGTGCTACTGAAATATGTGAAATAAAATATGAAATTAGTATCTTATAAAAGCATATATTTTAATGTGCAATTGTCAAATACGGTACCTTTAACATTAGTATACATTTTCCTTAGAATTAATTGAACTCCTTATGGATAGTTAATCATCCACAAAATATATATATATATATAAGAAATTTTGCCTACTTACGGGGCTCCAACGAGAGTAGTTGTTGACGCTCTGAGATGGGATTCGAGATTCATACTTCAAAAAGTATGCGCTAGGTATATATATAATTTCCAATGGCAACACTAATTTAATATCATCCTGATAAGCATGCGTAGAAATCATAAAAAGCACCTCTTCTTTTTTAGGATAAAAAATGACTTAGAAATAGTACTTTTAATTTCAATGCAAATTTACAGAAAAGGCGAAATATTAACTGACTTTTGGACCACCCTGTACTTTCCCGTTGTGAACATAATATATTTCGGATAAATTTTAATTTGTATCAAGCTATAACAATTTGGAAAAAAAATGTTATAGCTTCACAAAAATTAAAATCGATCTAAAGTATATATATTATATTGCATAACATGAAAGTATGTATTTTTATCATCACCTGTACTCTAGTGAAAAATTATTTTGAAAATAAAGACGTGTCTTGCAGTGGACGTGGGGGAACATCCTTTTATTATCAGCGGTTAAATTTTTCAATTTCTTAAGATTTATGAATTAAGGCAAACACACGTATCATTGCGATTCGTTTTAACACCTTGGTTAAGAGAAAATGTAATTGTTAATGCTGCAAAATTATTGAAAATTACGATGGTTTTGATCTCAGTTTTCTCGGCAAATATAAAGTCCATTAAAAAAAAGTGCCTGACCTACAATGACGATATTATATTGCCTATAATAATTTTGTATCAGATTTTTTAATATCATAAAATATCAATTATGGTTTCGCATTAAACATTACCATGATTGCGCTAATTAAATATTGCTTAAACATTGATTAAACATTGATTAAATATTGCTTAAACATTGATTAAATATTGTTTAAACATTGATTAAATACTACATTCATTAAATATTGATTGTATACTACGTTCATTAAATATTGATTGTATACTACATTCATTAAATATTGATTGTATACTACATTCGTTAAATATCGATTGTGTACTACATTCATTAAATATTGATTGTATACTATATTCATTAAATATTGATTGTATACTACATTCATTAAATATTGATTGTATACTACATTCATTAAATATTACATTATTAACTATTACACAGATTGAGTGCAGAATTGTAACTTGAAGTTTTGCAACTAGAATTGGATACTCATAATACATCTTATCTCAATAATAATGAGAAAGAATTAATTTGCGTGTTATTTTTTTTTTTTTTCTTCATATAGGTTTTTCACGCATTTGTGAATCCTCCATTTTGTTAATATTTCAAAAATATGTTGCAAAAATTACCAATAGAGCAGGTGAATATCGCAAAAAGTATATTATAAAGCTATTTGTGAAATTTCATTTCAATATATTAAGCGGTGTGCGAGTTATCATGTATGCTGCCTCTAAAAAAAAGTTCTGAGAAAATTCGCTGTAAACTTTGCGAGCACTGAAAATTAGATTTTAAAAAGTTCTTACTTTTTACCACTGTGATCTCAATTATGAACAGATTCTGATCGGGTTTATTTTAAATTAAATCTAACTATAAGAATTTCCTTTGCAGGGATTAAAAAGTTAATTTGCTGAAACTTTAAAGGTACTTGGTCCTCTTGAACATACAGTGAAAATCGTTTATAACGACGCCGGTTATAACGATGGAATTTTTACAAGAAGTTTGGTTTGCTATTCTACTCCATACTAAATATATCGGTTATAACGACATCGTATATAACAACGAAACCTGTGAGTTTGTAGTCTACGTAAATCCAAACCAGGGATATCCATATCGGATATAACGACGCGACTTGACATCGGTACCAAGTGGGTTCGAGACAACGCTGGAATCACACATGCGTTATTAAAATTTAAGCGTTATTCTAATCTTGTTTATTTACAAATGTCCGAGAAATTTTTATTACTGCTAAACCTAAATATTAAAGATAGTGAACTTAAAAAGTGATTTATTAATTGAATATCACGAGGGTAATAGCCTTCAGCGGTCCATTTTATTTTTTCAGCATAAGACCCATAAACCGGCACTGTTCGGAAGTCATTGGTATAATATAATAAATATTTTTAATACATTTGTTTTCTATATATAGTATTATTTTACAACACTGGTAAAATTAGGGAGATAATTAAAGGGATCCCCCGTTTCTATTAACGCCGTACAAACCCGAAGTCAGAAACTCGCTGCATTAAAGGAAGGAAATGGAGACCAAGAGGAATTTGAAACTATTGAACCAGCTGAAAGTGGAGAATCACTAGGAGATCCCTGTATTGTGAACAATGAGGAACCAAGGGATTTAAAGCTGATTGGAAATGAGGAGGGTGCAGAAGGACTTACACTGTTAAAAATCCCTCATGAAAATTTTCTTACCGCTCAAAGAGAAAGCAAATGTTTTGAACCAACAACGGATACAACCTTCAAACTTTAGATATATTATCGAGAATGGATTGCTTATGAGAAGTCAGGAGGGTCGTAGGGGACACATAAAAGAAAATTGCTAGTAATTCCTGAAAAGTTCAGAAATGAAATTAAGGCACTGTGCCATGAAGGAACTTCCGCTCATGTCTTAGTTACAAAGTCTAAGGATAAGTTAACCAGGAATTTCTTTGTCCGGGATTAGTTTATTATAAAGCTATTTACATTGTATTTATTACAAAGCTATTTGTATTGTATTTATTATAAAGCTATTTGTGTTTTATTTACTATAAGGCTATTTACATTTTATTTATTAATAATCTATTTGCGTTTTGTTTATTATAAAGCTATTTACTTTTATTTATTACAAAGCTATTTACTTTTATGTATTACAAAGCTATTTACTTTTATTTATTACAAAGCTATTTACTTTTATTTATTACAAAGCTATTTACTTTTATTTATTACAAAGCTATTTACGTTTTATGTATTGGTAAAAGTAAATAAAACGTAATAAAGCCTTTTAAAAATATTACATAATGACGCAAAATCAAGCTCATGAAAGAATGAACAATACACATTGATTCATTTTTTAGTATTTGTGCAATGCAATATGTTATTACCTTCATTTTGGACATTGTGGATCTTTAAAGTTCACATTTCACGAAAAGCCCAGGTAAAAACAGGATTTGTTGGGCTGGATTTTTTTCTCTATATTTTCATAATACGGCGATTAGCAACACAGGAAAAATTCTAACAAAAGAAGACAGGGAAGTGCTGAAGACGTTACATCGATCAAAAAGTGATTCCGCTTCCTATAAAAAAAAAATTCCAAAAGAGACAAAAAAAATTCATGGCAAGCATTCATTTTTCCTAAGAAAACTTTTTTATCAAATTTTTTTTCCTCAAGTCTTGAAATTTCGGAAGCAAGCCAATTAAGATTAATTGTTCTTATACGTAAATTGCTTTAGAAACTTAAAAATAATTTTCGATATTTTGAGATCTCTGAAAACATATTCTTATTTTAATCACGTTAAATGCTTTAGAATTTAAAAATATCCGCTTAAATAGTAATTTAGGAACTTCGAATAGTTAATTATAATTGATTGGTTAGTTGTCTTATTCACACCGCGATGTCAATTTCCTTAATATGTGTCCAATTCACAAAATCAGCACAAGTAAAAGTAGTCAGAATTATGACCCTTTTAGAAAAGAATAAAATACCAGGGCATAAATTACATAACAAATATTAAAAACACTGATGAAACAGCAAACGAAATAAATCAGCTAAACTTTCGGACGCATCAGCAGCAATCTTTCTCCAGAAATCGCTATAATCCTCTGCGAGTATAACCTAAAACAGTTTTTATATATGTATTTACAGGCAAGCAGCCATTAATACATGATACATTCTGAAGAAACATGACCGTCTCCAAAGCTACCAAAACACATAAAGGAGTGCTTCCTAATTAAACTAATTAGGAAGCACTGCGCTTCACCTGGCATGAATGTGAAAAATCAAGCATGTGTTAATTTAATACTATAAAAATAATAATAATAAAAAGATGACTTTAAAGTACTTACAAAAATTTGTGTATTTTTAAAATACAATCAATAAAAATTCACAAATTTATGTTATAATTTTGTACATAAAAGCAATATACTCTTTGTATACCTTTAAATGCATTATACTATTGTATTATTCCGACTACAGAAAACACATATAAAAATCGTATTTTGAGTTGCTAATGCTTTATGAACATGGGTAATATTGTGCTCATTTTGTGGTATTCGGTAATCAGTGGGAAAATTCAGAGCAGATTTTTCTAACCAATTTCGCGGATTAATTTTTCAGATTTCAAGCTTCGTCCAACTCATAACATCATAAACCATTGCCATAATGCTTTATGCCATGACCGAGACTTTAATCTATCAAATGGTGGAAATTCTTTCGACAAATACAACACACATGTATTTGCATAGTTCAGTGTGACGAAGAGATTTCAATATGATGGAAATTTTGAAATGGCTTAGCTTGTTCCACCGGCTTTCCTAATATTTCACCTGAAATTTCAAGTTTGTGATTGATATCCTTAAACGAAGATGAAAACTAGTTCCAGAAAGAAGGAAAGTAGTAATAGTTTTCGGAAAACCGAAAACCCATTACTCGACGAATTCTTGTTGCCATTGAGTATTTCAACCATTTTCAAAATATTCTCATCTGTTTTGCAAATTTTCTAGTGGATTTTCGGGTTAGTTTATTGTATATTATGACAAGGTTACATTTAATAGAAACAGTTTTTTTTAACCAGAAGCAATTTTCGAACTAATGTTTATTCGCATGTGAAATTCGCAATATGAAAAGTTGATACAGAATAATAAATTGTAATTTTATATTATTGTAATTTACAAATGTAACAAACAGTTATTTCGACACTGGCGTAAGGTTTAAAAACACGACGTTTCGGGAGCCAACTGCTCCCTTTGTCAAGTGAAGGCAGAATTTACAAATGTACGTAATATATGCTTCTCCTCTCCCCAATAATTCTGAAAACGCCACCTTGACAGATAGCTTTCGACACCCACGCTCGAGCTCGCTAGAGCTTCTTATGTATAGTAGAAAAAGAGACATATTGAATTACGTTGTTCTTTAAATCATTTTGTGTGGATATTAACGTATTATTATAGGAGAATATTAGTTTGCCAAATATATTCTGTGTATTTGTACAAAGTAAGCATGGGTAGACAAAAATAAAGCCAGACGACGTTTTATGGGTTTAGGCGCCATAGCCAGGCTAAAATAAACCATGGAAATCCCATAAAATGTCAACTTTGATTAGGGGCTTGTAAATTCTACTATCGTAAACTCAGGGCGTAGTTAAACTCAAAAACAGTAGACCGCCCCGCGAAAGGAAACCTATCAGAGATCAGCAGTATAGTTTGTATATATAGCAACAGGCAAATGTACTGGCAAAACGAATAATCCTGTGAGTGGATTGTGTAATTTAATGTGATTGACATGCAGGTCGTGCTGGGGATGGAAAGAGAAGAAAATAGAAGAGAAGAGCGGGAGCAGCGTACGGAAAAGGACGTCTCAACTTAACGTTGAACTTGGAGTTCGGTCGGAGACTTCAAGGCAAGCAAAGTTGCAGGTGGGAAGACTCACAACCTTCCTACTTGAAAGTATCGCACGGGCTCCACTTGGAAAGTTTTTATTAAAGCTCCAAAAATTCTCGATTCGCTCACGAGCTACAAAATCATACGCCACAGCTGCGTAGAGTTATATTCATCGCCACTGCAGAGTGAAGAATTCCGGCTGACTATAATTATTCATCGTTGATTTTCGCATCAGCAAATCCCGATGTTTGTCCAAAAAATACGTAGAGTCCCACTGAACTGATGCAGCAGCATCCTGTCTGTTCATCGTTGTTTTCAGCACCAGCAGAGCCTGACGTTTGTCCTTAAAATACTCCCAGTCCTACTGAACCGACGCAGCAGCATCCCGGCTGTTCATCGTTGCTTTCGCATCAGCAAAGCCCGACGTTTATTTGTCCATAAGATACGCCGAGTCCTACTGAACGGACGCAGCAGTATCCCGGCTATTCATCGTTGCTTTTCCGACCAGCAGAACCTGACGTTTATCTGTAAAATACGCCGAGTCCTACTGAAACGACGCAGCGGCATCCCGGCTGTTCATCGTTGTTTTTCGCATCAGCAGAGACTGACGTTTTCCTTAAAATACGCCAAGTCCGGCAGGAGTGGAGCAGCAACATCCCCGCAGCCCCGTAAATGTTTTCTCATCAGAAATTGGATTTTGAAGTGCACGACGAGCCACAGCGTAATGCACCTGCAACAAAACAACGGTCACGTGACTGCAACACCCCATCATAACAGTCGCACGTGAGTCAATATCCATTTATTCCCATTTGTACGAGGTGTACCATTATTTAGGTTTAATTTGAAAATTAGGTTATGAAACATTCTATTTTTCCCATTTGCCCTTGCTTACTCAGGCAGTATTTCTTGCATTGTTTTAATTTAATATCTGGCATACGTTCTCAGTATTGGTGTAATTTATTGTATTGTCATATTGCAATTTAGATAGATATTGTTGCTGAGCCGTTGATTTGATAACAACCTGTATTGATAAATCACAGCACCATAGCAAGAATATCAGCTAGACATTTATGTTTCTGTCCATGTGGAAACTTTCGCCATTTATGTAATTGCACAGATTTGCGAAGTAGTAGTTAGTCATAATTAAATTTGTTACGTTTGTTTGAATTAGTTCTCTCCTTTTTTGTGTTTTGCATCACTGTGCTGATTTCACGGCCATTGGACAATCATATGTTTCGCAAAGAAACTGACGGGTTATTAAGCAATGATAAGCGTAATGATAGGTGCATTTATCCAAGTTAAGCAATTTGGCACATTATTATTAACTTAATAATAATAATAATAATATATCGTCTCCTTTTGTCACAAAGGCGCAATTTATTAATTTTCCCATACATTCTTTTATATCTAATACATTTAAGCCTTCTAGCTCTGATAATACAACGTTGTGTTTTGAAATATTACTCCGTCAATATTACAGTTTTCAAAAATATAAAATGTTGAAATTAAACAATTATAACATGTAGCAATTGTTTTACTATTCACAATATTCTAATATTACAAAATAACTAATATAAGTTTAAAATATAAATATAATTAACGGGTTTAATGATTAAAAGCATAATAGAACATTTACGTTGTTGAACCGCTGGATGTTGGTTGGGGCAGAGAGGGAGATCTAGTCGAAAGAGTAATGGTAGTAAAAGTGTGGGGGCAGCATTTTTCAATTCTCGCCTAGGATGGCAAAACACCTAGAAACGGCTCTGTGTTTAAGACAATGTTAATACAAAGTGCACTCTGTGTTGATACAAAGAGATCATATATATAGAGATTATATTATGATGATCGATGATGTCTTTATATCGCCTTGAATGTTTCATCAGACTTTCAATTTCCTCGCGATTCATTGTCATTGCTGATTGCCATTGAAGATGTTTGCCTTCAACAAAGGTGTCTTCTGTTGTTGAGTACTCTCTATCTCCAGACCACTTCTATCTTTCCTGCTTATTCCAAGCAATAACCTCTTCACGCTCGCTTAAGCAATTCTTATGTTGTTCTCCGTGCTTCCAACCCATGGTAAAACGTACTAAAAGCGTGCCTCTTTAAACACAGTAATAGTTTGCCCTTTGGGACGAAACCTCTTCTTCTAAGTACAACTGCACATGTAGGTTCTTTCGGTATTAACTTTTTCTTTCGTAACTTTATTGCTCATCCCATTGTTCTTATAGTCATTTACTACTAATGCTATTCATAGTATTGACCTCTAAGCACGCTATCATACGGTTGCAAGTCCTATTAACGGATTTACAAGGTTTGATAAAGCCCGTTTTCATTTCCTTTATAACTTTTTATTTTTATGCCATTACGTTTACAATCGTTTAGTTTTGTAATACAGGTTCACTTTGTTGTATATCCTAACTTGTCTGTATATTTTTATTGCCCTAAGGCAGTGTTTTTCAAACTTTGGTTTCATGAGGGCCACTTTAGGCATTCCTTTATTTATCGCGGACTCCCAGGGGAATTTCTTCTCCCCATTAAAAATACATTGCCAACTATGATAATAATATTAGGCCCTATTTAGAGACCGTCATACCGATCCCCATCCGCCTCTCCCAAGGAAAGACATAACCAAAGTAATACTCGATTTATATGATTTATTGCCAGGCTTATATATATAGAGCTTCGGCAGGAGAGGTTTATCTAGCCTTTGAAATATAATTTGTAGTTAATTTTAACTTCTTTTGTGGTAAATTTTAAGCTTTTTTAGTTTTTTTTTTACTTCTTTAAAAAACACTAGCTTTTGGCAGAAAATCTCTAAAATCTCCGACCACACATGTTCTCAAACTATGGGTTCATTGCCAAAGCCACCTGAATTAAAATAATTTTTCAATAATAAATAAAGTCACGCTATTTGACAAAGAAAGAAGTGTGAGTAATAACTACTAAAGATCATCTTAAAGCTATATTAAACCCAGTATTTTTTTTTTAATAATTTATTGAAGAAAAATCGAGAATGCATTCTCTCAAAGTATTTCATAAATAAAAATTTTCTCTTTATCAATTTTCAACAAAAAAGTTGTTCGAAACTCGATATACAATAGAGTCCCTTTAATCCGAACTGAGACTGA
>QLNU02003225.1:53204070-53219802 GCA_006491805.2 Dysdera silvatica | reverse complement strand
GATTAACTGAAATCTTTATCATGGAATTTACTCTGCAAGCACTATAATTGTTTGATGTGCGTTTGAATTTTGATATGCATGCGCAACAGACAAGAGACGATGGGTGGGCAACGGAAAATTTCCCCTTCCTTTATGAGAAATTGGTTTCTCAAGTCTGGTAGTGTGCGGACGTCTTTTTGCTGCGGTCCAGGTCTGGAGGGTCTTGATTCCTGCTCGCCTGGACTGAGTAAATGGGACATTGACTAGGCCGCCGAACTGCGGTGGACTGTTGTGCCCGCTATTCTGGGTCAGGGCTCCGCCTTTTCTGCGCGGATCGGTCTTTGTCTCCGGGATCGTGCGGACGTCCTTTGTTCTGCTCCGGGCTGTTAAGCCACAGTCTCAGTCAGCGTGAGGCGCCAGTCGCCTCGGGACAGCGTTCATAGCCCTGGATGGGACACGGGCTGAACGACATGGATGGCGGTTCGTTCGCTCTGGTTGCAAAGCCGGTTCTTGCCTGTTCCCTGCCACTTCGCGGCGCTTTGCACCCATTCAACGTTGACGGATGGGCTCCTGTGGGAGCGGCGGCCGGTCCGAAGTGTTTCCCCTTAACATTCATCTATTTCAACCACTCCTCGAGGTGGATTGATCGTGGATGGTTTTCGGAAGACGTTAAATGACGACACCAGTGCGAGCAGTGCGTCCGTGTACGCCAGCACGGATCGACAATCTCCCCTTCGCCCATTGGCAGTCAAGATCTCTTGACTTTAAAACCTGTCTGGGATTACAGTGCTGTTTTTCGGCGGCCACCCTTCCCATTAAAATCTATGCATACTACCTACCTTTATGAAAAATTTCGATTGGTTGATAATATACACTGCGTTGTTAGTTTACGTTTTTTCAGACGGAAAAAGTCTCTTCATTACAACAAAATACATTGATTTTTATGAGCTTGTCATGTAATTAATCATTGTAAGTACGTAATGTTGAACATTGTATTTTTTATCACATTTATAAGCTGAGCAAAATAATTGTTTGTTTGTTTGATTTTGTAAAATTAATAAAAGCAAATTCAGATTGACTACATGTTCGGATTAGCGCATTTCGGATTAACAAAACTCTATTATATATAGAAAAATAACTATCACATATCCCAAATTCGCCGATATGAAGTAAATCTCTTGTTCTGCACATGAGTACAAAATAAAATTTTCAATAAAGAATTTATTTTTAGGAAAAATTCTTTTCTAAACTGAAATTTTGCAGACGTTTCAAAAAATGTAGTGCTCCTTTCCTGAGAGGAGAGCTGTCAATCTTAATGCCCTACTTTTTCGCTTTAAGCAATATCAAGAAAAGTTATTTTAACTTCGGGGATAAAATCAAATTCTGTTTTTTCTTTCAATAACTAAATCAGCGGGGCAGGAATGAGGTAAAAGGCCATTAACCAAGAGAATTTGTTCTAAGTTGGGATAAAATTTTGCTAACGCACACAAAATTTTCTCAAAATTCCCATTAGTTTTTTCTGTTGACTTTTAATGTTTTTGGTTTGAGAACCAATAAATAATCCATTTATAGAAAATGGGATTTTTCTTCCCTTATTTTAAATGACAACATTGGATGGAAAAAATTACGTTTTTAAAATTAAGCCTTTTCTTCTTCTTCTTCTTCTTCTTCTTCTTCTTCTTTCTTTCTTTTTTTTTTTTGCTGTAAAAGGCTACAGGAATATAAAAATTTGGGAAGTCAATTGATGACTAAACAATGTTTCTCAGGTCGATATAAAAATAATGGCGTTCATTTTATAAACTGCAAGTCTTACTAATTTGAAATGTTTTAAGGTGGCTGTAAGAGATTTTTTGTCAATTTCTTCAAAAGAGTTCTTCAATTTAAACCGCAATCTCCAAGAGAAGGTTATAAAATATATCATAATAAAAAGTTAAAAATCTTAATTTGAGTTTTAAAACAAAATATTTTTTAACAAATATAGACATAACTAACAGAAACGCTCCTATTTATTTAATTATTTCCCCTGGGATGGATTCTCCCTTGATGAAGTTTCACCCCTCAAATAATTTTCAATAATTATTCCTTTATTCATATTTGTTTTTAATTTTTAGTATTTTGTTTGGTGTTTTGTAATGTTGTTCTGTTGGATTAATATTTGGTTGTTAATTTATATATATATATGTCAGGGGCGAATTTCTAAGTAGGCATACAAGGCACAGGCCTAGGGGCGGCACTTCTCGTGGGGAGGCATCAAAGAGTTTAAAAATAAAATTTTCCAAACTGGACAATGTTGAAAATAATGTTTCTTTTTAATTATTGCCTTGTTCCTCCAACAGCGATGATACAGGCGACTACTTGAACTTGCCTGCAAATAAAAACTACAGAATCGAAAGACAAAGAGATATGACCATATTGTTAACGTTACAATATCAAATATCTCCCACTAGAAGCGGATGTACCTGGTATCAACACGTGGAAATTTCCATTAGTTGTTGATGTTAACTTTCTGACTTTGAGAAAAACCGGAACGGAAACGTTTCGAAGGCGTCATTAAAGGTAAACAAAACGATGGTCGATGTTTGTAATAGGCTTTCACCACAATATGAGCCGCATTTTCTATCTATCACAGTTACTGTGCAGTTTCGGGCTCCTATTTATTTTGATAACACCGCTCTTTCATTACAATTTTATATTTGTGATTGTGTTTGTTTCTAGTTCACAGGCTTGGATTTAGGGTATGATAGGCACTCCCCCCCCCCTCCGTCCCAATACGAATTCCTTTGATCCGTTCTTTTAAATCCGACAGAAAATTGCAGAGTATTTGGGAGAGCGGAGGTGTTCATGATTACCATATGCGTCATACTACAAGATAAAGTTAATATATTTTTATGGATACATTTATTTTATTTGATGAAATTATTATGTTTCTAAGACGTTTAGAGAGCTACACTCTAAAATTTTTCAGATTTTCAAATTAAGACAAAAATTTAAGCTTTTTCTCAAGGAGGACGTTTCGATGGAATTCTATGATTGAGAGATTTTTTTAAAGTCCGCTACCTGTTAAAGTTTTGCACTCTGGGCACTTTCCCAACGTGCCCATGTATAAATTCGGGCCGGATGGTACGTTAAAGCAAGTTTGAGCATGTTCGGTGTCATAGAATATAAATTTTCGCTAGGTGGTGGTGGTGGTGTAAGCAAAGGAGATCGAAAACTTAAAAAGACAGAGCCATGTGGGTTTCCCAAATGGGACGATTTGCTTCTAAAATACAAGTCTATTTTTTCATAGAAATAATCCCAAGCAAATGTAAATATCGCAAAGCAATAGGGGTGACTCAATGCCTTGACTAAATTTTTTTTAATTTCATTTTTACGTTTGTCATTGTTTTTGTTTGAAGCAATGGAGACTTTAGATTTACTCTCGATGGGTTTGTGTTTTTTAATTATACCAAAGCCAGCATACATTGAGAAGTTTAGTCGCCGTAGTGACATTACAATCCCGGAGGGAATCTGAACAATTCAGTGAAACGATGAAGAATTCTATGCGAAAGTGATAAAAAAACTTCACAAAATTACGACACAAATAATGACAATAGCACAAAACATGGACGAATCACAGCACAAATCACAACCATGGAAGGTTTTGTGGAGAATAAGCTCCTGGACAACTGGAATTTGTAGACATATAATGAAGCGTTCATTACTGTAGATAAAGTGCTTTAAAGCAGAAAGAATACTTTGAAGGAGCAATTGGTCTATGGAATGAGATAATATCAACTACATGGTGAATATTCACGACACTATGTGAATATTCACGACACTATGCGAATATTCACAACATGATGAATATTCACAACACTATGCGAATATTCACAACATGATGAATATTCACGACACTACGTGAATATGCACGACATGATGAATATTCACGACACTACGCGAATACCCACGACATGAACAAATTAAAAGAATGGAATGATAAAAATTATTAAAATATTGCAAAGATAGACGCGTGAAAATAAACAGAACTAAGAATTTTGATGATCAGAATAATTACGGTATGATTCTGAGGAATTAAAATCTTTCTAATATTTTATAAAATGGGAATTGTCTCCTCATGAAGTTTTAAACTAGTTTTATGAATATAAATTAACCGATACGTTTCCAAGTGCGGCCATTGTAATCCGCATTTATCCATTGGTTTTAATTTTAAACGTCGTTCATCAAACCTTGGAAAAAAGATTTTTAACTGTCGTTTTAAAGCTTCCTCAAATGGAGTTACCTGCATATAAAGTTGAAATTGAAAAAGTAAATGCATACGTGGCAGGGATTTGCGCGTTTAAAGCTTCGTGCCTAAATTGTATAGTTAAGAATTTTGACAGGTTGATGCTTCAGTACGAATCTGGTCAAGTTCCCAAGAAACCAATTAAGGATACATAATACCTTTTAAGTTTTCGAAAAAATCGTTTGTCATTAAATTAGTTATTATTATTATTATTGTCAGAATTCTTATGCTTATTTAATTTCATTAGAATATTATGATGTTTACGCTCATGGTAAGCAAAAACGTTCACTGTCTGACATTTTAAATGACCATGCTGACCATACGCACGTTTTTAAATTTTTAAAAAGTACTGGTTTTTACTACAGTCTTTGATTTTACCATGTTTGGCGCAGTATAGCCCAGATGCTCTTGCGCCATAAAAAAGCCAAACAAACAAAAACGTCATAGCATACAAGTTCGCTTTCGCTTTCTTTTTGGTTTTACGGCTCAAAGACTACAGTGGTCATGCTGCGCCGGGACCTACTGTTTTCCGAGGAATCCGAACCTCTTAAGGCCTGCATACAAGTTCAATTCGAAGCATTTAAATTTAAACGCGCTTTTCTCAGAGTTGTATTTTTAAGTGTTGCGCGCAGGATAATTGAAAAAGTATGAAAGATAATTGCTCGAAATTTTTCAGAGTTGTAGAAGGCAGTATTATCTGCAAACCCAAATTACATTTGTCAATAAATTTTATGGAAATTAAATTATTAATATTTTTTTCACTTCCAGAAATATGAATTTTATGAAATATAATATTGCAGAAGAGATTTTATTCTTCAACCTTGGCGCTTTTAAAATGTCGCCAATAAATACAATTTGCAACCAGGATCACGTGATAAAATGGCAACAAAATGGCGGATACGCGCCCGCTCCCTTTTTTAGGAGCCTTAAGCTAGCCTAATAAAGCGGCAACCATAATTATGTCGGGAGCATTTTCATCATAAAATTATGTTATTTATCATGTTTAGAATAAAATTTTACCTGAAATTTTTACTGTTTGCATTTTGCGTCTGAAGGCAGTGTGGCCTTAGCTATCCTGTAGCCATAAAACACAGAAAAAATCTTTAGTTGATTTCCAACGTTCTTTCTTGTTCGTCCCAATTTGTCAGTACATGTTACTTTAGGATATCTTTAGGGTAAAGCCCTGCGGTTGGTCCATCACTAAGCATTACGTAAGCAATATTTTGGCCATTTTATACCCCTTCCACGCTGGTAAGCAAAAATTAACATTGGCTAACATAGGAAAATAAGCACAACAGCAAACCCCTCCCCTCAAAGGTGCTTACGTAATACTTTAACTCTATCTTATCACTGAAAGATTTCTGCCATTCAACTTTTTTTCCGTAGAACTCAATGCGATTTTCTTAAAATATTGAAGTAACTGCGAAGAAAAAAAAGAAAACCTTTCTTTTTTTTCCTTAGTGAAAGCGTTCCTTTCAAAAAGCGAAATCTAAGAGAGAAGTGTACAAAAACTTATATGTGTTGAGAATGTAATTTATGATGCAGCTAACAAAACAAAACGCAATATAAAATAACCGATTTCTTTAAAAAATAATTTAGAAAACTGATGTCTAAACCATTGTAAAGAAAAAAAAATAAAAGATATATAATCTAAATTACTCTTTATTTCATAGTCAGTGTTTTGATTTTCCCCTGCCCCGATATAGTTATTTATTTTCGATCCCTTGAATGACGTTAAGTCGAGGTTTTACTGTATAGCAAATATCACTTTCTTACGAGGGAATTTATCTAATGAATTTTTCAAGTCTGTACTCACAATTGAATATCATGAATTAAGATATTTTAACACGCGAGCAAGCGCGCGGGGTGTTTCCTACCCCACAATTTAAATTTGTGAAGAGAACCGTCCGCCCTTGCTTCTGAAACTGGCCAAACTCTTTCCTGTTGCCTTCAAAGTCACAATCTTTGGGGTAGGGTGACAAAGAGAAAATTCCACTTATTGTTCCCTGTAAAATTGGACGTTTTTAATGAAATAATGCTATATAATCAGATGGGGTGCAAAGCATCCCGAACGCGTCTTCACTTTCCTCTAATCGGCTCACCTTCTCGCGAGTTAAAAATAAATTAACTCTGTGTCTGTATTTGTAATGTATAGTGAATATTCCCTTTTAGGGAATGCATTAGCTTTTCAATTCTCAACTCATCAAACTCTCTTAACTTATTCCGAGACTTGGTAATTGCATAAAACAATTGACGAGCTTAATTGCTTTCCAAAACCCCTTTGGTGCATACGAAGAATAGTGTGTTTAACTATCCATGCTATTATATTATCCAAGGAGACTATTCAATATTCCTATCTTTTCAACACAGAGAACTTTCGTTCATTTACGTACTGCCTTCCTTTTTCAAATAAAAGTATCTTTAAAAAATGGATGGAATAGATAATTTGTGGCTTATTAAGATTAATAATTTAAAAATAATATAATTATTTCCTTTAAAAATTATGATTTCGGATGCGTTCTTAACTTATTTGTAATTTGAAAATGGCGTCTAAAAACTTTAGTATACACTCATTGCATGTTTCGCTTGCTAAAAATTACGAATGCAAATTATGCAAATTATTTAATTCAAAAATTGAATCCCAATTAAAACGCAATGTTTCATCTAGTTTCGACTAATAGAATGATGATAATTGCGAAAATAATAAAACTAAACTCTGAATAAAAACAATCTTCCAATTTTTTTATATAAATACACTGAAATCTTGTTAATGCATCTTTGCTTAAGCCGGATTCTCTGGTTAGTGCAGACAAATTATTTTTCTATACTTGAAGCATATGTACATTCAACGTTAGACTTCGCTTAATACGTACAGATCATCGGATAATGCGGACATAAGTATTTTTTATGCGAAGAAAGAGTGCCTTTTTCCAGCAATGCATGAGAATATTTTTTCCACCAGTACATAAAAAGCGCAAAATTCGATGTCCTAATCATCTAAATACTTGATTAGTTGAGCTGAGTTGTATCTGGCGCTTCTTATGCATTGGTTGTTTGTGTGAATGTTGGACGGTTTTAGAACTGGCGCTGTGAGTGGTTTGCGACCCTAGATTCTATGGCAAATATTGTTCGTCTTAATTTGTACTATCACCCCCTCTTATTTTGTCCAAACAATTTACGAACACCTTGTATAGTGGTTTGCTTGCGTCTTTTTTTCAAATTACCCGGTAACGGACAAAGGCATTTTTTTTTAAATCTATGGCAACTTTTATAGTTTCTCAAAGTTGAAATTTGTAACTCAAAAATTTCAATCGCCTTTCCGATTGCCATGAAATGTGTCGTCGAGAATTTTCAAAGTGAAAGAACGAACGGAAGTTTCAGTTGAAATGGTCTTTCGTTAAACTGTTTCTGAAAAACTTTTATTTTGCTAAACTGTTTTTGAATAACTCTCACAGCAGCAGCAGTGCGTCAAATCGTTCAATTGACCGACTCGCCCAACAAGTCTGTTCACTTATGACAGATGCTTCTCAGACAGATGGTTCTCTCTTACGATAGAGGGGTAAAATTGCTCTTTGATTCATTCAGTGAAAAGTTAGCGCACCGAGCATTTTCCAGGAAGTAGAGGAACGGATTCCTCGAAAAATTATAGGTCCCGGCTCAGCATCACCCTTGATGTCCTTGCGCCGCACAAACACAAACAAATGGTATCTGGGGTTTATGTTAGGCTAAGTATATAGTCGACTTTATCTTCTCCTCCAGTTATGATGACGTAAGACCATGGTCGCCCATATAGAGGGACATGGGGCGCTCTAGTCCCCTTAGCCGTTCAAAAATTTTATTTGCCTAATTCTGCTATGCATTTAGTTTCAAAGGTTTTACAAGTAGATTTTAAAATAAGGTACTTTTTAGCTCATTACTAATTGTCAAACGGTATCAATTATTTTTGTAGCATTTTAGTATCTTATACATTCACTAAAATGTTTGACAGTCTTGAGAAATTGGTAATAATTTTTCTTAACCTCCACCCCCCCAAGAAGTACTCATATGGGCGCTCATGCCTAAGACTAATGGGTTTTAATTATGGTTTCAGTCGCAGAACACCGAACTCGATCCTAACACGGCGAAGGTTCTGCAGATGAGAAAACTTTAATACAGAAACAGGGATAAAAAGGTTTTACCCACTGTTATAAGGAAGTGGACTAGGTTTTATGTGTTAACTATGTGTTATTTATGTATGTGTAATTTATGTGTTAACTATGTTTTATGTTTCGACATATTTCAGGTGAAGTTCAGACACAATGTAATAGCAAAATTCGGTCCTCCTAAATTTTATGGATGGCTTTCGAACAACCAATAATGTCAAAGTCACGTTCGTCGTTTATTGTCAACGAAGAAAACTTGATATTTTCAATATCTTAGGATATCCCCAAAAGCTTACTTATCTTCTATGTTATCGAATGGCGTTTTACGAGAAGCTTTTTTTTCCTGTAATAATAGTTTAAAATCATTTAGTTACACTATATAGAAACATGTTCAAGTCCTGAATTCAAACCATTCCGAACTTTTAGATACAAATAGACTCCATTTCAAAAACGAAAGTTTCACGAGCGCAGTTTATTGTGAGCTGGAACGACGTTTGCAATTGTTTCGATAGGGATAAAGAAGGAAGGCCTATCTTCTTCAGAACTATTTTCAAACTGTTT
The DNA here is from genome assembly GCA_006491805.2 of Dysdera silvatica. Taxonomy (NCBI): domain Eukaryota; kingdom Metazoa; phylum Arthropoda; class Arachnida; order Araneae; family Dysderidae; genus Dysdera; species Dysdera silvatica. The sequence continues at coordinate 53,210,838 of QLNU02003225.1, read as the reverse complement.
TGTTTAGAAAAAATTCCGAAGATAGATCTTTATTTTTTTATCCCGAGTGTTCTGCCGCCAAAAAGTAAAATTAGACAAAACTTCGGGAACTCTATCTCAAACACATTTTTTTAAATTGATAACTCCATAATTTAGCTGAACCAATAAAAATACAGCATATTTGTAAATAAAATTTTCATTTAATTCTGTTCTGTTGGAAGTTACCTTTTCAATTTCATTTATTAAAGGTTTGCTTTTGTTTTGCATGTTCATATTTCTCCGATATGCTTATGCATTCTCTGATTTGTTTGCTTATATCAAAATAGCAAAGTTTCGAAAACTTTGCTACACTCGTAAAACTTGATGTTTTCGCATCGTATGCAACTGCGTGATGCGTAGCACCAACGCAACTGCGTTTTTCTCAATAACGTTGACGTACGTTCAGAAAATTGAACTTCGATTTTTATTTTGTGTTATGTCGCTCTCTGCTACGTTGAATATTTGGTTTTAAAAGTTACTTTTCCCTGCCACACGATTAAACAAGATACACTGTTAAATTAGAAGAAAAAAGGCGCTTAACTTCTAAATATCTAACCAAAAAGGTGGATTACTACGGTTAAAAATGGTTCATATTATATTTCACTTTTGCCCTGCCCAAGGCAGCAACTTAAGAGCTTCACATTGGCATGTCTCAAATATTTACTACGAAGTAAGTAAACATACGCCTAATAGTAATAATAGTAAAAATCATGGAATCTTCACCAAAAATAGAACACACCAGCTAACCAAAATCGATGGGACCACAAAACTGAAAATATTTTTGGTCACCGAACCAAACTATTGTGGGGTATAAAACGATAAGCAATTAGCTCATAATACGTCAGATTTATAAATAGTGAAAAAAAAGCAAGTATAGATCATAGATATGGCGGAACTTGGAGATTTACGAAATGAATATAAAGATATTGATAAGATCTCCACAATATATAAGGATTTACTAATTGAAATAGAAAAGTTATAGAAGAAAAACAGCAAAAATCGGCTCTTTTTTTTAATAAGAACATTAATTGCAAACCTCAAACGTCACCTCAAAACAATTAGAATATACATAATAATAATAATAATAACACATCAATTAAAAAAGCCTGCTTTACTTTGAGTTGCAAATATACTAAGAAATGCCTCTGATATCTGATATTACGTACCTCTAATATCGGCTATGAAATTATCTCTGATATTTCACGTCCTTCACAAGGACCCGGTATCAAAGGGTGACTCCAGTTATCAAAATATGATGGTATATATATCCTAACAATAACAACAAAACCATCCATATTTCAGAAAACAATATTTACTATGAACATAAAGCCAAAAGCGTTCCTGAATATAATAATGTACAAATAGTACTTTGAGACCCCCAATGACAGACTGATGAGCATCTGGAACACAACACATCCAACATTACAGTAATTGAAGAGATAGTCGTTTACATAATAGACAGTATAATTCCTGGAAATGTCATAATTAAGGATTATGAAAAAAAATCACAAAATGTCGTAATTTCTTCAAAAAACTCAATAGAATTCGGAAAAAGCACATAACAGTAATTCTAATTGTGGTCGGTGTACTTGGGGCTGTTAATGTAAACCTGAGTAGGTACTCAGCTAAATTCAGTATTACCGAAATCACAGCAGCAGATCTGCAAAAGACTTCTTCGCTAGGTACAGAATGCCTACAAAAAAGGTATGTGGGTAACTTTTTGTTCTCTGGATAAAATTTTAAACGAATCAAGTACGCCACAGAAAAAAGACTAAAGTAGTTCATATTCTTTTTTTTCCTGTGAACTATGCGATTTAGAGGTGTGCGAAATCGTTCAATCACTGAACGGGTATTCTCGTTTTTGATAACCGAATTACTGAAGGAGTACCTTCGTTTTGGATGACCAAATCACTGAGAAGGTATCCTCGTTTTTAATGACTGAATTACTGAACGGAAACCCTCGTTTTTAATGACCGAATCACTGAAAGAGTACCCTCGTTTTTGATGACCGAATCGCTGAAAGGGCATTCTCGTTTTTGATGACCGAATCACTGAACAAGTACCCTCGTTTTTGGTGACCAAATCACTGAGCAGGTATCCTCGTTTTTAATCTCCGAATTATTGAATGGGTACCCTCGTTTTTGATGACTGAATCACTGAAAAGGTATCCTCGTTTTTGTTAACCGAATCACTGAACGAGTATCCTCGTTTTTGTTAACTGAATCACTGAACACGTATCCTCGTTATTGATAATCGAATCACTGAACGAGTACCTTCGTTTTTGATGACTGAATCACTGAACTGAATCTTCGTTTTTGATGACAGAATCACTAAACGAGGCTTTTCGTTTATGATAGATGGCAAAATGATACATTTGTTCTTTCAGAGAACGATTTGGTACACTTGCGATATGAATGTATTATTAAAATAAGAATTTAAACTAAGAAACAATTTTTATTAACGTTTTTAGGCGTATAGTAACGCCGATGTTATGGTATATATTTATAAAGGAATTTAAACGTTTGTCATATTGTTTTGAAGCTTCTACTCCAGAGTACAACTTCATTTTTTCCCTCATTTTTGTTAGAATGGTGGAATCGTTGAGAAAATCTATTTAACTCCACGTCTTTGATTTGTCTTTTCCAATAACTGATAAAAATAACTTCTTTGAACATAAATTAAATAGTTATTAAAACCCTCTCTGACATAAAAAAAACGTTATTTGCTCATACAATACCTTCCTCCGATTCCCTTTTATGGTCCGAGTTTTCTATTTATTCGTTTTTTTACCTTCTGAACGTAGACCGAATTTTCTCCCTTCCGCTCTTCCTTTCTTCCTAATCTCTCTCTACTATTTTGTCACAAACAATTACTCTGACTTCATTATCTTACTGTTATTAACAAAAACGTTAAAAGCAAAGATACTAAGAATAAACGACCAATCATAAATAGAGACTGAATAATCAAAATCCTGAAACAGGATACGAAATATCCGAGCGCTCCCTATTAAATTTTTTCATAATTCAAAAACTATAATTTAAATAATTAAAAGAAAATTATTCGTAATATGATTGTCTTTAAAACTTTCTACTCTGGTATCATTTAATTACTCATAATCTCAAAGAATTGAGGTTAGTACATTCTTTTTTTCCCATTCCCCCAATTCTCAACAGTCTCTTTTGAACAAATGCCTGTCATCTGAAAGGATAAGTATTTCTCATCACCATTACTTCCAAAGGGTCTCGTTAAATTTTTCTCCGAAAATTGAAATCCGAAAACCCTTCGAAAGTTAATCTCCACGTTTCAAATAACGTCAATTATTTCGCTTCTGTTTCTCTTTTTCTCTAGAAAATTCAGGATTAAAGCTACCGAAATAAATTGTAGATCAGAAAGTTAAAGCTTTTGATTTTGATAGCCATTGCTTTTTGCATAATTTCTCATAATTCATTCTTTGTTTACGTCTTTAACGTAAAAATCCGCATCTCGTTAAATAGTTTTTCTCTCTCGTTTGTATAATTATCGAAATAAAAAAAGTGGCGGGGATTTTGATGAAAAACAAAAGATAAGTAAAAGAAACCATTGAAGTTTAGTTATTCAATCATATAACTTACTTTTTTCCTTCCTCAAAGACGTAGTATTCCTTTCGGTCTAACTGAGATGGTCGTTAGGGCCGAGCTTCGAATTCTATATTCGTTATTTTTGGGCATGTTTTGATTTGAATTTCCTATCATGCAATAGATTCCATAGTTTCTTCTTATTCCTTCAAATGATGACTTACCAATTAACTTCTTAAATATGAGCACATACAAACGCCAACGTTCATTTTACGACATTAGATCATAATTTGGAAGCGTTTGACACAGATTACCATTACCTTGGATACGTTTGCTTTAAACAATTAGTTAATTTAAGCTTGAATCCAAAAAATATGTTTAAATCTAACTTTTTAAATATATTATTAAATATATATATATATATATATATGGCCTGCAAAAGGGTTGCTGGTATCTAACTGGAAGGAGACCCACACGCTGAACGTATGTGACGATGTGTGGAACCGGCCAGGCCAGTAACCTAGTGTCCTACCCCGCCTTCAAGTGGTGCAGGCTGAGCTTTCTATTTATGTGGCAAATTAATATTTGCTGCACGGATAGAAAGGCGGAAGGGGAGGGCTAATTCACCAACCCGTCTAGCCAGCGTGGTGAAATTATGGCTAATTCCTCCATTATGTTGACACACCAGAAACCATGGCCCCTAGTCTCCAGGTGCTGGAGTGCTCCTGATCAAGGCAGCGGTCAGTGTGGCATGAAAGCAGGGGGTGCTAAGAATCACTGGAATGGCCCAGGCTGCCGTTTGTTATTGACCTTGGCTACGTTTAATGGACGATCCCTTGCTTCTGAAGCAAAACTTCAGGAATTGGAAGAGGAACTAGACAAGATCAAATGGGACATTGTAGGACTCAGTGAAGTTAGAAGAAAAGGTGAAGAGTTGGTGGAACTGAAAAGCGGACATTTGTTTTATTATAGAGGAACGGAAACTGGAAGAACAAGTGGTGTTGGCTTCTTAATCAACAAAAGAATTAAAGACTGTCTTCTGGAAGTTGAAAGTACATCAGATCGAGCAGCGAGGCTTGTTGTTCAACTAACCCAGCGATACCAACTTCAAATAGTACAGGTATATGCACCAACATCAAGCCATACCGACGAAGAGGTTGAAGAATTTTATGAAGAAATCAAAGAGTTACACACCAAAGGGAAACAACATATCAAGCTCATCATGGGGGATTTCAATGCAAGAATTGGACAACAGGAACAAGGAGAGACATCGGTTGGTAAATACGGATATGGGGAAAGGAATGAACGTGGCGATCAACTCATCGAATTTGCAGAAGCTGAAAACCTTAGCATCATGAATTCATTTTTTAAGAAGAAACCGCAAAGAAAATGGACATGGAAACACCCAAATGGGGGAACTAGTGAAATTGACTATATCCTGGCAAACAAGAAATCAATTATTGAAGATTGCAGTGTACTGAACAGATTTAATACTGGAAGTGATCATCGAATGGTGAGATGTAAAGTGCACTTAAATACTAAATTAGAACGACAGAAGCTCATTAGGAAACAAGTAAGTAAGAGGGTGGATTTAAAGAAATTAAAAGAAAATACCGAGGCATTCAAGTTGGAATTAAAAAATCGCTTTTCTGCACTGGAAGGACTTATTGATGAAAGTGATATCTCAGAAGCAAATGAAAACATTGTTAAGACAATAGTTGAAACTGCTGGGGAAATTGGTGGTGTAACCTGTAAAAAGCACAATAGCAAATTATCTGAGAAGACGAAACAGCTCATGAAAAGGCGAAGAGATATGAAGGTGGACAATCGAAATACCAGTTCCAGGATTGAGTACATAGAACTTTGTAAAACTCTGCGCAAAAGCATGAAAGAAGACATAAGAAAATTCAACTGTGAGTTAGTAAGGGAAGCCATTGAAAATAACAAGAGCCTTAGGGTTGTTAAAGGAAGTTTATCTGTTGGGAAGAAACACATCATTGCATTAAAAGGAGAGGATGGCACCGTAACAAGAAATAGGGAAGAAATACTTAGAAGAGTTGAAGAATTCTACAAAAATCTATATGAAAGTAACAGTGAATTGAACGAAGACATTGAAATAGTCGAAGGAATAGCTCCTAAAATCTTAAAAGAAGAAGTTTCATTTGCAATAAAAAGCATGAAGAAAGGAAGAGCCCTGGTGATGATGGCATTACATTAGATATCTTAAAAGAAGTTGAGAATATACTCCTTACCAAATGTCTTAACATGGGTAAATATACCAAACCAATGGGATTCTGCAACAGTAATTCTTTTGCATAAAAAAGGTGATAAAGAGGATTTGAAAAATTACCGACCAATTAGCTTGTTACCTGCTATTTATAAAATCTTCACAAAAGTTCTAACACATCGCCTGCAGAAAAAATTAGATGCAGCTCAACCAAGAGAACAAGCTGGATTTCGAAGTGGATTCAGTACAGTGGACCATATTCAAGTATTAAGAGAATTAATTGAAAGAACACATGAATATGAACTTCCATTGTGTGTTGCATTTATTGACTATGAGAAGGCCTTTGACTCTATAAAAACATCAGCAGTCATCAACTCTTTAAGATCAACAGACATTGAGGATGTGTACATTGACATGGTGAAACGTGTGTATAAAAATGCAAGTGCAAAATTTCGGTTACATAAAGATACCAAAACTATCAAAATTGGTAAAGGTGTGAGGCAGGGAGATACCATTTCTCCAAAACTTTTTACTTCAGCTTTACAGATGATTTTTCAGCAGATAAATTGGAATAACAAGGGAATAAAAATAAATGGTGAATATTTAAATCATTTGCGGTTTGCTGATGACATTGTTATTTTTTCAACGAACCCATTAGAACTCCAAGACATGGTACAAGAGCTCTCAACTAGAAGTGAAGAAGTTGGACTCAAGATGAACCTACAAAAAACTAAGATCATGTTCAATAATTTCGTAGAGGAAACAAAAATACAAGTTGACAACATTGAGCTAGAAATTGCTGATTCATATATTTACCTTGGCCAGCTGATTTCAATGGATGGCAACATTATGAAAGAACTCAACAGACGTATTAAACTTGGCTGGAGTGCATTTGGAAGAAACAGTTTTATCCTGAAGGGGAAATTGCCTTTGTGTCTAAAAAGAAAGGTCTTCAACCAGTGTGTATTG
>QLNU02003225.1:53184261-53201706 GCA_006491805.2 Dysdera silvatica | reverse complement strand
TTCATAACATGAAGATTGGTTAGATTAGAGAATTTGTAGGAATTTGAAAATAATATAATCTTGAATATGTATATCCGACACACAACCTTTAATAAAATAAATAATAAATAATTTTTAAAAAATACAATATTTATACAAGTTAACTTATTATAAATGTTAAATATTAAACGTTATAAAAACATTTGCATTTGAATAAAAGAGGTTAAATTTTTCTCAAAACAAAAAAATTATTTTTTTATTCCTAAAAGCGCGATTTTTTTTCGTTTGTTCGCTATTTTTTTTGATCATTTTAAATGTGGAAAAAAATATCCAAAAGTTTTTAAAAAATCAGGGTCATTTAAAAAGCATTAACTTAATAATTCACAAAATCGTTAAATATTCAGTTGAATTTTTTTCCTAATACACGAACTGTATAAAAAGTTCAGTTTTAGGAAAAATTAAAATTTGCGCATCAAAGCAAGTCTGGTGAGGCATACAGAATACAATGGCATTTTTATTAAAAGTTTCAAATTCAAATTTGAATGCATTCCAAGAAGTTAAATTATTTGGGTTGACGATTTCCGGCCCATCAGTACAAAAAAAGATTTCCACTTCCCGTTGAAGAATTTCTTAAGAATTATGGAAGAATCATTAGAACTAGTTAAGTGTACTTATGACGGCAATCACTAATCTATCACTAATCACTAATCTATAACTATTTGACAGTGTGATGGCAGAAAGTGATTGTTTTCGTGACTTCGGATTATAATGGAAATCTACGGAAGACCCATGCTTTTTCTACGATTTCTGTTTCTGAACAGAAAACTAGAAAATGTGCTATATCCAATATATATATAGACAAATATTCATGAAGTGGCAGGAACTTGTTCAATTTCAATTCACAAATTCAATTTTAAAAACTATTAATGCATATTTTTTAAGTTGAGTGTTATGTTACCGTATGCTTCTAAACGGTAATTCATATGCGTTAAACTTAGTACAGATTCTAGCTTCTAGTTTAAAAACATGACTGATGTGACCTGTGTTACCGTTTTCAGAAATCGTGGAAACCACGTTTCTTCCATAGACTCCCATTGTAATTTGAAATCCCGAAAAAAAGTCAATTTCTGACATCAAACCTTCAAAACCTTTATAGATGTGTAATCAGCGTCGAAAATGCAATTATTAGTGTTAATAATTATGCATTTTGTTAATACTACATACTCGTTTGCATACTTGTCGATTGAATCAATTTGATGTTGAGTATTACTATTTCTTTTATTTTTATATATACTTATGCACAGAATTCAACAAATCGAAACGAACTGGGCACTCCACTAGGCAATGACGATACTCGCCCATCTCAAACAAATAAAAAAAATAGGCACCTGAGGGAGGGTTTAAGAGTATTACGTAAGCAATATTTTGGCCATTTCAACCCCCCTCCCCCGGTAAGCAAAAATTAACATTGGCCAACATAGGAAAATAAGCATAAACGGCAACCCCTCAAAGGTGTTTACGTAATACTTAAAAAAAATTATACTCGCTAACTACAAAAAATTTTTCCTTATATGATATTATTACTCTATGTGGTGAAACTGATCAACACATAAAGATCCCAAGGCATGTATTTTGTAATTTTTCATTTTGTTGCCAAAAGATATTGTTACCAATGTCTACAGAAGTTATCGACCTTGTGTATGTGTATGTAGGTTAAATATCTGAATTATTCAATTGTATAATTATTAGGAAAAATATTTTGTACGATACTAATCCAATAAATAAATTTGTAGAACAACAAATTAATATTAAGTGACATTAAATTATTAGTAAACAAAATTAGCATTAATGGCAAAATACTCCATCACTTGCATTAATATACAATAGTTTGCTTAAAATAGACCTATATCAATCTCATCATATAACATTACGTTGACTTATTCTCAGTATATATATCGCCCCCCCCAGGCTTCCTTCACATGAATTTGACTGCTTGATTTTAAATTAGATATAACAGAATTCTTACGGATTAGTTTTCAAATGTAGCAATCCATTAAGAATCATTTAAAAACTATTTTAGAGGATAATTTGATGCATTGACCAAAGGTAATAATTTAAGAAAATGATGGTAATTTTTTTTATTCACATTCAATAACAATTTCCTGTATAAATAATTACCCATTATGATTGTTTGCTTAAACATATTACTACGTTATATTTCATTAATTGTATTCTTAGATTTCAAATTATATACGAAACGCTTTATTTAATTTAATTTCGTAGGAGCTTTTTTGATTAATTTCATTTCTTAGCTTTGTTTTTGACGTCCAAAACACCTAACTCTAATATTATAAAAATCAGATCCTGGCCAATATACAGCTACTACAGAATATCCTTTCACTCGCATTTTTCCTAAAAATTTGTTTAGACATTTCAAGAAACTTTTCGTCACTTTCAATTAAATTCCCACCTAAAGTTTTCAAGAAAAAAGTATTCCAAAATCCTTACAATAGATTAAACTTTTTTGGAGCCAAAAAAAAATAAAAACATTCACTTCAAAATACTTTATCGAATTGCATCGGACGCTTTGATATTCCTGAAGCTCTTCCCAAAAAAAGGAATTGGAAAATGGATGACTATTCGCTTTAAAGTTTAAAGCCGAATATTACTCTATTATGGGACTTATATAAAATTTATTTATTCGTTCATACCTTCGTTCATTCATTCATTCATTCATGCCTTCGTTCATTTGCTCAATTAGTACCGATTTTTCGCGAAACTGACTTAATAACATTGCCACCAAATTTTTGGCAAAAACATCCCTCTTCTTTTTTCCGAACTGCGCTTTAAGTTTATTAATTTTGAGAAAGTTAATTTACTAATTAATTTTTTCACAGTGAAACGCTAAGCTGCATAGTCTTGTGAAACCATTTCTACCATATATTACGATCCACGAAAGTGTTTCTTGGAATTTATTTTGTTTTCTTTACAAAGAAACGTTTCTACGTTTGCAATTTTGTATTTCATGGTTGTGTCATTTACACTGCGCTTAAAATGCAGTTGAGTTTTTTACACGTTCTGTTAACTTACGCATAAGAAGAAAAAAAAGACCTATTTCAACACTGCGGATGAAGAGAAACGTTACTTCATAAGTGCACTTACCGTCAAACGTCGTGACTTTGCACACCTGGGTGAGATTGCCTATTTTTCAAAAAAAAAATGTTTTGATCCCCGGCAATGACGTCACACTTGGACGTTGAGATTCGGTTTTGACCCCTGTGTGAGCTCTGGGGTATAACCTATAGCTAAAGATAGCGCAGAATATTGCTTTGAGACGTTGGTTGTTTATATTTTTATGGCACAGGGACAACAACGGATATTCTGCATCAAACATGATGGTTTGAGACGTAAAAATTTTTAATCACTAAAATAAATTATTTTTTAATATTATGGTTAAATCATGTTTGAGTCTATGTATTACAAATAGCTAACGAATATCAGCTTAAAATTTTTTCTCAGTCCTGAAGAACAAAAACTGAAATTAGGGTGAAACTGCATGATTCGTCACCCGGCTTCTCTCTCCTAATTTTTTTGCAATTTTGCCAAAACCGATTGACAACGGGCTAAGTCAGCTTCCGCCATATTGGAAATGCTATTGACGGTGCATTTTGAGCATTTATTTTTTGGGGTTGGTATTTATTTTTTAAAAAACGGGGAGGAGGCCTCATTGGCGCTCGGCAGCTCTGTGGTTATTGTTTTTAATCAAAAACAATAAAAAAAAACATGAATGTCTGAATATCAGTGTCATGTGTAAGTAACTGAAAGGGTACAGGATGTAGCTGCAAGATGCATTAAGCGGGAAGGGCCTCGCCAGCCTTGTGGCTATTGTTTTAATCAAAAATAATAAATAAACTCGTTAATGTCTCGGTATTACGTCTAATTAAGTAACCGAAAGGTATAATACAAATACGTAGTTCATTTGTAAACAACCATGGCTGCCAGAAATAAAGCGAACGAGCAAAACCACAAATTATAATGACTTAATTGAATCACTAAAAATCTGCAACTTCTTAATTAAAAATAAGACTAGAAATGAATTACAAAATTATTTTCGACATAATTTCGCTGCAATGAAAAAACGAAAGTTTTGAGAAACGTGAAAATGGCGTTAAAAACTCAAACGGGAAGCGCAAGTATGACGTTAGAGAGAGAGAGAGAGAAAGAAAGAGAGTATGACGATAGTACAGAAAAGACGCCCAAGAATGACGTCGCAAGCCGATCTACTGCAATTTGCGAAAAAGGTTTAGGAGGAGAGAGAGAGAGAAGCCGTGTGACGAACCATGCAGTTTCACCGAAATTAGTACAAAATTAACCTACAGGCGTGAATATTTTGAAATCGAACTCAGCTCCACAGAGCAGTTAGGCACTTAAGCTTGCAAAATATGACATTATTAGAGCCCAGATTATATTCACTAAAATATATAAATTATATGCAGTAAAATCGGGAGATCTGGGAGCCCAAGGTACAGGTCCTCCCCTTCCTATCCATTTTTCGGGAAATTTTCTATCAAACCACTTTCGAACATTTTGACTATAATGGGCTGTACAATCCTCATATTGTAACCACACGCTTGCTTGACGCTCCTGAGACACATTTTGATTTAATAAATCTTAGCATTTCATTCAGAAACGTCAAATACGTTTCTCTGTCTACGCAGTCTGGCAAGATATATGGTCCCATAAGCGTTATGCCAATAATTCCTATCCATACATTCATACTCGTTTTTTTTTGTTTGTTTTTTTTGTTTTTGTTTTTTTTGTGACTTAGTTTCGTGAATTGCATGGGGATTGGATGTTGCCTCTATGTGGCTATTATGTACATCAAAGACCATATTTCTACAATAAATTCCGATAACTAAAGCGGTTTGAATAATTAAAACGCATATAAACTGCAAGAAACATAAGAAAAGGTCTAGAACAAAAAACACGTAATATCTTCCAAGAAATCTAACTAAGCTTTATGACTACCAGAAACAAACAAAACTTGGAACTCTTACACCAGACAAACAAAAAGTCTCTAAACTATCTGGAACAAATAAAAACTTCCTCCGAACCAATCTTCAAAATACAAAAGTGCCCCTCACGTATTGTTAAAGGTAGCTTTACGAACTCGTGAAAAATAGAAGAATCTGGGTTCTTGAAAGCGGCTCGTCCATGGTTCACAAAATCCAGAACTTTTGTATTTAAGCATGTCACGGTTGGACAGTTATTGCTTTTTAACTCTTTGTTAGTATGCGTTATTTAAGCTCCTAACTGGTGTTCCAGTTTGAGGAACATCATGTTTTTTTATGCACACGGAATTTGCACCCTTTTGGACCTTTTTGAACACCCTTTGCACCAAAGCCGTATCCAGGATTTAATTTCGGGGGGGTCAAAAAAATTTACAGCGTGTGTCGATGCAATCACGGCATGCAAGGCTGTACTTAAGTCCCATTAAAAATTTAATTTCGGGGGGACCGTCCCCTAAGGTCCCCCTCCGGATACGGGCATGCTTTACACCCCTTTACTTCAGGCAGCAGCTACATTTTTATGTTCGTCAATATTTTTCTATGAGAAGACGTTTGTTTTTCTTAAATTAAATATGATTGTTTGCTACATCTTATATTGTTTCCTTATATCATTTTATTAAAACGTTACTATTATATCCAACGCCATCTTTGGGCACTCGGGGGGGCCTTGCACTAGTTCAAGGCCCCCCCGAGTACCGTCTTTGTCGCTCGTTTTGTTCACTCGGGGGCCTTGAACTAGTGCCCAACCTACGAGCCATAATAAACATATGAAACTAAAAGATTCTAACATAATAAATATAAATAAAATGAAAATTCTTTCAATGTATCAGTACAAAACTTAAAAACTTGCAAAAAATTATGAAAGCGGGTATAAAAATAGAAAATGCTTTGAATTCAGTAGGCAATCTCAGACCAATGTTTCTCATAGTACGGTCTGCGGGATCCAGGAGGTTTCGCTAGAAATTTGTAAAGCAGCGCCAAAATGCAGGAAAATTTGTAAATTCTGGAATTTTCGCTGATGACAACCCCTCAAAAGAATTAAATAATCATAACCAAAATACACGACAATAATAAAAAAGTTTTGCTTGCCTTTTTATGTGCATTTATTGCTTACTTTTCCATTTATGTCTAAAGAATTATAAATAATCGACCTTTAAGCAAAATAATTTTAAATAATATTTATAAAGGGTTCGGTAGCTAGGTAGTGTTCGCTCACGAAAAGAATTGCGATGGAATAGTTAGAAATAACCGGAGGTGACGTCACAAACGGGCTAGTTCATTACAGCAGAGGAGAAATCCAGTTTCAGAACTTGTTTTTGGTGAACGTTTTTAGGTGCAAAAATCGAATTCTGAAATTGTCCTCCTCTGTTGTAATGAACTAGCCCAGTTGTGACGTCACCTCCCGTTATTTCTAACTATTCCATCGGACTTCTTTTCGTATATGGACAGTATGTTATAAGAAAAAAATCCCGTAGGGTAAAAAGTTTGAGAGCCATTGCCTTAGATGCATTATGAAAATGTATTGAATAAATTCTATTCGTTTTTCGCTCAACTGATGACATTGCAGACTACAGAGAGTTAGTTCGATTTCCACTCGCTAGAATTGTATTTGCTTTTGTTTTTGTTTTCATTATATAAAATTATAATAATTCATACTGTTCATTAAAAACACTTAAAAATTTTGTTATAAATACAATCATCGGAAGGCTTCCAAATTATCTATATACAATCGAACCTCTAAATTACATTCACATGGGGAATCCCAAATCATCCAATAAGTCATAGTATAAGTGTGCTTGAGTAGGGGAAAGTGGGGCAAGTTGACGACCGTTTTAAAAACATGCAATTTTAAGAAACACTTTTTGCTTTGGGAACATATTTCTTTTTATGATATACTTAGGTTTATGACAGATCTGACGGACAACTTACATTAAAATAAGAAAACTACAGCTACATAATATAAAAAAAGAAGAAAAAACATAATACGTTGTCTTCCCCCATACCAGGGGCACGATGACGAACCATATGAGGGCAAGTTGGCGAACACAATTCGTAACCCATATTCCCCTAAGCGTTTTAGCAGCGATCGCAAATGTAGTCGCCCTCTTGCTCATCGTTTGTGCAGAGATCGTGCCACCATTTTCGGCATACTTTACACTGGAATTCAATCTTCCTGCGGAGGATCAGTGTAGCTCTCATTCTATCCAGAACGGTTAAATGAATTTGCAGCAGATGAGCTTTTGTGCATAGTTTTTACAGTTTTCCTTTTAACAGTTTTACGAAATTTAAATTTCTCTTTGTAAGCGTTAGTTTCTTATGGTCTGCTAGCTGTTTGGCCTTTTTTAACAATAAAATCTCTTTCTGAGAAGTTTCTTTTAAAATTCTCGTCGCTTTTACTGTGCGTTTTTGTTTCGGGTTTGCTTGCTGAGCAATCTGGGGGTCCACACTACCCAGAGAAACACCATAGGTTGTTGAACAATCGTACTAGAGGCGTTTTCTTCCAACCTTTCTTCGTCCGCATCAGTCTGCTCATAGATTGGATCACACACTTCTTGAATGTATTCTTCCTCGTGTTCGGTCTTTTCTGCAGAAATTGCGGCTGCAAAATCAGCATCACTGAAAATGTGTCTATTGAATGGTGCGATTTCTGATGCTTGATATCCGTTTATAGCCACTGATCCCATTGATGCTGCCTTAGAATAGGCTAACATGAAATAATGTAATAAGGACAATGAGAATATAAATTATTATAATAATAAATATAATTACCTAATAATAAATAAGTTATTAATAAAAGATGTAATAAAAATTTACACTAAGTATCGAAAACCTGGACAATGCCCCAAAATTAATATACTGGGACAAGATGACGAATTCGTCAAGTTGCCCCCTAACTGTGCCTCTTAGTATTTCACATTAGTAACTTTTTCTTATTGACCAAAATGATAAAAAATGTGCAAGTTTCAATACTACTCAGCTAATATTACACTTAAAATCATTTTACAATTATCGCATAAATCTATAGCTTATCTTAAACTTTCCCAAAGGTTAACAGAAAACTTTGAAGCATGTAAAAACTATAATCTTCACTCACATCAAAACGACGAGTGGTAAAAAGACCGCCATTTGTCGGCACTTCTTCCTCGACTACGCATTACCAGGACTGTCATATAGTGATAAATATTTAAAATAAATGCAATTCGTCATCTTGCCCAGATCGTGAAGTTTCCCCATATTTCCAACTTCAGTTGTCTGTACAGTGAAAAAAAAGTTAAATATCTGAAAGTGAATTAAAGTTGAAACCGTTGTTTTGTTTGTTTTCATATTTGTCAAGTCTGGCTGAAGAATTTGCGAAATTTGTCATAAAAACATAACGACAAAATGTTGCAGAAGACACGTGACCAGTTTTATAGGTTCAAGCGCAAGTGGAACTTTTTCGCAGCGTTAAATATGTAACTGCAACACCACTGAAAACAAAATAGATATCCGAAATCGAAAAGTGTATATTGAAAATGGGAACATAAACAAAGGTACCATATCCACAATATTTTCTTGTGAATATTTACATTAATAATAATGATATATATTAATTACACATAATGATTATTATATATATATTTACTACGTACGAAATGATTGACCCAAGCCTTACACATCGTTAATAAACTCCGCAAGACAGGGAAACGCCAAGAAATAGACAACAGGTGTCGTGTGCTACGTGAAATGCACAAATGGTGCTAACAGCTCGTGAAAATTAAGGAAAACGGTTATTCTTCTGTCACCGTCAGTACAAGCATAGACAGCAAAGGTGAAAACGATTACTATGGACAGTGATAGATAGCATGAATTTTGAGGAAAGAGGAGGTTTCAGGAGGCGATATCCATCGTCGTATGGCATCAGTATACGGAGATAATGTACCATCAAGGCGAACGTTGATTGGCCAGTTTAACAGTGGACGACTGCAGTGTAACGACGAACTGCAGCCATTGTCCATAGATGGTGCACAAGGATGGCGCACAAGGATTGGTGCACAAGGATGATTGACAAGGATTGGTTCACCACAGCCATCCAGAAACTCCCAGTCGAATGGCAGAAGTGCATAGACTTAGATGGGGAGTATGTCTAACAAATGTAATATTATTTTTTTGTGAATAAAATACTTTCCACCCTGTGGCTGCCTTTGTGTTAATCGTTTCTGTACGTAGTAATAATATTATGAATATTCTGTTAAAGAATCTCAAAAATACAAACAGCAGAATAAAGAAAAATTCCCTGTGAAAACCCATAAGAAGACAACAAAGTAGATTTTCAAAACATTATTTTATTTTTGCTATATATTCTGCCATAAAAAGAAACGATAAACATCCACCTTCTACAACACATGCTATGGAAATCTGTAAGTGTATTTTCTCAAGGTATCCTGGATAATTTCAACCAAAACAGATAAGCATTTACTTCCAAAGAAAGAGCCATCGATATATATATATATATATATAGAACCGTAAAGCTTTGTCAGTAGTATTTATATATAACGTCGTATATATGTAAATAGTAATTTAAGTTTAACTATAATTTACGTTTTTAGATACCCATATAGGGAGTCATTTCCACGGTAGTTTTTTATGTAAATTCAATGTCTCTTTAAAATCAAATGCTAAAATTCTCCAATGCAATTAGGTTTCGTTTCAAAGACCTAGAGGATGAAGAAAGGGGAAATGATTTGAATTTCCTCTCATCTCTCTTTCTTTTCATCGTTCTTATCATCTTCCTCATTCATCCTTTTCTTGTTACGGTATCGAAGCGAAATTTCAATTTAAAACGAAAACGTTAGAAAGCATCTAAGTTCAGAAAATGTTCTGGGAAGCATTTCGTTTTAAATGGAGTTCCGAATGTAATTTGTTATTGTTGTCAGCATCAATAATGGATATAAAATGAGAAAAATCTTGGTTCTTTCTCAGGGCATTCCATTATACAAAAAGTAATTTATATATAATTGTTTTTATACAAAAACTACCATCCTTACGGATGACTACTCGCAAATCGTGAAAACTAAATAGATATCGTATAAATTTCGTATTTTCAAAATACTTCGTACCATTAAGGGGACCAAGTGGTTTTAAACCACTGAAAATAGGGACAAAATGCACACTTTTTTAAAAGTGGACATTAAAAACAGTATTTGAATGATATACATAACATTTTTGCACCATATATATTAAATACTTATCTTACTGATATCAGTGTTTATGTAAAATATGCTAGGGATATAAATTTTTAATGTCCAAAAAACCAGACACCTTTAAAAAAAATTATATTAAAAGTTTACGCTGCGCATAATATTCTCATTTAAAACTCACACAGCATAGAAAAAACTATTTTAAAGGAATTACAATAGTCGCATCTATAAATTGAACTAGCATCTTATAAAAATTTCAACCAATTTTGAAAATATGAATTTTTAAATTATGAAATTTGAAAAAATGCAAATATTCGTGACTTTTTCAACTGTTTTATGAGTACAACTTCGTCAATTTAAGTACTATAACAACTATTTTAGATCATTTTGTGCACAGTGATCATACAAATAAAACTGCCAATTTTTATTAGGTTTTCATTACAAAAAATAATTCACAAAATATTATGCGCAAGAGATGTAATTTTTACATACATTTTGAGAAACTCGTGTTTAAAGTTTAGTTTATAGATAATTTAAAAAACAACTAGTTCCACACCTTTAAAATTCACTAAATCAATAAAGTATATCTTTGTGCTTAAAGGAAGTATAATAGTTGCATCTATAAATTGGACTAGCATCATATAAATTTCCATAAATTCTCAATAAATTTCAATGAATTATTAAATTATGAAATTTATAAAAAATATTTTAATTCATGATTTATTGATGTGTTTTATGGATACAATTTTGTCAAGCTAATTACTATAATAACTATTTTAGTCGTTTTGGTACAAAGTGACTATACGAATAAAACTGCTAATTTTTATTATGCTACTAAACACATTCATAAAATATTATGTGCGAATACGTTATTTTTATGTGTTTCAAAAACCGCGTAAAGTTATGTTTATGGATAAATTAAATGACAATTAGTTTCCTACCTTTCAAATTCACCAGCAGAATAAAGTTTGCCTTCTTGCTGCATTCAACTGCTGTTCATATTTATGAAAAAGCAGCTTTCACTTTACTAAGTCCTTTTTACATACAGATGCTTGTTTCTCGGCATCCATAATCCGTTTACAATCTGCTTTCACTGCAGCCCTTGTTGCATTTACACCAGGAAAATTTTTTAACCACTTCATTGTAGAAAGGCGTCCTTGAAATCCATCATTGAAGGTAATTTCTGCTTCAAAAGTTGCAATCTCAGCCACAAGAAGACCACTTCCCGAATTCTTCGAACAATACTTCCATATGACGGAATTTAAACTCTCATTGAGTTTTGCGCACGGTTTTGTAAACATCTTTTCAAAAGCGTGGGATGCGACAAATCTTTAGAAATTGGTTTTATGACATCCATGACTGCCGTTGGTACTGAATTTTCATGCTTGAAAATGTGTTGCTAGTTTTCTGCAACACCTTTCTGTAACTTACAGTATGACACAATTCCATTTGAGCAAAAGTGATGAGTTTGCTCACTATCTGTGGACCAAGAATGATAGTATATAGCCCAAAAAGCACTTCGCATGCTTTCTAGGTAATCTTTATTTTGTCATATGACTTTCCCATAGTAAGATGAAAATCTATTAATGATTTTGTCAGTAAGTCAGCCTTTTCCACAAAGTGATTTGTTATCAGAAAGTTTCTGCCTCCTTCGTTCTTGCTTGAGCTTTCTCAGTAGAGCTCCCATTCTTTTTTTGTACATGATTTATGCATTCGATTTTCTCTGCACTTATATTGTCACCATAGGGCTTCAGTTTTTGAATTTCCAAGTATGCCTTCGTATCTCTGTCCCCGATGTACTGCAGATACTTCACATTACATCGATTTGCCGAAAGGTAAAATATCCAGCACATTCCTTCAACTTCCATTTTTGATGCTGATCCTATGTGATTCTTCGTGCATTTTGAAATATTACTTTTTTCCAGTCATTGTATG
Source organism: Dysdera silvatica (assembly GCA_006491805.2). NCBI lineage: Eukaryota > Metazoa > Arthropoda > Arachnida > Araneae > Dysderidae > Dysdera > Dysdera silvatica. The sequence goes on along the minus strand of QLNU02003225.1, from coordinate 53,189,546 downwards.
TTTTCCAGTTTTTCGTCCTTTATAATTTTGACATCCTTTACAAGCTGATGACAAAAACTTCGACGTTTATTACCCTTTCCCGAATCAGCATCAATAGCAGTACATACGCCAATAAGTGAAGAGTAGCCTCTAGTTTTCCAAGTGCCATCTCCACTTGTGCATATACCTCCTTCCAACGTTGTCATTGCCTTTTCTTCCTATACGGCCTGATTCACAGATTCTTTGGCACTTTCAGCAACAGCGTTTCTAATGTTGGCTAAAATTGGCCGGCTCGTCTTTTCGAAAACTGGGGGAGGCAGATCCATCACTCCATAAAAAGCTTTCAGGCTTGCTAAGCCCAAACCAATAGTACGCATAACATATATGCTTCTTAGATTCATTTCAGGAGTATTTGCCCTTGGACCTAGCATTTTAGAATTCCGAAATGATATTTGTATACCACACTTGCTGCAGTTGATAGAAAATTTTGAAGAAAGTCCATGCTGTAAATCTTCTTTGATCGTTCTTGAGTTACCATGTTGTTTACAACATAAACAATCTTCAATGGTAGCAATCAATATGTCTATATCAATTATCCGATAACCATTAAAAACTTGCTGCGATTGGACTTCATCAGGATTTTCCACAGGATCAAGTTTAATTTTTGCATTCAATAGACGTATTGCCTTTAGAAATATATTTGTTTCCAGTGAACTTTCGTTTCTTCGGACGTTGTCCAGACGTAGATTTCGATCCAGCCATTTCTGTCGTTACCGAAATAATCACTCACAAATAACAAAATTGAACAAATAACAAAAAAACAACGAATTTGTAGCTATAAATATCGAAAACTGAAATACTTGATAGCAAAATGTGGAATGCAGAGCGAGGAGAAAGCGTGACAAAACAACACGGTTTGTTTACAAAATGTAAAGGCGAAAGGAGATGAAAGTTTTCTACTTCCCTTCCGCTGTTGTGTGTGTATTGATGTCTGATCCCTATCTAATCATTATAACAAAATATCAACCATTATTATACAAAATTAGAAAGATATGTATACACATTGGATTTTGAACACAAGACATCTCAACCGGGTCCCTTTAAATCCTAAAATTATTCAAACAGCGTTTGTTGTTTTGTCCATATCTGGGCTTCTAATTGCGCTAGCATCTAGCTGTTGGTTTTAAAATATTCAAGAACGTCCATACTTTTAAATATAGAAATAAAAAAGTGATTTTTTGAGGTTTTGAAAGCACTAAGTCCCCTTAAAATAGAAGTTTATTGAAGGATTAAACGAACTCAATTTATTTCGGCTTAGAACGGACACATTTTTGGCTTGCCTCATTTGAGACAATAAAACAAAAAAGACAGCACCCCAGTTTGAACTCTCAATTTACGACCATTGGGTTGCTGTCCAGTCGATATGGTCTCTAAGATGCTGGCATCGGCAATTTTCTTATCATTAATCTGCCGGCTCGGCTAACAGTTAGAATTGATCTTGGTGATCCTTTCCGTGCCACTGACGCTGCCATATTTGGTGCCATTCTGGTTGTTAAATTTGGCTACGAAAGACTCGGACACGGTCAGCTTAATGATGGTCACCTTATACATTCTCACGCCCACAGAATTTTTCATTTCACCGTTTATTTAAAAGGATAAATAGTTCTAAATAGAATTTGCGAAAGCCAATCTAAATGTTAATTCTTTCAAGCCTCCAAATTTTTAAGGGAAAAAAAGGCTATGATTTTAAATTACATTTTTCCTTCATATTTTCCCATTCTGAATTAAATATGCACATACTAATTGCATAATTATTTGCAATTGCTAGGTTAATTGGAGCGTTAAGAGGTGAATGGAAATTTAATTTTGATATGCAAATTGATATCCAACAAAAAAGTGTCCAAGGAAAAAATCTGAAAAACTTTTTAAAATAATTTTTGGAGACGCGTCTTTAACCTGTTACGTTTTTATCATGATTTTTTCTTTGTTTAGATACTATACGATGAAAATTTTCTTAATATCGATTGCTGGGACGATTAATCGCGCCGATTAATCATGACTTAGCATATCTGTATCATACATATTTTCCCCTCGAATTTTTAAAAATTATTTTGACCATGCAAAATGTGGTGCTTCAAGTTGTAAAAATTATAGTTCTCAAAGGTCTACAAACGCCATTGCAATAGCGATAAACCGAAACGAACTATTTGAAATTGTTTTATAAGAACGTTTATATTTGCTTTGTCAACATAACCTGCCGTTAAAACGTTAAATCTATTAATAAATGCACAATAAAAATGTAAAATTCGATGCTTATGTGTAAAGTGGTTAACTAGGCTCTGCGTTACTTAATTTCACGGTTCGGCCAGTATTTGCATGTGGCTGGAATGTAGAAGCAAAATGGGACTCCAACTTAACAAAACAAACTTTAATAAAACATCTAAAGATTAAATAATATAAACAAACGTTATGTTACCGTAGCTTAACGTGAGGGGCTCTGTGCTGGCTCACATTAATCTGGTTTTCGTTAAGCTGGGTTCGACACCTAAAGGTGCCAAACAAAAACACAAACAAAGCCGCTTACTGTTTATTGCAGTTCGGTGTTTGATTTCTTAGGTCTTGAGAAGTTCGAATTTCATGTTAAATTATAGGTCCTGCCGTAGCTTAACCCTTGCGTCATTCAGCCCAAATAATTTAATACAATCTATAAACGAAAACTAAGCTTAATAGTGTTTAAATATACGGTATATATATATATGCGTGTGTGTATGTGTGTGTGTGTATTAAGCTTAAAATCCAGTCGAAAGGGATTCAATTTAAAAGAATGAATTCCCTATTTCCCTACAAATCAGGGAATTTTCTATTTGTGTAAACTTTAAAGCTTTAAATTTCCCTAGACGTCCTGCATAGAAAGAACTGATTTTATGCGATCTTGAGAATTCGCTTCTTCTTAATATTGAGTTGCCGCTTGCTTGCTGAAACGTTAATATAAACTAACTTCGACTGACTGTTAAAAATAAAGAATTTAAATAAAGGCTCTTCTTAGATTGTAAAAAGCATTTCGGTAATATGGTGAAAGTATATTATTCTATTTTGCTTTCTTTATTTACAAAATTAATAATCATGCCTGTATTAAAACTCTCAAAATTGTAGAAATGTAAATTCGCGATGGGAGACCAGATAAGCATTTTTACCATTGTGACACAGTTTCACACTTTTTTAGTAGTTCGAAGTCAAATAATAAAGCAAAGAAAATAACGTTTTCTACATGTATAAAAAGTACTTCTGTATATGGTAATTTAAAGAAATAATTCTTTATAAGCACAAAAAAAATATTGTTTCCCTTTCTTTCTTATTATATAATCCACTGCGTAAAGCCTTCAGCTTGTTATCAATACTCTCCGATCTTCATAGAATGAAACAATATTTCCACTCATTTTAATTTTTTGGAAAAACTATTTTTTATAATTTTAATTTGTATACTTTTAGCCCAGCGAATTCTTGTGTACCCTTTCTGCATCAAAAGTACGTGCGCTGAAAGATTAACGTATGGGTGACAATTTTTAAGTATAATTTATGATTGATGATATAATGAATTGGAAAAATTGATAATTGTTGCAAGTGCTGATGGCTAGACACAATAATTATGTGTCAACTGGTTCGCCGCGTTTCATGTATAATTGGCAAATTGGCACATAAATGATCCCTGGTTTTATGCGATTATTTCGTTTAACTTTGAAAAGATATGATACCTTATTTTCATCATATAAATCTAACAAACGTTTTGAGCAAACGTTTTCACGGTTACCTTTCTGATGTTCCCAACGTTTGTAGTACCCTTGCTATGACGTAGCGATATTACGTTTGTTTACTGCAGGAAAATACGGGTACGAATTCTGGTGGTACAGGATATATTCTGTTTTTTTCTGTAATTTAATTTTTTTTGCGCACCGAAGTGAATAAAGATATAATAAGTATACATAGAATATATTCTTTATCAAAAGTGATTCTGCTTATTAAAGAAATTCTTAACTAAATGTCAAAATAATATTAAAGACCTAGAAAACTTCCTCAGACTATAGTAGGTGTAAATGAAGCAAAAGTGGTTTGGATTAATATAGAAGCGAATTACTCAAAACAGACGTGTTTGAAAGACATTTGAGGAGACCTTCGTCCAACAGTGTATAGATGATGGTTAAAAACGCTGATGAGGATACCTTCAAACCCTACTCGTAAGATCAATACATGATGACAAAGAATCGACAACCAAACCATTTCCTTATTTAGAGTTACACCAGTAATTGGCATATTGTATATGAAGAAATGTTCATTTTTATAATCATCACCATCCACCATTTTCAATCCACTTCAGGATGGAGGTCTCTCGGTTATCACACATACTAGTAGTCCGGTGAAAGAAATGCAGAGGAAGCGGATTTAAGCTTACAACGTTGGCCAGACGGGTTGGAAAGCTGCCCCTAAATTTTAATAAAACATCCGAACTTCGGTCACCACAGCCAAAGTTCTACTTTGAGGCAGGACTCTTTGTATCACCCCCTTACGGAGTGACCGCCACCTATGCTGCTTCAATTAATTGACTAACTGATTATTGTAATTGACTAACTGATTATTGTAACTGACTATTTATTGTAATTGACTAACTGATTATTGTAACTGATTATTTATTGTAATTGACTAACTGATTATTTATTGTAATTGACTAACTGATTATTGTAATTGACTAACTGATTATTGTAATTGACTAGCTGATTATTGTAATTGACTAACTGATTATTGTAATTGACTAACTGATTATTGTAATTGACTAACTGATTATTGTAATTGACTAACTTGTTATTGTAATTGGCTATTTATTGTAATTGACTATTTATTGTAATTGACTGATTATTGTAACTGACTATTTATTGTAACTGACTAACTGATTATTATTATTGACTATTTATTGTAATTGACTATTTATTGCAATTGACTATTTATTGTAATTGACTGATTATTGTAACTGACTATTTATTGTAATTGATTAACTGATTTATTGTAAGTTATATATGCATAACTTAATGCCGATAATAGAGCAAGATTTAGAACGGTGCCAGCGGTTTCGTTACACAAGACACCAAATAAAGGGTGCGTAAACAGCCTGATTATATCAATATCAGAACCTGTTCAAATCTAGTCCAATCAATTGATCACTTATTATTAAATAAACAAATATTCTTTGTTGTGAAGAAATTTAGTTTTCTTTTCATTACAACTTCCTTTTTCTGCAATAATATGAAAATTCTGTG
>QLNU02003225.1:53162206-53174339 GCA_006491805.2 Dysdera silvatica | reverse complement strand
TATATATATCATCATATTCAACCATTATCTATCCACTGCTGGATGAAGGTCTCTCCAAATGCTTTCCACACAAGTCTATCCTGAGCAATTCGCTTCCACGTCACCCCAACCTGTTTTCTTATTTCATCCACCCATCTAGTTTGAGGACGTTTTCTAGGTCTTCGGTGGTCTCTTGGAATCCAGTTCAGAATTTCTGTTGTCCATCGTTGATCAGTTCTTCTTGCAATATGCCCAGCCCATCGCCATTTCAGTCCTTTTACTTTAACAATGATGTCCTCTACTCTAGTTTGCTCTCTCACCCAAGTGTTTCTTTTTCGATCTCTCCTAGTTATTCCAAGCATGCACCTCTCCATGCTCCTTTGCGTTGTCTGTAACTTTCGTATTGCTCCAACTGTTAGACTCCATGTCTCTGATCCATAAGAGAGGACTGGCAATACACACTGGTTGAAGACTTTTCTTTTTAGACATAAAGGCAATTTCCCCTTCAGGATAAAACTGTTTCTTCCAAATGCACTCCAGCCAAGTTTAATACGTCTGTTGAGTTCTTTCATAATGTTGCCATCCATTGAAATCAGCTGGCCAAGGTAAATATATGAATCAGCAATTTCTAGCTCAATGTTGTCAACTTGTATTTTTGTTTCCTCTACGAAATTATTGAACATGATCTTAGTTTTTTGTAGGTTCATCTTGAGTCCAACTTCTTCACTTCTAGTTGAGAGCTCTTGTACCATGTCTTGGAGTTCCAATGGGTCCGTTGAAAAAATAACAATGTCATCAGCAAACCGCAGATGATTTAAATATTCACCATTTATTTTTATTCCCTTGTTATATATATATATATATACTTTACATAAAACTTAAGTCTTGTGTAGAATATGTAACCATATTAATTAAATTAAATTTTTTTTGTATTTAATACTATGTAACTGTGGTGTAGCTCTTAATACATGAAATACCAAAATACGGTTCTCAATAATGGCCTCATGCGTTCCCACCCCTGGTTTGTGCGATTACCGTACCCTATGTAGCATCTCAATATGCTTCGAATTTTCAAAATATAGCTTTGTTCGGAGTTCGTATTAACTTCACAATTACAAGAATGAAGCTCATAATAATTGAAAAAACTATCCGTGTAAAAGAAAGTAAATTACACGCTTTCTCTTTTTATTAAATTTATATTCATATTCTATTACACATTTCGTTCTACTTGGGGATTCGGTCTAAATTTGAATAATTCTAACTACGTCGGTTAATTAACGATCACGGATGGTTTCTCCTGTCTAAACTAACTCAGAGTGTTCAAGAATAAAATAAAACAATATTTTTTCAAAAAAAGACTTAAAATGTCGCAAAACATATTTTTCACGAAGTTGTTTTCACTGCTAGACCTTAAAATTTCAACTAATTGTGCAGGAAAGGGGTTGCTCAGGGGCTCAAGCATCTCCCATTGGATATCAATGCATATTTTTCTCTAACATCAAATTATTATTATTAGGCTTACAAGTGCGTGTCTTCGCGTGATAACTCATCAGAAAAACACGCACATTTACGTGCTCTGTAGTCTTAGTAAAACCCTAGCCTTAATGAGTTTATTTCGTTGACACTAAGAATCATGCATCTGCAGATTTCATGCAATGTGTAACTAAATATCTAACTTGATTTGATGCGTGTGTGGTAAGTATGGCGAACGTGTTCCAACACGTTTGGCAAACATTGCTTATACTAAATATTTTCCAGTCTAAACTAATGAAGTTGTATATATAAATTATATATATATATATATTCCAATAAATATGTGTAAAGGTATTTGGTGTTTATTATTGTACAAGTATATATGTACAAATATTGCGTTTTCTTTTTTGTTTTGTTTCGTTTTTTTGCTTGGATATATATGATAGAAAATTCAAAGCTGTGAGAGTAGGCGTACAAACATGAGTGGGATAGCAAATAAAGTCTAAAGAGATATTTAATAATTACCGCTTATTATTTAATATTAAAATAATTAAATAGCAATTGTCAAAACTAATCAACGATGAATAAATTAAATTTGTTATTAATTATCAAGTGCACATCACAAATTTAGAAGCTTTCCAGAAAAAATATAAATAATAGATAAAATCAAAAATTAAAGTTTGAAATGAGGTGTGGGCGATCAGTTCTGTGATAACACGCAATAAAAAAACCGTCGAAAGACTTGGATTTATATTGGCGATACATTTCACTCATGGAATTAGAGAAAAGAAATTTAAAAAAAATATTGGCGCATTTTATTAATAAAATGTTATTAATAGCCGTTACGTCAGCCCGTGGCTATCATCATCACAGCATGGTAACACCAATATCCTGAATTCCTCGCCAATTCAAACAAATTTCTACCCGGTGCAATGGCGACGCCGACCAACGGTACGAATATAAACGGAAGCCATCACACTCTGATGATGATTGCTACGTGCTATCGAAACAGCTATTAGAAAAGTTTTATTAATCAACTGAATCAATATATTGCGTGTAATTTTTTCTTTAGTTGGAAATGTATGCTGCCAGAAATGATGGGTAATTATCATATATGACACTGATGTAGATAATATCCTTAACAAATATCAGATGTTTTAAAATTTCTGTAGTCTCTATATAATTTAAAAAAATTCTAAATCAGCACTTAAGTAATGCAATTGTCGTCCTTAGAAATGTTTTGAAACCTTGTCGAAATGTATGATAACAGTAAAATTTCAGGATTTAAATAAAAGAATTTCACCACGCTTGTCATCTAATTTCTCATACCATTATGCTGTGCTTCCTAGCACTATAGATTATTAAACGCTGAGTGTAAAAAATCTAATTATCTTAGTGCATTATTTGCATACTATAAATCATCCTCCTCGGTGTTACAGTAAAAAATACTCTAATGAAATAAAAAGATCTCTCGGCTTTTTAATCGATTACATCATTACAAGAATCGATTACGGTGTAAAATCGATCAATTCTTTCAAAACGTGGTTTGTTGCTAACGTTGCATGTCATTTGATGACCATTAATTGCATTTTTATTAGTTGAGCCTTCTTTTGTGTATGTCTGAAAACAATTTTTTATTCAAAAAGTATGATAAATTTTATAGCCACCAGATGTTAATATCCTGGCATTTTTAGCTCAACAAAAACTTCAACATTTGTTAGTTCAACTTTTAGCTTAACTATTTTAAACTAACTTTCCAATGTTTTGCATATTTTCTCCTAATGATGTACTCACTATTAATTTTAATGAATTTTCTAGATAGTGGCTTTACAACCTATATGAAGTATTTTTTTAATGAATATATTTTTACTTAAATATTATTAAAGCTGCACTAATAGGTAAAATAATTTATGCAGAATAAAACTCTACACACTCTCAACCAAGAACACTTTTTTCCCAATTTCAAAATTATATCTCACATATTTTAATAGTGATAAATAATAAATAAAACTAAAACGAATAATACATGTCGCCTAAACATAAAATTCTAAAATATTATGTATAGTAAATAGAATTTTATGCAAAAACTGAAGAAAAGAAAATAACTTTGTTGTCCCGTGTAAATATTCAGTTGGAAACGATGAAAAACAGCGAATGTCTTTGAAAACAACTTGGCATCCTTTCAAATGGAAAAGTTTCTCAGTGCAAATATTTCCATTTTTTTTTTACTTTTAATAAGGAATTATATAACACTCCGTGTATATGAATTTGACATGGGTTTGACTATTATTTGTTGCTGAAGAAGTCATATTTAAGAACTAGAAAGACAAGTCTTTTAACTGTTCTCCCGATTGATCCAAATTTTCCATCACTTCATTTAAAGAGATCCAAGTATAAATCCCTGAAGAAAATAAAATAACTGAAAAATTCTACTTCAATTTCTATCCTCATCTTACATTTTGCTTTTCAAAATTTCTGCTAAAAAATCAGCAGTTATAAAATACGTCAGAAAGCACACTCAGATATAACTACCAAGTAAGTTTCTTAATACGCAGAATAGATGAGAATTTGTTATTTCTTAGAAAAAGTTCAAGAAACTGATCATTCAATGGTAAACACGGTACTTTTTAATTCTGTAAGGAGGGATTATTATATTTCAATTATTGAATGAAATTTTAATTACTCGGGTAAACATTAAAATACCATAGGCCTAGTTATATTTTATTTATGTCCTTTTTGAATCCCATCATTTATTCATGATTCCACCCATTCATCCGTCAGTCAGTCAGTCTGTCCGTCCATCCATCTATCCATCCTTTCGTCCGTCTGTCTGTCAATCAGAACACAGGAAGTACACATTACTACAAAACTCAGGCATGTGAACAGGTGGCCTGAAGGGAGACCGGGCAAAAAGCCGACGTAATGCATCTGCTTAATAAGTCCTGGCCACCCAAAGACATCAACAAACATTTTGTTTCATTAATAATCTGTAAAGGAGCGCGCGCAAATCGAAAAAAGTTACGAACTGAGTAAATAAAATAAGAATGCGAACAAATGAATGAATAGAACCTATTAATATAACAATTAAATAAAAACATCAAATACATTATTGTAAACGAACAATGAATAATATAACAAACCTTGATAAAAAAAAAACACAATATAATTTTTAGAAGTACATATATGCTTTATTTAATACAGCTTTAAAACGTTTTATCGAAGACTTTTAGTCCTCTTCAAAGAAGATTACATAATAATGGAAATACGAAAGTTCCAAACCAAAAGTATGTTTTCTTCCTCACATTCACTCCCTCCCTCTCTCTCTCTTATATTCTATTACTATAGTATAGTATAATGTAATATAGTGTAGTACACTGAAGTGCCAGAAAAACTGGTACACCTACGTAATATTGTGTAGCCCCCAACCCCACGCATGCACACAGAAGTGCCACAACACGACGTGACATGGACTCGACTAATGTCTGAAGGTATCCTGGAGACAATTCACACCAGGAATCCTGCAGGGCAGTCCACAAATCCATAGGAGTGCAAGGTGGTAGAGATCTCTTCTGAACAGCACGTTGCAAGGCATCCCAGATATGCTCGATAATGTTCATGTCTGGCGATTTAGGTGGCCAATGGAAGTGTCTAAAGTCAGAAGAGTGTTCCTGGAGCCACTCGGTAGCAACTCTCGATGTGTGGGGTGTCGCATTATCATGCCAAGTCCGACGGAATGCACACTGGACATGAATGGGTGTAAGTGATCAGACATGATGCTTATGTAACTATCACCTATCAGAGTGGTCTCCTGACATATCTGGGGTCCCATATCATGCCAATTGCACACGCCACATACCATCACCGAAGTTTCACCAGCTTGAATACTCTCCTATTGACATGTAGGGTCTATGGATTCATGAGGTTGTCTCCATACGCGTACACGTCCATCCGCGTGATGCAATTGGAAAAGAGACTCGTCGGACCAGGAAACGTATTTCCAGTCTTCAACAGTCCAATGGCTGTGTTAGCGAGCCCAGTTGGCGATACCCATGACGAGGCGTAAAGCTTTGTGCCGTGCAGTCAACAATAGTACACGAATGGGCCTTCGGCTCCGAAAGCCCATATCAATGATGGTTCGTTGAACAGTTCGCACGCTGACACTTGTTGATGCCCCAGCATTGAAATCCGCGGCAATTTGAGGAAGTGTTGCACGTCTATCTCGTTTAACGATTCTCGTCAGTCGTCGAAGGTCCCGTTCTTTCAAGGTCTTTTTCCGGCCACACCGCTGTCATGGATTTGACGTCTTATATGATTTCTGATATTCACGGTATACCTGTGAAATGGTCGTACGCGAAAATCCAAATTTTGTCGCTATCTCGGAGATGCTATGTTCCATCTCTCTTGTGCCGACTATAACGCCATGTTCAAAATCACTTAAATCTTGATAAACTGCCATTGTAGCAGAAAGAACCGATCTAATAGCTTTGCCAGACATCTCTTGACTAATATAGGCGCTGCCGACAGCATCGCGTTACGCTGGTTGGTTGCAAAGCTCCGTTATTTGCATACGCACGCCTGTACCAGTTTTTCTGGCACTTCAGTCTATAATATGATATACGTAGTATATTACAATGCAATATATTATATTGTCGAATTTATGTATATGTTTGTGTGTGTATATATACATACACACACACACAATCTCGACCTTACAATTTCCCTTTCCCCTTTCAAAAGCCGTTGGCGCATCCAATTCAAGGTTATTCATGCGCATAAATCTGAACACCACAATACTGGTCTCTCTTGAATGTAGCTTCATGATTGCTGGCATTTAACTCTTTACAATGGGATGAAGGTTAGATTATGAATACGGACATGTGTTTCTAATATATATTTTCCAATGGCCATCTTGGCGGTTTCCATCACATGTTTCATACTTGAAAATGCATATTATAATCTTCCATAATTTCATGCGTTTGATCAAAATATTCTACTATGATGGATACAAAGTGTGTGTGTATTTCTTAGTACTTTCATTACCTAGAACTCTCTTTTTCAGGAAATCCCTTTCTCCTGTTTGTAGGGTAGCCCTGATTTTGCCATACTCGACTTACCCGATTCAGCTATTGTTATAAGCGTTAATTCCTAACGTTCATAACAATAAAAATTTAAATAAAAACTGATCACCATTTTAAGGGTAAGTAGTTTTTAAAACTGCAAACTCTAACCATAGACATGATATTGCGCACTAATATTGACACGATAAATTTAAGAGCATTATAAATAATTTATAACAATAACTTAAAATATTATAGTCAATAACATATATATATATATATATATATATCATCATCATCAACAATTCTATCACTGTTGCATGAAGGTCTCTCGTGCTTTCCACACAAGTCTATCATGGTGGTCAGCTTCCACGTCACTAACCTCCACTTTCTTATTTCATCCCACGCATCTAGTTTGAGGACGTTTCATGTCTTCGGTGGTCCTTTGGTGTGTAACTCTTTGATTTCTTCATAGAATTCTTCAACCTCCTCGTCGGTATGGCTTGACGTTGGTGCATATGCCTGTACTATCTGAAGTTGGTATCGCTGGGTTAGTTGAACAACGAGCCTCGCTGCTCGATCTGACGTGCTTTCGACTTCAAGAAGGTAGTCTTTAATTCTTTTGTTGATTAAGAAGCCAACACCACTTGTTCTTCCAGTTTCCGTTCCTCTATAATAAAACAAATGTCCACTTTTAAGTTCCACCAACTCTTCACCTTTTCTTCTAACTTCACTGAGTCCTACAATGTCCCATTTGATCTTGTCTATTTCTTCTTCCAATTCCTGAAGTTTTGCTTCAGAAGCAAGGGATCGTCCATTATACGTAGCCAAGGTCAATAACAAACGGCAGCCTGGGCCATTCCAGTGATTCTTAGCACCCCCTGCTTTCATGCCACGCTGACCGCTGCCTTGATCAGGAGCACTCCAGCACCTGGAGACTAGGGGCCATGGTTTTTAATTGTAGCCACTATATTACCAAAATCTCTAATATATCAGGAAGAAACACATCATTGCATTAAAAGGAGAGGATGGCACCGTAACAAGAAATAGGGAAGAAATACTTAGAAGAGTTGAAGAATTCTACAAAAAACTATATGAAAGTAACAGTGGATTAAACGAAGACTCTGAGATAGTCGAAGGAACAGCTCCTAAAATCTTAAAAGAAGAAGTTTCATTTGCAATAAAAAGTATGAAGAAAGGAAGAGCCCCTGGTGATGATGGTATTACATTAGATATCCTAAAAGAAGCTGGAGAATATGTAGAAGACATACTTGCAAAATTCTTTACCAAATGTCTTAACAGCGGTAACATACCAAACCAATGGGATTCTGCAACAGTAATTCTTTTGCATAAAAAAGGTGATAAAGAGGATTTAAAAAATTACCGACCAATTAGCTTGTTACCTGCTATTTATAAAATCTTCACAAAAGTGCTAACACATCGCCTGCAGAAAAAATTAGATGCAGCTCAACCAAGAGAACAAGCTGGATTTCGAAGTGGATTCAGTACAGTGGACCATATTCAAGTATTAAGAGAATTAATTGAAAGAACACATGAATATGAACTTCCATTGTGTGTGGCATTTATTGACTATGAGAAGGCCTTTGACTCTATTAAAACATCAGCAGTCATCAACTCTTTAAGATCAACAGACATTGAGGATGTGTACATTGACATGGTGAAACGTGTGTATAAAAATGCAAGTGCAAAATTTCGGTTACATAAAGATACCAAAACTATCAAACTTGGCAAAGGGGTGAGGCAGGGAGATACCATTTCTCCAAAACTTTTTACTTCTGCTTTACAGATGATTTTTCAGCTGATAAATTGGAATAACAAGGGAATAAAAATAAATGGTGAATATTTAAATCATTTGCGGTTTGCTGATGACATTGTTATTTTTTCAACGAACCCATCAGAACTCCAAGACATGGTACAGGAGCTCTCAACTAGAAGTAAAGAAGTTGGACTCAAGATGAACCTACAAAAAACTAAGATCATGTTCAATAATTTTGTAGAGGAAACAAAAATACAAGTTGACAACATTGAGCTAGAAATTGCTGATTCATATATTTACCTTGGCCAGCTGATTTCAATGGATGGCAACATTATGAAAGAACTCAACAGACGTATTAAACTTGGCTGGAGTGCATTTGGAAGAAACAGTTTTATCCTGAAGGGGAAATTGCCTTTATGTCTAAAAAGAAAAGTCTTCAACCAGTGTGTATTGCCAGTCCTCTCTTATGGATCAGAGACATGGAGTCTAACAGTTGGAGCAATACGAAAGTTACAGACAACGCAAAGGAGCATGGAGAGGTGCATGCTTGGAATAACTAGGAGAGATCGAAAAAGAAACACTTGGGTGAGAGAGCAAACTAGAGTAGAGGACATCATTGTTAAAGTAAAAGGGCTGAAATGGCGATGGGCTGGGCATATTGCAAGAAGAACTGATCAACGATGGACAACAGAAATTCTGAACTGGATTCCAAGAGACCACCGAAGACCTAGAAAACGTCCTCAAACTAGATGGGTGGATGAAATAAGAAAAGAGGTTGGGGTGACGTGGAAACGAATGGCCCAGGATAGACTTGTGTGGAAAGCATTTGGAGAGACCTTCATCCAGCAGTGGATAGATAATGGTTGAATATGATGATGATGATATATATATATATATATATATATATATATATATATATACATGCAATTTGAAGAATAGAATAAAAAAAGAACAGGAAAACCAATTTCTTCTCGGCATGGGCCTGCTCATACATAATAAATATCGGCCTAATAAAAAGAAAAAAAAGTACTTACGTCAAAAACCTCAAAGAAAAAAATGTGTGAACCGCCCACCAAAACAGAAGGAAAAGAAGTATTGCCATACCCAAGAATTTCCTCAATCTCAATCTGTTGCCAAACCAAATAATAAATTGAATTCAAAATAAACTATACAACCTGTTTAAAACTTACCAGAACAAAATCTAAATCTGCCAAAACCCTTCAAAACCCCACGAATAAAATTAATTGGAACCTGATTACGAACAAAAACCTTGTCTAAAAATTTAACAGCCTTATAAAAATGCTCATCTTTCTAGTAAATTCTATCAATCCTATTAATTTGTGTAATAATAAATGAAATTTTGTTTCTCTTATCTATTAAGGCGGGTACAATATTGAGATTGTTAAAAAAGTAAGGGAATTCATATTTTCTTTAAGAAATCGTAATATTAGATTTCTTGTTAAGGAATTTAATTATGAATCTAAAAATAAATAGGTGGATATTCTTTTTTGGGATTTAATTAAATATAAACTAAATCTAGTTAAAACTTCGGAAAATTTTACAATTAATAAGAATATGCAAAGGAAGAAGGAATTCTGTGTATTTCCTTTTAAAGATAGGTATTATGATCATATTAATTTTAAAGAAATTTTTACATAAAATTATGATAGCTTTCCTATAAAAGATGTTTTTGGTATTCAAATTACATGTGCATATGAAAGACCTATAAAAAGAGTTATTTGCAATTATAATAGCTTTTCTAGAAATTTGAAGATAGATAACTTTGAATGTTTGTGTAACACGTTAGAATATAAGGATTTTATGGATGTTAATCATAAACATATTATTACAGGTAATTTGGATATCGTTAAGAATTCAAAACTTAAAGATTTGCTGAAAAAAGGGGTAAATTTTAGACCTAAAAGAAAATTTGAATTTGATGTATATTTTAAACAATTTTATGAAAAAATTAGAAAATTTACTATGAAGATAGCATTTAAATATTGAATTCCTATTGGGAGTTTTACTGAATGGATGTACAATATTATTAAAGAAGTTAAAGTTAGATTTTCTAAATTTAAAAATAGGTTTTTTAACAGGAATTATGTAGATTTTAAAATGAGAAAATTGATACAGAAAATAATAAATGAAATATTTCCATGGATAGAAATTAAAGAAAAATGTTACAATAAGGGTTGGACACAAAAAAAAATGTTAAACGAAATAAAAAGAAACAGATTATACTCCAGATTTATTAGAACGAAGAAACTTGTTTATTTGAGTAAATATAGAGAAATGAGAAACAAAATAAATAAGTTAATACTAACAAGGAAACAGGAATACTACAAAAACTGTTTTAGGGATATAGATGCTAAGAATAAATGAAAAATATTAAATAAATTAATAGGAAAATCAAAGGCAAGAAAAGAAAATTTAGAAGGACTAATGAATGAGGGTATCCTAATAACGGACGATCGTCAAATGGCGAATTTATCGAATGAATATTATGTGCATATTTTTGATACTGAAATAGATACTAAATTAGATAAAAATAAAACTAACGAACTTGATTACAGACATTATTTAAAAAGAGAAAATAACCAGACCATGTATGTCAGAGAAATAAATGAATCAGAATTACTGAAAATTTTACAAGCTTTAAACATAAATAAGGGAGCAGGTGTAGATGAAATAAAACCAAAACTAGTCAAATAAAATGCAAACATTTTTCTAAAACCATTATTGATAATTTATAATGACATTATTGAACAGGAAAAGATACCAGATGGAATGAAAATTACAAAAATTGTTCCGATTTATAGAAGAGGTGACAAGAATATTAAAACAAATTACAGACCTATCTCAATTTTATCAGTATTTGCTAAAATATTTGAGCGTTCATTAAATAACAGATTAATTGATGTCACAAATAGATTTAGAATTTTGGATAGAAGCCAACACGGTTTCTTGAAAGGCAGATCCACATAAACTGCCTTGATAAATGTAATAACAAAAATACAAAAAATCTCTTGAAAATGGCTTTATTAGTATGGGGATTTTTTTCGATTTAAGCAAGGGGTTTGACGTAATTAATAGGAACATGGTATTGGGTAAATTATCACATTATGGTATGAGAGGCAAAATTAACAATATTCTAAATGCCTATCTTCAAGAAAGGCAGCAAATAGTACATATTAATTATATAATATATGTTTCACTTAAAAATAAATATGTTGTTCCCCAGGGGTTCATTCTTGGTCCCCTCCTGTTTTTATTGTATATAAATGATACAGCGCAAATATCTAACAATAGCTATTTAACATTATATGCAGGTGATACAAGTCTGTTTATTCAGGGTAAAGACAAATGTGAGTTAACTAGAACTGCTCATGAAGTAATTAAAAAATTTGAACTTTGGTTTAAAATAAATAAAATGAAAATAAATGAATCTAAAAAAATATTAATTTTTAGTACAAAAAATAAGAAAATTGATAGAATAGAAGATTCAAAAACATTTATTTAAATAAGAAAGAAATTGAAATTGTTAAGGAAATTGATTTTTTGGGGTTGGTTTTGACAAAGGACTTGAATTGGAATAGGCAGACAGAAAGAGTAGAAAAGGAGGTGAGTTTGGGAATAGGGATTTTGAGAAAATTGTCGCGAACAGTCCCCGGAGATATATTACTGGGTCTATATTATCCATTTATATACAGTCACTTGACCTATTGTAATAGCATTTGGGAAAATCTAAATAAGAAAAATACCAGACTAATTAAATCGCTACAGATTAAATTTATAAAAATAATTGAAAAAAAAAAAAGTTTAAATCAAATTACACTATTTAGTA
>QLNU02003225.1:53139105-53157203 GCA_006491805.2 Dysdera silvatica | reverse complement strand
TACAAATATGAGCCAGAGACAGTGCATGAGAACGAAACACACAAGCTTTACTGGGATAGAGCAATCATAACAGACAAGACAGTCCCACATAACCGTCCTGACATAACCCTCGTCGATAAATCGAATAAGACCACGTACTTAATCGACATAGCAGTACCCAACACCAATAACATACAGACAACCTACACAACGAAAATCACCAAGTACCAAGATCTCAGACATGAAGTACGAGATATATGGGGTATGGAAAAGATCTTCATCATCCCGTTAGTCATCTCAGCAACAGGGATAGTACCAAAAACGCTTTCGACGAATTTGGAGATACTCAACATTGACCCAAACACCTACATCGAAATACAAAAAGCCACAATCTTAAACACGTGTCACATTGTCAGGAAGTTTCTAGACATGGCACATTAAGAAGTGATGTAAAAAGAGGCTTGGGAACATGGCGCTCTGCCCGTCCCAAAGCCTGTTACCGCCAAGAATGGGCGAGGAAAACTTTTATATATATATATAAAAATAATGTATATATATATATATAAAAATAATGTATATATTTTTATATAAAAATTTCTATACTTAAAATTCTCTCTCACACCCTATCTCATTATCTCCCTTCTCTTTGGGAAGTTGTTCCCATGTATGCCTCAGTGTCGTCTTTGTGTGTAAAATGGCCCCCTCGGGACAAATTTCTGTTAGTTTCGGGCGTTTAAATTCATCATTGCCAACGCTGGTCTATTTTTATAGGATCGGATACGAAAGAGAACCCTAGGGGTAACAGACGTCTGCTTCTAATAAACTTCTAATGGACATTTTAACGGTTTCCATCAAATCGTTTCATGTTTGAAGATGTACGTTGTAATCCTCCATTGTCTCTTACTTTACTGAAAGAAATATTACGTTAAGGTAAGTATGTATAATATGTATTTTCTAATACCTTTGTTGATCAGGAATATCATCTTTAAGTACAAAATCTTTTTTCCTGTTTTTCAGTAGTTCTCTTCTTTGCATGTCCGATTTATATGATTCAAAAATTGTTAGAAATATTGCCTTCTAACTTATTTTATCAGTTAATCGAAAAAATTTTAGCATTTGAAATTTTTTTTGGCATGGACATAGCTAACGTATAACTTTACATATTGAGAAATTTTCAGAACTTTGGAACACTCACATATCTCTGCTATACATTACAATATACTTCGCTTGGACGATCTATTAGATTATAAGATTGCTATATCACCATATTAGATCCGACATCGTTATTGACATTCCCGCTATCGATCATTCTGGACATAACCATGGAGTTCGCGCTGTCAATCAATTATGACATTCCTATGCGAAGACTAATCTTGGGTTGTCTCATATTGGAGCAATGGGTCCAAGATTATAGAATTCCTTTCCTCTTGAACTCAGATATTGTAGCACTATAATACAATTCAAGAAACAACTTCGTACCCTATTAACTCATAATTCTATTTTGTTTTTTTATTTCTTCTCTACTCGGATATTTTAATCTCTAACTTATTTGTATTCCGTTTAATCCTATTAATTTCACTTCACACAATTACGCAACGCCCACTCGGCCTTGACCTTGTGCAATGGGCTTTATCAGACACCGCAGTTTTTTCCCACTGCTACCCTAGCAGGTCGTCTAGTATTATAATATCTTTTCTCAAAATCTAATTGTACTGCCATAATATAATTATATTATATTTATATAGTTATTACATATTTTCTGGTTGATTTTCATACCCTTTCCCAAATTATTTTTACTGTAATTAGTACGATGTTCAATTATTATATCTTCGCTCACTTCTCGCAGTAGCGGAGAATCATTCAATTTGTAATGTCATGACACTTGTCTGAATAGAAATATTTATTTATTGTTATTTATTTCATATCATATAAAACTAAAGGTGATTTATTCCTGCATTTGATTTCGTAAGTGTTTAATAGCAATACATCATCGGAACAGAACTTTAAAACGTTCTACACAAAATATTTTATAATTAAATCATAATCAACCTCCAACTCTCGCACTAAAATATTATTGCAACAGTAATATTTTTGAGACTGTGCTTTTGCACAAGTTGTTTCCGATTTCTTTAAAATAGCAAAAATGATTGAATTGTGGTCGAAAATGAATGAATATGAAAAAATATAAAAAAATATGCAAATATAATATAAAAAAGATATTTATAAGACGAAAAATGATTATATTTATTGCAATAAGGTAGTAAGAAGCTTATATTGATTAATGGTTTTTGTTTAGCCAGTATGTAGTTCTCCGAATATCCAATTATATCAAATCCATGTTAAATTAAAAGATTCGATATAATATTGAAACATGTATCAATAAAGTGAAAAGCTCTTCACATAAAATACGTTAAAAATGTTATTATTAATCCTTTTTTCTCAAATTTTCCTATTTTCGTAATACATTAAAGCCTCTCATTAGCGGACACCCACCAGACAGAAAGATTTGTCTGCAAAAAGGGGGCAACGATAAAAGAGGGGTAATATGTTTCCGGGAATTTTTTATATGATCGTCTCTAACAGGTGACTTTCAAAAGGGCAAAAATTACGCTGGTTAAGACTGCAACCTGCGTGACACATTTTCCTTTCTCTATCTAAGACAGAGGTTTAGATTTAAAAAGTAAAACACTGGTGAAATGACAAATAGATGACAGGAACTTTCGAACGCACAAGCAGTTGTCCTTCTTCACGAAAAGTTACCCTATAGTTTCTGATGAACAACTGCTAATGCGTCAGAAAGCGTGTGGGATCTATTAGCTATTCTACCAATATTTGGCGTTTTGCATGTGAATCTCTTCCGTGGTATTTTATATTTTTATTCCTATAATATCAAACGGATGTTGTATTATATGAACAATATTATGAAATGGAGAGTATCAAAACTTAATTGTATTGAATAATTCTCCACAATCTTCTTTTAGTTCTCAAGGAGTTTCAGTTTCTCAACACTCTTATCTCTAGAATCCTCTGGTGAGTCTAGAACAGACAAAACCGCAAATTTAAAGTCACATGTACAGAAAAAAATATTTTTAGTAAGAACATTTACAACAAGAAAATTTTTAACAGGAACTTACAGACCACTTAAAACTCAGTATTAAGTGCTTAAACAAGTAAATCCCCCTATTCTCTCATTGACTGCTGCTACAGCTGAGTTTAGTTTTGTAGCCTTAACGTCAATCTGAATAATAAAGGTGCAATTTACGCTTTAAGAATTGGGCTCATGCTATATTCCTTTCAAAATACGGGCTCCATGAGCCATGGAATAGAAACACAACTGAACTTTTGCAATCTGTGTCGAACATAGCTGGGTGTTAAAGCAAGACCTGTCTTATTCTTAAGAATGTTCGCTCCTGTTGTTAGTCATAGCCTTCGTATTTCTCTCTCTCTCTCTATTTCTCTCTCCATCTATCTCTCAATCTCTCCCTCCATCTATCTTTCTCTCTCTCTTGATGGCTTGCTCGATAGTTGTTTACTCATTGTAGTAACATTTGTTTGTTTTTTTTTCTTCTTTTTCTTTTTCAGAACGTGCGCCATCAACTAAGTTTTCTTTCCATGATCTTGTCTAGTACATTTGCCGTTTTCATTTCTTTTCTTATGCCTGTGTTGTATTTTCTGTCTTTTAGGGTTACCCCCCCATGGGAATTCTCGACATGTTTAATTTCTGTGGTATGAAGAACTTTTATCTCTTTTAATTTTAATGCGCAATACTTAATCCATATCTTATAAAAGGTCTGACAATATAATAATCCCAGTAGACCTTCTTTCAAAATCTTGACAATTGGCTAATTTAAACAGGCTTTCTTTTAAATAAAAGACAGCAATCTAGGGATGAACTCTTTTCTCAAAATACGAATAATTTCTATTAGAACTCTTCTTATATATACTCGCATTTATAATTCTCTTTATTTGTGCACTCAAATTAAGTTTGCACCACATGGAATCTAATTTCCATATATATTAAAAGGAAAATAAATAGAAGTTTTGGTTATTAAATTTCCAGTAATTAAAATAAAGGCTTTTTTTGTACTTTTTACTTTGATATATTTGAAATTTTACAAAATTTGTGTGAAACTTTCATTGAAAATGACGAATATTAATCATAATAATGTATTTTTATGCCAATAAATCTCGGGCCTTTTTATCTTAGTGGCAAATAAATATGGATTATGTTATTCCGTTATACATTGGTATTACACAGAGTCAAGGTGATAAGCTGGGCCGGATTTAGTGTACGAAGCACCCCCCCTTCATTAGCTTAACTAAGGAGGCTAACCCCCTAGAAAATTTCTGCTAAGCATTGAAGTATAAGGTTTGGCCCCCTAGAAAATTCGTTAATTCCCTATAAAAAAAATAACCCCGTTAGACATCGAAGCTAGTTACGCTCATGGCCTCCTCCCGCCGTACCAACAAAAACAAATAAAATTTTGTCGTTCCGCCCCCCTCAAATGCAACGAAAAATCTCGGAGGATAGGGAAGGGACGACATTTATGATTACCATATGTGCATTATTATAAGATAAAATAACGATATGTTTATAAATAAATTTAGTTTATTTGACGAGGTCATTTTTTTTTGCGGTGCTTAGTGGAGCAAAGCGGTTAGACTGACTTTTTTTCAGAATTTCAAATGAAGACAAAGGGTGTGAAGGGGCACTTTCACAGGGTGCGCGGATCGACGCAATTTTATGGTAGATAGATTTTAATTAAAATAAAGGATAAGTTGGCCACTTTTTGGGTTCCTAAAAATTTTGCGCCCCATTTATTTGGTATTTTTCTATGAATAAATTAATTTTATTTGACGACGATTGTTGGGATTTTTTTGGATATTGGGGAAAGGGGGGAAAAGACAGGATGCAGAACAAAATTTCAGTGAGGGCGCAAAGCTTGAAAATTCACTTGTAAGTTCAGTTTTATTTTTTGCTTGAAAATAATTATTTTTAATGTAAATTTATTATTCTCAGGGGGGAGCAGGCCCCCTGCTTGGATTCGTCCTTGGGGGAGCAGGGGGTTGTTTCAGGCAATTCTTCAGAATTTCAGATTTAGATAAAAAGGTGGAGGGCGCCTTCTCGGGGAGAGCTGATCGACAGAATTCTACGGTAAATAAATTGCAATTTTAAAAAAAAATCTGGCGCCATTTGCGCCCCATGAAATTTGACGCCCTGGGCAAGTGCCCAACGTGCCCATTTATAAATCCGGCACTGGATATAAGCACTATCCTTTTGATCTGGAGTTCTTGGTTCAGTTCAAGTCTCACCCAGAAACCTGAGAACTGTCCATGTATCTTTCTAACATACAAGTGATGTTAAATAGCTTTTTTTACATTCAAGAATTGGTTAGAATATTAATGAGCCATGAATTAATTTTTAAGAACTTGGACCATTGAATAATAATTTAAACTTAGACCAAAATGATTTTAACACATATAGTTAATTTTACCGTGTAATTTACATTGTGCCGCATGTAAAATTACTGATTGGTAAACCAAAGTAGGGACAAAAGAACAAGAAAAACAGGAACCCTTTTTTTTTAAACATAACACAAACATTTAATAATTAACTAGGGGATTTGTACAAACATAATAAAGCCTGACACTACAATAGTATAGAATTATCTATATATACATGTAAAACAATTATTTATAATGCACTGTGGCAAGGCACGAGGAATTAATAGAAGGGAAGGTAAAGGAAGGACTTGCGGAGTGAGGCATTAATTGTCCGGCGCTGAACACCATCGGCGATAAAGGCATCTACTTTCCGAAGTCGTCTTCGAATAGCGTCCCACGAAGACAAAGGAAGACATCATCGGCTCTTTCTTCAAACCACGGATATCCAGGATATCTGCTAGGTGCCTGGCAAGATCTTGGTCACAATTGGACACGAACGATTCCATATAAACACACGAATAAAAGGAGAGATTGCTTACTTGCAAATTGATCTTTAAGACTGACCTGGAGAATTCAATTCTCCTGTTTCAGCTTGGAATCTAATAGAAATTTTCAGGTTGCGACGTAGATCGATGACGGCGCTATCAGTACCAGCGACTCATGTCCCGGCACGAAAATTGTAAAAACTAATTTTTACATGGTTAGCTGCTTCCGTCCTCGCTAAACAAAATTCAGGAACCAACTGTCTTTGCAAAGCATTACACTCTCCTCCACCAAAACACCAGCACCCCACTCCGTTTGATTTCAGTTCTTTACCCCGGTCTCGCGAGAGTTTTTTTTCTTCTTTTCATTGCCTGAACCAAACTTTCTCCTCCACGTCACGTAGGGTTCACAGGTCATTGGTTGACGCCCACGTGATTGACCGGCGTCCAGGCCGTCTTTCTGTTGACGTTAATCAACGCTTGCTGATAAGACCTTCTATTTTCAACGGGTGGTTGAAAACTGCTATATTGTGAATAAATTTATTCGACCCTCCCCACCCCCGTCACCTTCATTTAGCTCGAGTCCCCTGTCTTGCCCTTTGCCCAGTTTGCTTAGAAAGAAGAGGGGTTGGGCTGAGGATAAGCTATAAAGGCCAAACCCCAGTTTACAGATTCCATGAACATGAACCATATAGCTAACTAGTAGCGCCACATAAATAACTAATTACACACGCAATTACATAATAATTACACACGCAATAATTAAAATCCTCATTAAAATGATAAATAAACTGTTCATTCAAGCTGAAGATAAATAACGTTGAACATATATTATTCCCTCCTGTTCTTTGGTGTCCGATGATAGATTAATCGTTAAGTTCATGTTTTATATTTCTTCGAGAAGGCGCCTCTTCGCTCTGCATCATCATTGCCAATTGAACCGGACAATGGGTGGTTTTTCTGAAATGAAAACGAACAGGGGGAGAACAGCGAAACAGTATCTGCCACATGTTGACCCCTTCACATGATAGTTTCCATCCAGTACAGCGAAAGCCCCCGTGCAATTTAGCTTCGAGTCCCAAGTTTTAAATTAGTAATTAGTTACATAATGTAAGCCTATTTTGGTAAAGGTAATTTAATATAATTCTTAGCGGGCGATAAATCGCCCTGACAGTGATACCCAGTAAGGCAGTTTTTTGTAGGTCTGTTGTCGTTATGTCAGTAATGTCCAGTTTTTCTAGGAAGTTTTTTAAATTAGGTGTGATGGCCCCCAGTGCACCTATCACAATCGGGATGACTGTTACTTGTTTTTTCCAGAGTCTATTAATTTCTATTGCAAGGTCACGATATTTGGAGATTTTTTCGAATTCCTTCTCTTTAATTCTGCTGTCACCTGGTATTGCAATGTCGATGATAAATACCTGTTTTTCCTTCACCAATGTTATGTCTGGTATATTGTGTTTTAAATGTCTGTCTGTTTAAAGCCGAAAGTCCCACAGGATTTTTATTTGGTCGTTTTCTGTCACTTTTTTGCTTCATGTTCCCAGCAGTTTTTGTTTACTGGGACCTCATGATTTCTGCAGAAATTTCAGTGAATCAGAGAGGCCACCCTGTCATGTCCTTTTTTTATTTTTTCTCTGATTGGACTATTTTACCACAACCACTGGGTATGCGGTCGACTATCTCATCTTTTACTTATATTATTATTATTGTCATCATCATTGTTATTATTATTATGAATACCCTTCTTATACTCCTCTTATTTTAAACCTTTTTTTTCTTACCACACACCTAGACGAGTAACCCCGTCATAAATATTATTTAAGGAAACCCTAAAGAACAATTTCCGAAATCAAAGGACGGATCCGATTTTGGGCCTACGGATAATCCGAACATTCGTTTCCCCGTGTAAAAATGCAAAAAACTAAAACATTTATCCGAAAACACATTTATATATTACTAAGCAATGAGGTTGGTAGCGAAAAACATCATAAAATATATGTAGAAGCTGATTGGATGGTTGGTCGATGGAATTTTTATGGTGCAAGGACATATATGCTGATTAATATATTATAATTATTAATATATATATATAGTCCAATCTCTCATATGTACCTGATATATACAAAGCGTGTGCATTGGCGGATTTACTTTTTTCGACGCCCCTTCCTACTTGTCCGACTCCATCCATTGTACTCCCCATCAATGGTAGTAACACATAAATTTCTACAGTCAACATGCTTCAAAAACAAATATATACTTTGAACAATATTAACTTATATTGAAGTATTATTCCTTTTTGATATATAATAAATCAAATTCAATTTTATCGAAATAAATTTTAATTTTAGAAAAAAAAAAAAATATATTGAATGCTGGTATTTAAATGGAAAGCATGACGTCTAGCTTCCTTCTCGGCAAAACATCTGATTATATCATCGCATGATATTGATTTTATCATATATATCATATAAGATCATATCATATATTATATCAGACTCAATACACAAAATTTTGCCGCCCTAGTCTATAGCCTAGTATAGCCTATTGAGAAATACGACATTGAGAGTGTGCATATATATTCCTAAAGTAGGAGCAATATCGACTATTTATATTGGTTTTCCTCTTAAGGCGAGAGTATACTGGAAAACAAATATGGATGTTTTTGCTGAAAACATTGAGCGATTCTCTCTACTAGGAAAATAACAATAAAAATAAAACCAAGTGAAATAAGCCATTTTGTCTTGTTGCTGATTTCAGTCAATCAAATTTCAGATAATAATGGTTCTATTGCATTATTTGCAATATTGATCCGTTGTTGTTGTTTTTCATTGTTTTGCTAAAATCTAAAATTTTGTCGTTTTTAACGATGATAGCTTACATAAAATCAAATGTATAACTTTCCAAGTCGTTTTCCATTAATTTTATTAAATCAACATTCCATGAATCTCGAACAGTTACTTTCAATTATTCGTTAATATGGCGATTTCTTGAACAGTTTGCTTTAGTTACTACGATACTGTTCAATTCCACACTTGTGATAATTCACAACCCTATCAAGCACAAGTATTTGTTCCTGCTATTTCATTTGTAATACCAGTCAGCAATTTTCACGTTGTGTGAAATGACATACTTTCGTCAGTTATTACTTTTTCGATAAATAAATGTGGCATCGTTCCACTCTAGGTGCAAAAGACGATAGTTAAAAGCATTTTCAATGTGTTTTCTCGTTAACCATATTTCCACGTTTAACTATTTATTGGTATTCCTTTATTGTAGTGAATACTATTAAAATTTTAGATAAAGTGTCTATTCCCATTTATTATGGAAACCTTAACGACGTGTTAACTTTTTTGATGTTATTTTTTATAAATAACGTTAATTATCTTTGATATAAATTGATGTGTTACGGAAGTTTTCGAACACGTTACCAATTCTTGAAAACTGTAAACTACATTCGGAGGGCTCTTATTCTTTTATACTTCTTTTTTCGCGACTTGGAATCAATAATGTGGCAACGTTGATTTGATTCAAATGATCTGCCATTAGCGAACACAGAAAGTTGGTAAGGGGGTGGGCGGTTGTATGGTTACACGGTGGTTGCAGAGCCGAGATTCCATATATTCACGTGTACTGTATATATATATATATATAAACTTGTATCAGAATTTGAGTTATGACCCCAAATCTGACCTCCGAGTTCGCCAGTATGATCGGATCATTAGAGTCATCATCATCAAAAATTCGAGAGCATGAACCCGATGTTTTTGCAGTTGAAGGTAAAACAATTATTAATGGTTGTATGAAGCGAAGGGATTTATTGCCAGTTTCAAAAATTGTTTCATTACTCAATGAAAAACGCAACATGGTTGTACGCTATGTATATTTATACGACATATGAAATATGCGCATATATATTTCCTTGCGCCTCTATTATTGTTTTTTAAAGATAGAATTTCTTTGTATTAATTTATATAATATATTAATTATTTTATACAATAGATTTTAATAATATAGAGTGGGTACATAATAAGCTGACGTGTCCATCCGTTCTTTTCGATCCATATATCGATCTGATACGAGTAGGAGTCTATTAACTTTACTTTTCTTCAGGACTACGTACTAGAAATGAATCACTTCATTCATCAAAATAATTAATAATCACAGTAATCACCTAACAATTAACAATTTTATTCACTAAGATAATACAAAACAGGAGCGCCTTTTATTGTCTTAACGAAGTTTCGTGCATTTCATCATTGAAGTTTTAAGTGTGCATGGAAATTAATCGTCTTCGTTATTTCATAGCATATGATAACTAAAGTCATACACACACAAAATATTATATATATATATATATATATATATATATACACACAAAATGCCTGAATTCCTCTGCAAGGGAATAACTTACCTCCTACCGAAGGACCAGGATACCAGTAACCCAGCGAAATACCGACCCATTACGTGCCTTAACACCCTGTACAAGATACTCACGGGGTGCATCTCTGAAAAAATAAGCCGGCACAGCGAAAGCAACAACTTAATGACGGAAGAACAAAAGGGATGCCAGAAAGGGACTCTGGGATGTAAAGAGCAGCTTACCATCGACTCAGTTATCCTGGAACAAGCAAGAAAACAAAAGCGAAAACTCAACACCGCATACATAGACTACAAGAAGGCTTTCGACTCTGTTCCGCACTCGTGGCTCCTTGAAATACTCAGCATATACAAAGTGCATCCCTCAATCATCCGATTCCTACAGAGCAGCATGAAACAATGGAGAACCCGGTTACAGCTAAACACGCCAGACAGTAAAATAGAAACGGCCGAGATCCCCATCCGCCGCGGAATCTTTCAAGGAGACGCACTAAGCCCCCAGTGGTTCTGCTTGGCGTTAAACCCCTTGTCAAGGATGCTGAACACAAGTAAATACGGATACATGCTGAAGAAAGACAAGAGAAACCTACATAAAGTCTCCCACCTCATGTACGTAGATGACATCAAGCTATACGCGCCAACAATCACCCAACTCCGACAACTCATCAGTATAACAGAGACATTCTCCAAGGACATAGGAATGGAATTCGGCCTCGATAAGTGCAAAATACAGAAGAATAGCAAAGAAGATTTACCAGGCATCGAACTCGAAGACGGGAGACTACTGAAGACCTTGGACGAGGGCGAAACCTACAAATACCTAGGGATAATGCAAAAACGGCAGCAGGAGCACAAGAAAGTCAAAGTCCAGCTCACGCAAGCATTCCAAGAAAGACTTAGAAGCATTGTGAAGACGAAACTGAGCGGGAAGAACACCACGCAAGCAATTAACGCATATGCGGTACCAGTGCTCACCTACTCCTTCGGGATCATCAAATGGTCCAACACTGAACTAGAACAACTCCAGCGGAAAATGAGAACCATCCAGAGAAGAGCCGGACAACTACACCCTGCAACGGCAATTGAACGGCAAACACTACCCCGGGAAGAAGGAGGACGCGGACAAGCGGACCTCAAAGACTTACATGACAAGCAGATCCAGAGCATGAGGCAATACTTCCAGTTGAAGAGTCCCCGATCGCCACTCATCCAAGCCATAATACAAGCAGATGCAAATTACACGCCACTAAACCTGTGTAGTACCGAAGAGCGTGTCCTCGAAACAGCCAACGAACAGAAACTGAGAACTTGGGCCGGAAAACCATTACATGGCAGGCACTACAATGACCTGCAACAACCACACGTTGACAAAAAGGCATCAAATTCTTGGCTGGCCAAAGGCACTCTCCAGCCAGAGACAGAAGGATTCATGCTAGCCATCCAAGACCAAGTGATCGCAACAAGGAACAATCAGAAATTCATCCAGAGAAAAGACATAGAAAGCGACAAATGCAGACACTGTCATGCGGCATCGGAGACAATCCAACACGTGATGGCAGGATGCAAGATCCTTGCGCAGTCAGACTACAAACATAGACACGATCAAGTAGCGAAAATAGTCCACCAGAAATTGGCAGCGAATGCTGGCTTTCTGACAGAAAAATGCCCGTACTACAAATATGAGCCAGAGACCGTGCATGAGAACGAAACACACAAGCTTTACTGGGATAGAGCAATCATAACAGACAAGACAGTCCCACATAACCGTCCTGACATAACCCTCGTCGATAAATCGAATAAGACCACGTACTTAATCGACATAGCAGTACCCAACACCAATAACATACAGACAACCTACACAACGAAAATCACCAAGTACCAAGATCTCAGACATGAAGTACGAGATATATGGGGTATGGAAAAGATCCTCATCATCCCGTTAGTCATCTCAGCAACAGGGATAGTACCAAAAACGCTTGCGACGAATTTGGAGATACTCAACATTGACCCAAACACCTACATTGAAATACAAAAAGCCACAATCCTAAACACGTGTCACATTGTCAGGAAGTTTCTAGACATGGCACATTAAGAAGTGATGTAAAAAGAGGCTTGGGAACATGGCGCTCTGCCCGTCCCAAAGCCTGTTTCCGCCAAGAATGGGCGAGGAAAACCTTATATATATATATATATATATATATATAGGTAATTCTTCACTGCTTAAATTCCCAAAGAATGCGCTTCGCACCACCTAACATCTAACACTCCAAGTAGTGCTAGTTGGCTCTGTCTAAAATGTAATAACAGTAGCAGAGATCAATATGCGAAAATCTATAAAGCGCTGGGTATTAAACCGGTTACGTCACTCGTTCCTCAGCCAAGAGATTCCGTCTTCGAATCCCGTTCACGATGCAGCCAATGTCACCATGTTTTCAATTTCAGCCCTTTCAAAAGCCGTAAATTGCTTGAAATAAACATTTCTCTTGATATATTTTCATAATTTTTTCACATTTTTGAGACGCGTATGTCATTTTTAAATCGATTTTAAAAGGCTACATAAAATCGTTGTTTTCAGCACTTTTTTCCGTCTAACTTTTCTCTTCTTTTTTTGTTTATTGTTGATGCAAATAAGAGCGGTTTTGTTACCAAAGCCTGCTCCTAAACTTTCTTTTCCTTTCATTCGATGTGTCGCATCATGTCATAGAACCAAATTTAACACAAAATTTAAAAAAAAAAAAAAGGCATGCCCATGCCGGGAATTATACTTGCGGCTCTAAGCAGTAACCTGGTGAAGTCTCGAGTTCGAGTGTCTTTCACACAGAAGCCGTTGTCGCCATTTTTTCAAATTCCCTCCATTGGACACGCTGTAATTTGTATAAAATAAAACAAATTTTTCTGCCTCTAACGCTCGTTTTTGCACATTTTTTTAATACGGATATATCATTTTAAATTAATTTCTAAAAGTCATGCAAAATCCTATTTCTAAGCATCCTTTTTCCATTTAACATTTTTTATCTTTAATTTTAATGCACATAAGTGGGTCTTCGTTACTTATGCATGTTCTTAAATACTTTTTTTAATCTTCATTGGGTGTGTCGCATCATTTCATAGAACCAAATTTCCGCTTTTAGGTTAAGGATTTTAAAAAAAAAGCCCATGTCAGGAATCATACTTACGTCTCTATGTAATGTCCCGGTGATGCCACTCGCCCCAGGCTGGAGGTGTCGAGCTCGAGTTCGGTTCACGCAGAAGCTATTGTCGCTATTTTTTAATTTCTACCATTTGACAAACTGTAAATTGCATGAAACAAAACACATTTTTTTACTTCTGCATATTTTCATCTATTTTTAAAACGGGTATGTCTTTTCACGCAATATAATATATATATATATATATATAAAGTTTTCCTCGCCCATTCTTGGCGGAAACAGGCTTTGGGACGGGCAGAGCGCCATGTTCCCAAGCCTCTTTTTACATCACTTCTTAATGTGCCATGTCTAGAAACTTCCTGACAATGTGACACGTGTTTAGGATTGTGGCTTTTTGTATTTCAATGTAGGTGTTTGGGTCAATGTTGAGTATTCCCAAATTCGTCGCAAGCGTTTTTGGTACTATCCCTGTTGCTGAGATGACTAACGGGATGATGAAGATCTTTTCCATACCCCATATATCTCGTACTTCATGTCTGAGATCTTGGTACTTGGTGATTTTCGTTGTGTAGGTTGTCTGTATGTTATTGGTGTTGGGTACTGCTATGTCGATTAAGTACGTGGTCTTATTCGATTTATCGACGAGGGTTATGTCAGGACGGTTATGTGGGACTGTCTTGTCTGTTATGATTGCTCTATCCCAGTAAAGCTTGTGTGTTTCGTTCTCATGCACGGTCTCTGGCTCATATTTGTAGTACGGGCATTTTTCTGTCAGAAAGCCAGCATTCGCTGCCAATTTCTGGTGGACTATTTTCGCTACTTGATCGTGTCTATGTTTGTAGTCTGACTGCGCAAGGATCTTGCATCCTGCCATCACGTGTTGGATTGTCTCCGATGCCGCATGACAGTGTCTGCATTTGTCGCTTTCTATATCTTTTCTCTGGATGAATTTCTGATTGTTCCTTGTTGCGATCACTTGGTCTTGGATGGCTAGCATGAATCCTTCTGTCTCTGGCTGGAGAGTGCCTTTGGCCAGCCAAGAATTTGATGCCTTTTTGTCAACGTGTGGTTGTTGCAGGTCATTGTAGTGCCTGCCATGTAATGGTTTTCCGGCCCAAGATCTTAGTTTCTGCTCATTGGCTGCCTCCAGGACACGCTCTTCGGTATTACACAGGTTGAGTGGCGTGTAATTTGCATCTGCTAGTACTGTGGCTTGGATGAGTGGCGATCGGGGGCTTTTTAACTGGAGGTATTGCCTCATGCTCTGGATCTGCTTGTCACGTAGTTTTTTGAGGTCCGCTTGTCCGCGTCCTCCTTCTTCCCGGGGTAGTGTTTGCCGTTCAATTGCAGTTGTAGGGTGTAGTTGTCCGGCTCTTCTCTGAATGGTTCTCATTTTCCGCTGGAGTTGTTCTAGTTCAGTGTTGGTCCATATATATATATATATATATATATGCTATTTGGAAAATAATGATTTAATTTTGTGTTAATTGGGTTAAAAAAAACTCTAAATCTTTTTTTTTTTTTCCTTAAACCAAAAAATTTAAAATCCAGCAATTGTAAATAACAATTTTTTCGTGAAAGTGCATAATTTGGCAGATAATTAGGTAAATAAATTTTTATCAACTTTAATCTTTCAACTAAACAAATAAAAGAATTTCAGACATTTATTGTATTTAAAAGTAGAATAATTTTACCAATAATAATTTCAATTCGTGTTAACCGGTAGGAGGCAGCCGCCTGTAAAGATTGATCACAAGATAAGTTTGAGAACCACTCGTTTAGAAAGACTTCCAAATATAGCAGGCTAATTTTTTTAAGGGGCTTTAACTCCCACGTCATATAGTACATGCATAATATTACTTAGATATTTCATTGAGTCAGATATTTTCTAGGGGGTGTAATATTTTTCTAATGGGGATACGCCCCCTAATTACACTAATGGTTGTAAGATAGATAGGGAGGGGAAAAGCCGCAAAGAAAATATTTAGGAGGAGAATTGGCTCAGGATTAGAGTGCGCCTGAGCCTCTCAAGCACTAAGACTCTCACTGCTGGAATCCATGGCTTGAGGCCACTTACGTGACTGATTTAAAACCAAACTTTTGCAGCGGCCATCTTTTCTCGTGCTACACTGTTAAAAATAGGTTCTCAAAAATGAGTAGAAAGTACTCAATTTTGAGTACATTCCAGGTTCATAATAGCTCCGAGTAGAAGTGTCTCAATTTTGAAAACTGCAGTACTCATTTCTGAGTAACAACAGGGGATCAATTTTGAGTACGTTTAGTTTCAAATTTGAGACTGTTTCAAACCCATACGTACTCATTTTTGAGTACACGAGGGATTCAATTTTAAGTATGTTGAGTTTTAAATTACGTACTCATTTTTAAGTAATAATTTTTTCGACATACTCATTAGGTATATTTACACACTTTACGTGTAGCGTTACTTATTACTTATTAAATAAAAAATATTTGTAGGCAACAACGTATTTATATGTTTAAAAAAATTTTTTTGCACACATGACCTTAATAATTCAAAAAAACTTTTGAATATATTGATAATAAAATGTATAAGAGTATATATATTTTTAAAATTTTATGCAATTTAGTATAGAAGTTTTTGAGAAAATGTACTTTGATTGAAAAAAATATTTTTTCCATCAAAGAACATTTCTTCAAAATTTTTTTTACCAAAGTGCATAAAATTTTATAAATATTTATATCTTAGACTGTACACATTTTACATATTCCGAAGATCTTTTGAATAATTAATGTCAAATTTTTGCAAAAAATCATCTTTTTTTAAACAAATATATTGTGGCATATAAATATTTTTTATTTAATAAGTAATGAAGATATTATCTAGCCTAACGTTCTATCCTTCATCGTCCCAGATAATCTTAGTACTACTTCGGGATGTTCACACAGCTATCTTAATAGGCAATTAAAAAAAAATTGTGTTGTGTATGAATGCTGTATTTATCATGCACCCATCTTTAGCATGTATTCATTTGTGAAAGATCATATGACCTTTAATACCTGCATGTAGACACAATATTTCTTAAATAGTGCTACACTGATGAACCTTACAGAAAAAAGCTTTAACCCTAATTTTCTGAAAATGTTATTGTTAGAGTGAAATCAAGATCAATCTTGGCAATATGTATAAATGCATATATCCATGTTATTCTCTCGGGTTGGTCAGCAACGGTGGTCCGTCAACCTCAATTGAAAAACGTTTCATGCACTTGTCTTCAATTATAATGTTTAAAAAAAAATTACGCAAATATGAAAGCCACTGAAAAATAACAGTGGATGATTATATGTCACTACACACATAAACTATGATTAAACATAAGTCATTCAATTACGACTGTCATACCAAATTTTAATTTTCATCATCATCATTTCATTTTCATCGTTATCTACATCAGAATGAATCAAAAATGATTAAGAATATTTATACATTTAACATTTTTACATATAACTGACCATTCCTTTATACATATATATATATGAGATTTACAAAGGAAAAAAATAAGAATAATCTAATGTGATCAAAAATTTTCAAATTATTATATAATTTCCAATTTTAGGACAATTTTCCAATTTTTTCCAATTTTTGTTGAAACACTGATGCCAGAGCAGTGTTTCTCAAAGTGTGGTCCGCAGGATTATCAGAAAATTTCAGGAAAAAAAATAAACTAGAAATTGCTGAAATTAAACTCTTGATTGGGTATCTCGATTTGAACTCCCCGAGATTAAAAAAAAAATAAAGAAAAAAGCAAGGGATGTTCGCGTAACAAATTACGAATTGTATCTGAAAGGGTGGCCATTTAAATTGATCACAAAGCAAATAGAAGAAATGACATATTTACGTGAATGAGTGCATCTGGAAAAGATGACTGTGTGTGACAGCTGAAACTAGAACCCATAAAAGTGTCCCAGACCCCCTACCCTACAGAAAGTGATAATTAATGAGTCAGTTTGAGGTGTTCCGTGCTATAACCACAGAAATTAGAGTTTCACAGATCCCTCCCCATACCTTTGAAGGGCAAGACTGAATGAGAAAGGACAGTATCTGTTCTCCCACCCCCACAGGCATTGGGCATAGAAAATTGGTTTTTTGGCGATTACTTGCCAAATATAATAGCAATGGCAGGTTCTGTTCAAACTCTATAAACGAAGAACCCGAATTGCTACCTTTACCCTAGTTTGAATATTCAACTGTTCCAAGTGAAACTAATCTAACAATTTCTGGCGACATTTTCGTCATCAGCGTTAGACAGTACCCATCTTATAGCTGCGTGGTCAAGCCTCCACCACAAAATAACCACTGTGTCCTGACAATACGTATTCTCAATCGCCAAAAATGGATCGGTGGCTTAAAACTGGTTCTTTGAAACGTAAAAATAGTGATGAAAATGGAAACCAAAATGCCAAAACTCCGAATAACATCTTAATTGTAAATAGTGGGCAAGACTTCACTGCGTGTATGGACTGCAAGCCTACATGTGCAGGACCAAGTAAACCTACTTGTGAAAATGAGGCGATTGCATCGCAAAAGAAAAATGTGAATAGAATGTATGACGATGAATATCTGAAAAATGGCTTTTATTGGACCAGAGATCCACTTGCGCCAACACCTCAGTGCGTTATCTATTAT
>QLNU02003225.1:53079565-53139005 GCA_006491805.2 Dysdera silvatica | reverse complement strand
AGAGCATGACAAATTTCATTGCAATAGCACAAATGATTTTGTAAATATCCTGTGCGCAAGGCTGAAATACAGTCTTGAGAAAAACACGTTTAACGTGTTATGGTGGCATAATTCTTGAATTTTTATAATGAATTTATTTAGGATGAGTTTTATTTAAAATTTTAAAGCCATAATATGCAATAATAATAAACAAATTATAACGTCGTGGTAGGTAGTGACTGCGTTATTAATTATATTAATTCAAATAGTTAATAAACAGAATGGTATTATTGCCCACATAACTTAAAATAATGCTAAATAGAGAATCTACTCGGAGTTCGATATACAAACGAACAGTTCTGCAATCTGGTTATAATGGTATTTTATTAAATTTGTTGGTAAACAATAGAATATATATATTTCTGAATTCTTGGCCTTCTGATGCCATTTTAAAATTTAGCCTATGACAAATCAACATCTCATTTATCACAATTAGCACAATTTATGAACTAGTTGAACATAGAACTTATGAGGTAGCAACCTTAACACAATCAATTTCACCCGGTTCCGTTCACACTGGGTATGGAACACCCAGGAAAATTTTATTTGCTTATTGCATTACAATAATTTAAGGGGGGGAAGAGGAGGCACTTATATTTACTGTTAAGGAAAGGAAAGAAAGGAAAGTTACTTACATGTTAGGAAGTCTACCGGGGCAGGAGCCTTGGCTCTTTAGTTTAATTGTATTAATGGCATCAAGTAGTTTCATATAGAGGCTTCGACCTCTTTCAGCTCTTAGGCCCTAGTAACAGCACACTCCTATTTTTAAACTTGACCTCTCTGGTAAATTCTGCCCGTTCTTTACTTTATCGGGCTTGAATCGTAGTTGATTGGTCGCTGAAGTATGACGTAAAAGTAATCTCTTTTTCAATTGGCTGATTTAACCCCTCGATTTACCCCTCTGTGGGGGCGAGGGTCTGCTTTTCGTTAACTAAAAACTTGTCTCTTTTAGACAGTCTTTTCCCATAAACGGGAATTTGTGATACTTTGTTGATGGCCTTCCGAGAACTGGATATCGTTGCGGAGGTCTTTATGCAGATGTGCTTTTTGCGTGAGTCCGAGATCTCTGTGGGTGGTTTGACTGTTTTTCGCCGAAGGAGTCCTACAACTTCTCCCTCGACCAGGGATTTCGTGGAAGTTGTTCAGATTTTTCTGTTCGCAGGCCTTCGAGAAACGTTCAAGTTATAGCCTGAAGGGTCGAAGTTGAAGAAAGGGGGCTAGAATTTATATGGTATGTTTAGTTGTTGAGGGAGAGATGGTACGATCTGGTATGGACTGCGGCAGATACAAGGGAAATGTTTAGGTTAAATTAGCTAGGGGGCTTATTTCGCAGCTGCGTCTTGCAAATGGTAAAAATAGGAGGTCAAAAGGGTAACCTTACTGAGAAGCAAAAGGGAAAAGGAGAAAAGAAGAAGTTTATGCATTTAAGGGTTTAAGAGGGTAAATGGGGAATTTTTAGAATTGCAATCTTACTATTGTACAACATGCATCAGTACTTTCAATTATTATTATTTCAAGTTTTGAACATTTTTAGAATTTGACATTAAGAATGAATTACACAATCAATCAAATTATAAATATTATAAGAAATCAAACTGTTCATTGATGATTGAAGAATGTAGTCCCGTATTTTTATACTTCTTTTTAGTACAGTCATATTGGCTCCTTCTGATGATTGAAGATTGTTCAGTGGTTACTGTCTGATGCACAGGCTTCAGGATGAAGAGGCTTGGTGACGCCACGGAGTTGACCATGAACGAAGGGGAACATTAGATGAGGCTGAAGAGATTAATTGATATAATGTGATGTGATGTTGGATTGGTGTAATGTCATCAAGGAAAAGAGGTGTCGAAGGTCGGGAGTACATATTCTTCTGAAAATTAAAAAACAAGAGCGGCAGAATCTCGAAATAACACGATGACTAATACATTTAACATACATTTATACACAATATATACACAATCGTGAGAGAGAGAGAGTGTGTGCCGTTTCCTTTCTTTTCTTTTCTTTTTTTTATATATTTTTTTATTTATTTATTTTTAATTTAATAGTCTACCTCTGTGCTTATGTGTGTTTAATTTTAATTATTCATTTTAAAAAGAGAATTTTGAATTTTCACCTTAACAGTAGTATTTCTAAACATTGTCCAGTTGCTGCCCCCTTTTTGAGATATGGTAAGCCCCCCCCACCACCACCACCGTAAGCTTTTATAATAATTATAATTTCTTATTTTTAACGACCATTACCTTTATACCAGTTTATGATATTCCACAAAATTAATAAAGTACTCCAGACATTCCACAAAAAAGACCAAATTCCAAATAAAGCAATCGGTGAGAAAAAACAAAAAAAAAACCAGATGATCAACAATCAAGTCACTAAATATCAGTACGAAGATTGACACTGTTTTGCCTTGATTGTGTCATGTACATTTGGTGTTTGGTTTGATGTTGGATAACGCACAACGGAGATCACTTTCCACCTCTAGACCACAACGCTGTTTTGTTTTTATGGCAGTTAGTATTGAAAATCCTAACTCGTAGAGATATGTTGGCGAAAATGACCCAATGACGCTTAAGGCAACATTAAAGACGTTAGAATACAATGTAAGGTAATATATCCAAAATCCATATAGGCCCATCCATATGTGCTGAATAGAAAATTTTAAGGAGGCAGATATTCGTTTCATTAATAAAAAACTGCGAGATTTCTACCATAGAATTCCATCAAATCATGCTCACCACGAGAGAACGCACTCTGCTTTTACACTTAAATTAAAATTCTGAGAAAATCCGTGTAACGGCCCCCACCCTAAAAAGAGTAAAAATTAAGAATTAAGTCGTCAAATAAAATAAATGTGTTCGTATAAACCGCGTTATTTTTTCTTAAAATAATGCATACAAATTAACCATAAATGCCCCTTCCACATACATTGTGACTTTTCATAGGACAAAATAGAGACAGAATCAAGACGTGGGGGGCGGGGGGGGGAGAAAAAAATAGGCTACATTCAAGACGCTGACATCCTAATTCCGGGATGCTGATAAAACGTCCCAAAACATTGAGCTAAAGAGAAAATTTTTAAAAATAAATTATGAAGTGCAGTTTCTCGAAAAATATTTGTTCAGAAGAAGACATTTT
This sequence comes from Dysdera silvatica, assembly GCA_006491805.2. Classification (NCBI taxonomy): domain Eukaryota; kingdom Metazoa; phylum Arthropoda; class Arachnida; order Araneae; family Dysderidae; genus Dysdera; species Dysdera silvatica. The sequence goes on along the minus strand of QLNU02003225.1, from coordinate 53,135,825 downwards.
TAAAACCCACATTACTCAGGATTTTCACAAAAATAACATATTTACTCATCATAATTGACCATTTATGACTATTGATTACTTTTTACAAATGGTGTTCTTTACCTAATTTCAAACCTTACAAGCACGTTTGTGAAAAATAGATGATCGCTTGTTGTGACGACCTATATTTTAGCATAGCAACCGTCAATCTGACTGGCTTTGGATCACGGAGTGACATACGCTGGCCGTAATGACGGAATAGGTTTCAAGCTGTTGAACATTTTATCTAAAACCGTGAACTTTATAGATATATGAGTAAGTAAAACCAAGTTAATTTCATACGCAAATATCTCTAAGTAAATATTAGCATTAGTTGATAAACTAGGCGCATTATATTTGTGGTGCAAGGCATTATACAGTAGCAACCGTTAACGCGACAGGCTATTTTGTCATCCGACAGTTAGGTAGTAACAAATACGAAGGTCTCAGCGGGGTTGATTTTGAACTCCTTCAAATTTTATCAAAATACTTGAACTTCCCGTACGAATTAGTCAGTCAATTAGATAACGAATGGGGTGCTTTAAAGGAGAACGGTGATTGGAGTGGCATGGTTGGAATGCTTCAGAAAAACGAAGCAGATTTTGCGATCGACGGAATAGTTTTGAAGTATCCAACAACATACGTTGCTGACTACGCGTTTCCACATTACATGGATCATGACGCATTTATCGTTAAAAAGGTCGGAACTCTTTCGCCTGCTGTCTTCTTTGTTCATCCTTTTCAACCCCTGGTCTGGGGTCTTTTCATAACATGCCTGTTACTTTTCTTTTTTTTCCTTTCTCGAATATTCTCGTACACGCCGACGAGAAAAAGACGGCAAATTCTGGAAAAATACTTTTTCGATGAGAGAAATTCTTATAGGTAGCTGTGGTTTCGGTAAATTCCTTCATACAGGCGTTTCCAGAATATTTTTCATTTTGAGTTCTTTTCCCATCCGCGTGTTGTTATTCTGTTTCACTGGCCTCTTATTGTCGTTTCTAATGACACCTATCACGGAATATCAAATTAAAATTATCGAATCATTGGCCAAGGCCAGTCGAACTCATGAAGTAAAAGTTATTACCGGTAAAGGCAATTATATCCATCGAGAATTAAAAGCAGCTAGAATGGGAATTTTGAAGGACTTGGGTAATAACCTACGCATACAACCTGAAGATGCAGTGACAACTGAAGCAGATATGATCGAAAAAACGATGTCTGGTTATGCGTACATGGATGCAGAATTATTTTTGGAGTTACTCGTTCACGAGTTTGGAATGGGAGACGAAATTGTTGTGTCAAAAGATAGTCTTAAAACGACACCCATAGCGATTCTTTTTCGAAAGGACTTCTGTTGCATCAAAAACTTCGACAATATTATTTTTCGTATTTACGAATCAGGTGTTTACCAAAAATTGGTGCAAGATCAACTATTCAAACTCAGTTTAAAAAGAAAACCTCGTGTTAGTTCCACAGAGAACGCAAAAACTATCATGCTTAAAGACTTCATCGCTGTTTTTGGTTTGCTAGTACTTGGTTTCACCTTTGCAACAGCAGCTCTATTTTATGAAAGGTATAGCCTACAAATGGAAAGGCAATTATATCCATCGAGAATTAAAAGCAGCTAGAATGGGAATTTTGAAGGACTTGGGTAATAACCTACGCATACAACCTGAAGATGCAGTGACAACTGAAGCAGATATGATCGAAAAAACGATGTCTGGTTATGCGTACATGGATGCAGAATTATTTTTGGAGTTACTCGTTCACGAGTTTGGAATGGGAGACGAAATTGTTGTGTCAAAAGATAGTCTTAAAACGACACCCATAGCGATTCTTTTTCGAAAGGACTTCTGTCGCATCAAAAACTTCGACAATATTATTTTTCGTATTTACGAATCAGGTGTTTACCAAAAATTGGTGCAAGATCAACTATTCAAACTCAGTTTAAAAAGAAAACCTCGTGTTAGTTCCACAGAGAACGCAAAAACTATCATGCTTAAAGACTTCATCGCTGTTTTTGGTTTGCTAGTACTTGGTTTCACCTTTGCAACAGCAGCTCTATTTTATGAAAGATATAGCCAAAAGTGGCAAAGAAAAGGCATTTGTAGGTAATGTGCTTTAAAGCTAATTATTTATACCCTTGCATGGATAATAGAAACGTAGGTGCTGATGCTACAGTGGCACATAAGAATAGAATGAAAATAAATTGTATTCAGCCTAATTACAGTTTTGTTGGTACATCCTGCTTTTGATGTTTTTGAAGTTACGTTGATTGTTTTGAGGTTAAAGACGTTGACTGAAGATTAGGTTAAGAATTAAGAACAGAAAGCTGTATCTTGTTACATGACTCTCATTTAAATTAGTAACTGTTACGTAAACCTTTTTTACGGCCTTGTTGCTTTGATATTTTTGACGCATTTTTAGAAACTGAATGATGAAGAGGATTTTAGTTTTATGCCATTTCATGACCCCATTTTGAAAACTGACAATAGGCAAGAAGAAGCCTGGGTATTTTGATTCAAATTGAAATCATAATCGTGTTTGGGAATGGAAATTACTTTAAATTTTATTTATGAATTTTCTTTGTGGTTTTATGTTTTAATGAGTTAGTGCTTACAATTTTCCATATTTCACTAAATTTGGAACAATTATCTTATGTGCAATTTGCATTAGTATAATAAAATTAAATCGAGTATAAGCTATATTTAAAATTATATATAAATATAAAAGATATTGTATGGGGTTTTTGATATATTTATTTTTTGATTTCTATTAGTAAACATTATAATAATTTAGGATGGATGAGTTTGTTTAAATTTTTAAAGCCATAATAGGCATTATTTACTTTTGCCAAGAATAATAATTAGACGAATTTTATCTATTTTGATCGTATACTGGTTAGTTTTACCTAAAGGTTCAAATTGTTGGGTTAAACATAAACAAATAAAATAATTTTGGATTGCGTTGTGTTTAAAACATTGGAGGTACATTGCGTTGTGTGTTTAATAATCAAAGAATAAACAAAACAATAAAAACCCATAACCCAAAATCATATATAAAATTAATAACACCAGGTTCTTCAAAACAAACAAACAAGAATGAGATTTCTGCCTTTTATTTTAGTTCTAAAACAAGATAATATACTTTCAAATATTTTAGAATTTCTCGGTGCCCATTTATATTAACATTAGGGAGCAATGAAAGTTAATCAATTATCAATTGACAATAATTTGTACACACTCATTATCAACCAGTTATACAAAGTAAAACGGCAAACAATAATCAGTTCACTAAACCAAAATCCTGCTGGGGTTTAGACCCAACCCAAAAAAAAATTACATATTACTTTATAAGTTAAGGGGGAGAAGGAGGCACTGGTAATTACAGGTTAAGGAAAGGAAAGAAAGGTTTTTAACTCACATGTTTTCCTTTTAGATCATCCTTAGGGTGTCTCCAGGGGGTCAGGAGCCTTGGCCCTTAAGTTTAATTGCAGTTATGGCATCTAGTAGTTTCATATAGATGATGGGGCTTCGTCTGGTTACATTGCTATTAGCAAGCGGGCTCGGAATCTCTCTTCTCTCTCTCACACTCTTTTCTCTCTCTCTGTCTTAACTCTCGTGCTCGACCTTTTATCGAGCAGAACCGTGGAAGGTGATTGGTCAACTGAACGCTGACGTAAAACTTTCCTAGTCGCCAATTGGTCTGTCTGATCCCACGAAGGGAAGGAAGTATCTGGCTTTTGTTAAACTTCGAGCTGTCTTTCTAGACAGCTTTTGCCCATAAAACTGTGAGTTTATGAGACGTTCTTGGTGGCATTTCCAAGAAACTGGTTGTCGTTACTGATATGTTATTGACAGACGTGCCTTTGTGTGAGAGAGCCGAACCCTATGGGCGTAAGAGACATTGTGGGTGGTTCGTCTATTTACTCAGTGTGAGTCATACAACTTCTCCCTCGACCAGGGATTTCTTTGAAGTTGTTTTGATTTTTTTTCTGTTCACTGGTCCTGAGAAGTTCAGTTTTATGACTTGAAAGGTCACAGGCGAAAAAAGGGTCCAGTGCTCCCACGGTATCGTTTAGTTGTTGAGAAGAAAATGGTGCAAGCTGGTATGGACTGTTTATCAGAATGAGAGGAATGTTTAGGTTATATTGTAACGGCCTTATGGCCCAGCTGCATCTTGCAAATGGTGAGAATGGGGGGATTAACGAGGGTAACATGCTTGAGAAAAAAAAGAAAAAGAACCTTACACTTTTAAGGGTTTAAGAGGGTAAATGGGGAACTTAGAATTAATCTCATAATATTGTACAACACGTACATCAATACTTTCAATTAATATGATTTTAACTTATGAGCATTTTTAGAATTTGACATTAATTTACAAGTACCAATGATATAAAAATGATAGGGACAACGACATTAACATATAGAATGAATTTAACAAATCAATCAAATTATACAGATGATAAAACCTATACTGGTGCCTTGATGATAGTTGTTTTTTTTTAAAGTCCGATTGTAGTGGATACTCCAATGAATTCATTGTTCTTTTATCAAAGTTCATTTGTTGCCTTGTTGATGTTTCACTGTTACACTGGACTCGGGTTGTAGAGATTAAGTTTCTGCCAAGGAGTTGACCATAGGGGAACAATAATTGATATGGACGTCATCAATGGAAAAGCGTAATGTCATCAAAGGATTAAGGTACACCGTTATCTGAAGTTACATTCTTTTTCTGAAAAATTAAAAAAAACCAGAGCAGCAGAATCTCGAAAAAATAAACACAACACTTAATGACATTGACACATATATTTGTACAATAGTGAGAGAGAGAGAGAGTGTGTGTTGGTTTTTTTTTTTGGTTTTTTTTATATTTATTAATTTAATTGTCCACTTATGTGCTTATGTGTGTTTAAATTTAATTAGTCATTTTAAAAAGAGAATTTTGAATTTTCACCCTAACATACGTATATAAGCTTGCCATTAAATCACATAAATCGATTGTTACTCAAGTTATACCTTCCCAGGGCAGAGGTGGAAGAGGGGGGAGGATCTGTATGACAGTAGCTAAGTAGGATTAAATATTGTTTGTAACGGTTGGCAACCTTAATTTTAGGCAATGTATTTTTTAATGGCGGGGGAGGAGAAATTCCCCTGGTCCGCGATAAATAAAGGAATTCTTAAAGTTGTCCGTGTATATATACTAACTTTATATATACTTAATATTACTAACTTTAGAAAACATGATCCACCAGTTGGCACATTCCAAATTGTATTATAAGCATCAAAAACTTTTATATCAATAATACCACATTGACTCAATTTCAAACTTAATGGCAAATGATTTGAATATGCAATTTACTTTCAACTTTATATTGTCGGACTGAAATAGAATATACAGATCTAGCCAATGCTCGATACTTGCCGAAACGGTTCTCTAAGGAGTCCGTTTGGAATTTACTAGTTAGCAAATATATAAAATTTCATTTAGTTACACGATATCTAGTCAATTGAATTATTGTATAAGTAGCTTACACAAAGGCAGCACAGAGCATGAATCACATTTTAACTTCCTCTAGGCCTTTAACAATACCAAACACTTACTAAGAAAGACCAATCGCCCATCATTCCAAAATGGCTTCACGTAATTATCGCATTTATGTTCACCTTTAAAGATGGTTTTCATACAATATTCCACCATATATTGATGGTTTCTATAAAATGTCAATTCCTTCACAATTAGATAATGAATTCTTTTGACCAACCTCTCTCAAACCTGCAAAATGCTGGGTTAAAAACAAATTTTACATTTTGACATTCGAAGTTGGTTGTGTGCAAAGCTTTTAGGGTGAGCCCATGTTTATATTTTACAAGATCTCCAATTTCTGATTCATGTAATTTTTTCAAATTAAAAAATTGGGCAGTTTTGCTCAAGGGAGTTCTATCGAAATTAAGTTAATACAAAGTTTGGTTACAAGTTTTTGATTCAACCGATTATTACAAACGCATTTAAGTAAATGTACAGAATCGATAACATGAAACAATGGTCTAGACCAGGGATCGGCAACGTTTTTGGGATATTGTACCAAAGCAATACCGTAGAATCATTCTGCATGCTAGTGGAATCACTAATCAAATTATGCTGCTTATTATCCATTATACTATGACTGTGTTACCTTCCACTTATTAATACAATTTAATATCGGACGACAGTAGGGTTTCCGACACTTTCTTGGCCTGTTCTCCAATTCACCATTCAATTTCAAGAATATTTAAGTCTTCTACCATGACCCTCATGTCCAGCATCTACTGCTTGCTACTCCAGACTCCTCCTTGTCGGGTACAGGTCGTTTCATCTGAGCACCTTACTGGACTTCATCTGCCTCCTAAGTATTTCGTATTCATTTTGTTTCCGCCATCATTGTTGTTTCATCAATATGGGATTTACAACTGATGAAACAACAACATCATTGTTGTTTCATCAGTTGTAAATCCCATATTTCCCATCATATCTGTTATAGTTTGTACTGGCTGTGACGACGTATGGTTGCCAGCCTAATTGTATCGAGATTGCCATATCGTAATGTTTATAATGCTCCTAATAGCCCTCCAGAAATCAAATTCTATGCGTCCCTCAAGGAGAATACAGTATCTCCTTTGGCGACCAGATTTCCCAACACCTTACCTAAACGAAGATATATAGATAGATCTACAAACATTTTAAAAAAAAAGAAATTTTTGTTCACGAAAAAATTTTGACACATTTTCTCTCTCTCTCTCTCATATAAGAATTATTATTTTTTTATTATTATCCGAAATCAAGGTAGATTTCACATAGACCGAAATTTAAATACTCCGCAATTTCTAGTGTAGCATTGCAAAAATAACTACAATATTCATCCAAAGCCATGTGTAATTACATATCATTTAACTATTATATTAATGGTGGAAAAGTCATAAAGTGCATATGTAAATCAAAGCTAATTAAAATACTGACTGCTTTGAGAAAATACCGAGTGCTTTGAGTCCGATACCTTTGTGTATGTCCGTACATACAAAGTCCATACACACATATACTTCCATGTGCTCGCTATTTACCATATGTATTAGTTCCCTCCCTAGAATCCAGATACACTGGAAAAAATATATGAGCACTATATCAGTAACTAAAAAACGCATACGAAAAAAAAAATAAAACAAGCTATTGCAGCTCATACGGAGTTCAGTTAAGCAAATTTCGGATAATCGGCGCTTTATTACATATCATTTTTATATGTTCAGTAAGTTCAATTACTAAGGAAAACAAGGAAATATAAAGATGTTATTTATTGAATCATGGATTCTGCCAATTGCATCTGGAATTTTCGCAAGTGTAAATTATATTAAATATTAAATAAATTATTTATTTCTTTAAGAAAAGAGAAATGCAAATATTTTATTTATTACATTACGAACCCGCACCAATTCACCATTATAAATTATATTAATTTGAAAATAAATTATAAATTTAAGAGAAAAAATACAAGTCCACCGACCCACAAACTCGAGACCTTCTGAATGTCAGATGTTCTACTAACCAAGATATGGACTATGCTCAACTTTTCTCTGAGTAGGCTTTAAATAGACACATTAAAGAGGTGAGTTTATAATTTACACTTGAATTCCAGCTGCATTTACACGGTTTCCATGACATAATAAAGACTGTCTAAATTCATTTCCCTTTCTTACCCAGATAACCCCGACGTCCTTCCTGAAGGAAGTGTAACACTTTTTCGAAAGAATTAAACTACTCGAGTTACAACAAGCATAGACAGATGGCGCCACATGTTCTGGAAACTAGATACTTCGTTGATAAATAATCCAATGGCTGTGGTTGAATATTCGTAGTCTAAAGACCCTAAAGCAACATTCTATTCGGAAATTATATTAAAAAAAAATTTTTTTTAAAGAAATTCGGGATTATCTGGGTTAATAAATGAATTTTAGACTTTCTATTTAATTCTTCAATTTAGGTTGTATCTAGATATAAAAAAAAATACATCGAAAGCGTTGAGAAGTAGGGAGAGAGAGACTCGCTTCCCTACCCCTAGTTATTAAGGCACATTTTTCTCTAATCACGTGATATTTTTTAAATCAGTTTGATCCTCCATATTTTTGTGCATTCCTACATCTCTGAAGCCACCATTCCTTTTTTCAAAAGATTAGACGCGCCTGTATGTTTTTTTATATCGTCTAATTTTAGATATTATATCTGAACTCGTATACGGCTACTTTCATCCTATTATAAAATTATATCCCTACAACATATACTTCTCTTATTATTTTCGGCATTCTTTTCCCCAATTGAAAATTTTCTCCGCTTATTTATAAAACAATACCTTTTTCTTTTCTTCTTGTTTTCCAATTATTTCGTTCTCAAAAAGAATTTTCCTCGGTTTGCGTGTGGATTCCATTATTTCGATATTGAATCGATTTGTTTCCATTTCCCCTTCTTCGCTAAAAGTAATTGAAAGAACCGATAATAAATTTTGCAGATTGGTTTTCGCGGATATTATCTTTTCAAAAATGGCTTTTAATAATAACCGGTACGGAAAACAGATATTTAAATGAAGAATATATGAATAAAATATATAAAGAGAATGTTTGCATCACTGGAACATATGTGCAATAACGAACGTGATAAACAGAAAGACCTAAATTGAAACAAGCGAATTATTATCGAACAATCGGCCTTTCCATTTATTTCACGTTCCCGGTATTTTCATAATCCTAAAATATTAGGTAATAATCGATGAGCGTTTCCTGAAATATGGAAAAAAAAAGCAGTTCCGGAAATATTCCGGGAATTCGTGGAAACGGTACTAAACGGGGATTAAAACATGATTTACGACATTTGCTGCAGCCATAAAACAGAATTAAGAGCGGCATAAGCAAACCTACAACCCCACGGCAAAGCTTTCATCGCAACCTACATATTCCTCGTTATTTTCTACATTAATTATAAGATTAGAGTAGTGGCAAGTTGATTGGTTTGTTGTGTTTTTATGACAGAAGGACAGCAGTGATCATTATGCCTCAAACAAAGTACATATGTATTTATGTAAATTGAGCACTACGCAGATTGAATCAAACAACAATTTATATAAATCGAACACTACGCAGATTAAATCAAACAACAATATCAATCAACGTTTATTGGCGTAGTGATACCAACGCCGATGGTATGGCGTGATTAGATGGTGAAACGTTCGAAAGAAAATAAATATTTCTGCCTTCGGTGGGACCTGAACCCACGACCTTCCACTTGCCGGGCGGAGGCTCTACCCACTGAGCTACGAAGGACAATATATAATCTCTTTACGAACGTATATATATTGTTGCCAGTTATTTCGCAGAATGGTGTAGTACATAGACTACTATTTAAACCAAATTGCAAAGAGACTGGTATTAAATTGATCGAAATGCACGTTGCAGCATATGTATTTATTTTATATAAATCGAACACTACGCAGATTAAATCAAACAACAATGTCAATCAACGTTTATTGGCGTAGTGATACCAACACCGATGGTATGGCGTGATTAGATGGTGCATATGTATATGGTTTAAAATGAAAACATATTAAAACTATAATTGTAAAAATGTATGGTTAAAAGTGCATTAAAACGGAATGATGTAATAAAATCAGATATAAAAAAACTGATATCGAATAAAAAATTTAAAAACGATATCATGATTAAAAAAAACCGCATGTGATAACAAGATTATTAAAATAATTTTGGCTAAAACTAATGACCGTTGTTAGTTAAAATTTTTGCTAACAGATAAAATATGCAGAACATTTGATGGTTCGTTACATATAGAACACTTCGTTTCATGTGGAATCTTCTTCCTTTAAGCAATGTGAATTAAAATTTCAAGAGAGCGTCCTGTTATAAATAATCATCCATCCGCTGAAGCCTGAAAATCGTGTTTACATATCACCATATTCCAACATTAGCTCTCCAGTACTGGATAAAATTTTCTTATAACACTCTCAGTACCTGTTTCTTTTGAACAATTTGTTTCGATGTTACCCTAGCCAATTTTCAATTTTTTTTAAAATGTATATCGAACTGGTTTTCTTACCAAGTTATTCTATTTTCAATTTTGACTTACCTACTTTTTTCTATTTATCTGCTTCATCTTCATTTGACTGGATAATAACTCAAAGGTACCTTTTTTCATCTTTACATTTATCTCTCGTCACGTTTAATATTTGAAATGCATTTTTCCTTTTTAATTTACTGGATGGAAATTGTTAAAAATCGCCACCTTACGTCCCGCATAATTAACTTAAAAATTCTAAAGTTTCGTTGAATATTTTATGCATTAATATAGTAGATGACCCTACTCAATCTTCTGCTTATTTTCCAATTGAGTAAGAGGAGACGTTCCAGCCACTTTATATAAACCCGTTTTAAAAATTGCATTTTTTAAGATTCAAAAATAAAAAATAAAATCATCTTTTAAAATAAAATTGTAATTTACTTTGAATAAAAGCAAAGAATTAAAAAGCATTTTCAACGTTATTATTGTCTTCAATTGCGTTGAACAAATTATATTATTTTTAACTTAGTAATTGTAAGTGCAAATTACCTCAAATTAACATGTGTGGTTTTATTTTTAACTCACTTTAATTAATGTCTATCGGGAAAATTTCAATATCTATCGAGCAAATTACAATGTATTATAGAAACGTCTTTATACATATGTGTTGAACATGCCTTTATATAAATATATGAGTAAAAACAAGCGCGTACTCATAGATTTTTACTTATTATATTAAGGAAGCCGAAGTTTTTCGCAGTAGTGACACTAACCGCCGTTTTGCTAAGTGGTTACGCTTTCCGCAAAGTAGTTTGCACAGGCATATGAAACGGATATGCAACGTTTCTCATTAATTTGATGAATGTCTATATGCTTTTGAAGAGTTTTATTATTATTTTCTGTTCAAATTACTTTCATCGCTATGGGAAAGAGGGTGCGATCTGATACAAATCATAATAATCTTTAGGTAAGATATATCTATTAATTGAAAGGGGGTGGATATGGTAGCACATGGTGTTGCGCATTGAGATGGGGGGCGGTTGTCATTATACTTTTGATTGCATGTAGGATAGAATGGGATATAATCATAGTCCATCATCCGTAACTTATATCTCGACTGAAAATCTAGACAACAGAACTGCACAACCTAACTGTTCCAACTAAACCACTCAACACCTCCACAAGATCTATAATTTTAATCAGAAATAAAGTCATTGTAATCAGAAATAAATACATTGTGATCAGAAATAAATTAACTTTAATCAGAATTAAATTAATTGTAATCAAAATTAAATTAATTGTAATCAAAATTAAAGTATTCGTTATTAAATTAATTTTAATCATTTTAAAATTAATTGTAATTAGAAATCACTTAATTGTAATTAGTTTGAAATAATATTGGTTCACTAAATCGTTCGGCTACCTCATCTTAACATATGTACGGGCTAAGACGAGGCACTTTCCAACTTTTTGCATAAAGTTCAATATCTGCTTGCATCTTCGTAATAAAATAAAACTTTCGTGATATGTGCTGCGGCAAAATATAATACGATAATAAGCAGACCCAAAAAATGACTTAGGTTATCTGTCTGAAATAAAGCAAATTCGAATTTTAAGAAAACCCTCTCGTGCCCGAGTTCCCCCCATGTACTAGAGGAACAACAATGCATAGGAAGCACCAATGCATATACTAGAACAGTGGTTCCCAACTGGAGGTCCGTGGACCACTGGTGGTCCGCCAAAGAGTCCCAAATGGTCCGCGAGACGGGTCATTATTTAAAAAGAAATAATAATTAATAAAAACGCTTATAAAAATTATTATTAAATATTAAAATTAAATATAAAAATGACAGTCATGGTATATTTTTAGTATTTTGCCCCCCTCAACAACTCTTGAAGAAAAGCTGCTACGCTGTTGCATGTAGGGACTTTCTGGTGAAATGTAGAGACTTTCTATTGCTGCCACTAGGGATTTGACCTTGACAGCACTGTTTTGTTTGGCTTTACTGTTGGCAACACTGCTTTGTTTACTTCTATATATCTATTTCTTTCCCCCAAAAAAGTCTTGGCTCCCTTTCTTTATTAAGGTCTTGCAGTCAACTCGTGTAGGGACGGATTTAAAGGTCATTCGGGGGGGCGGTTGATTAATGACTTTGTTTTTGAAAATTATATTTCATTGGATCTTTATCTTGTATTTTTTTAATGTTAAATTTATATTTTAAGGTGGGCGATTACCACCCCACCCACCCACTACCGCCCCTAAACTCGTATGGATTTTTCGAAGTGGTCCGCGGGTAATATTGAAGTGGAAAAATGGTCCGCGGCTTAAATTGAGTTGGGAGCCACTGAACCACTGTGCTAGAAAGTACCAATGCATATGTAGTTCAAGTGGGTCAAAGCATTCACCGAACTAGTCGATGAAAGATTTTAGTCGTCTATCATAAACGAGTAAACTCGTTTGGTGATTTAGTCATTGAACGATATGGAACACCACCTCCAGGGATGGATTTACGATTTTGCCGCCTATAGGCTCTGACATATTTTGCCGCCTGTACGCTCTGGTCGATTTTGCCATCTGCAGGCTCTGACATACTTTGCCACTTATAGGCTCTGACGTATTTGCCGCCTGTAGGCTGATATACGATTGTCGACTAACTTTAACGAACGTAATTATAAGTGCAACAGAGATTTTGGCCCTTTTGTCAACTTCTTAATTTCACACCCCTGGTGGGGGTTTTAAATTCGTCTTTTGGCAAGTATACGGGAATGTGGCGCCTTTTTGGCCTCTCTCTTGAAGCGACGCCCATGTCAGCTCTACTGTTGCCGATGTTTAATTATGCCTCCGAATATAACAATTCAAAATTAGTAATTCAATCAACCGCCAAAAAATTCAGAACGGCTTGCAAATTTCTCGGTGGCAAATTTTTCGTTGAAAATTTGCCGCCGTAGACTACAGCCTACTTAGCACATTGGTAAATCCGCCACTGAACACCTCAGATATGTAGCTGCACGGGCTATACCGCTACACACCTCTAATATGTAGCTGCGCAGTCTATAGCGCTGCACAAGCCATGTCGAACAGCTATGCCAATACGATGCTTGTTTGGATGTTTTATGGCGCAAGAGCATCTGGGCTATACTGCGCCAAATCAAATATGATGCATTGTACGCAACACTAAAAGGGAGACCACTGCCTTTCTGCTTAAGTCTAGAAAAGAAAAATTGTGTAGAAATATGTTTTTTATATATACAGGGTGTTTCAAAGCTAATGCAACAAGCTTTCAGGGATAATAGAAAACATCAAAACAAACACTCTTCGTCATTAAATGCATGATCGCAAGCGGTTATGCGTTAGCGAGCGTTTTCCATTTCTCCACACAAGTGCAGTTTTACACAACGCAAAAACAAGACTGTCGAGAAACATCAAAACAAAGCTTTATTTAAAACAACTGCTTGACATGACGAAATGAAATAAAAATTGCAGACATTAAAAAATGTACAGATTAAATCACATGTACAAACATTATAATCCATCACTACACGTAGAATCTCTTCTGATGTGGCCAACCTTCTGATACTTCTGCCACGACCTGTATCGTGCATGGCAGCACTGAAGGTTTCCCTTTCGAACAGTCGGCGGCACAAACGCGAAAACGTTCCATAATCGGGGACACGCCTGTTGAAGAAACGCTCTCGGTATAGCCTTTGCTGTTTCCTACCATTACCTCTGGCGAGATCGTAAACAAACTGTATATTCGCCTTCTTGACATTGGTATACCGATCCATTCTATGTTACTAATGACCTTGCATGCGAAAACTACTGCTTTTATGCACGAGCCTAAAAGCGTCCTCTAGCGCGTAACCCTTTCACTTGCGACCATGCATTCTATGATGAAAAGTGTTTGTTTCGGTATGTTCTCAAAGTTTATTGCATTAGTTTTAAAACACCCTGTATATGATAACATTTACTATACGAAAAACACTTTTCCTTTGTATGCTTGTTGGAGTACATTTATTCCTAGGTGCCCGCGAAACGTTAGCAAATAGTGGAGAGGGAGCATTACCATAGATAATATTTCTCGGCCTTTGCCACTGAAAAGTTTTGGCACTTAAAACCATACAATCAAGTAGAAACGTGTATCGCAGTTTCACTTTTTAAGTTATGCCCCCAACTGTGATTGATTGATTGTTTGGCTTTTTTATGGCGCAAGAGCATCTGGGCTATACTGCGCCAACCCCTAACTGTACCTATATATGCACAAATCTTTGGATTGATGAACGATTCTGCGCAGCTAATCATATGAAAAGAATGATCCATAAATCCGGTCAGTGTACTCAAATTTGCATCCAATTTTCACCAAAATTGCGCCAAACATATTCCAGGATCTGGTCCATGATGTGCAACTGTAAAAAAAAAGTTAAATGTTCAATTAAATTAAAAATAAATTTCCGTTTAAAGCGTAAGTTATTATTAATTTAATTTAGCGAGAATATTCAGGGAAATTGATATAAAAAACGTAAAAAAATGTTACGAAAAAATGGTGAATTTTTTGTTTTAAACAAAGCATAATTGTGCTTAACGTTTTAAAAAACATGAAGATTAACAAGTTATTTCGACACTGGCGTAAGGTTTAAAACACGACGTTTCGGGAGCCAACTGCTCCCTTTGTCAAGTGAAGGCATTCTGCCTTCACTTGACAAAGGGAGCAGTTGGCTCCCGAAATGTCGTGTTTTTAAACCTTACGCCAGTGTCAAAATAACTGTTTGTTATGGAATCTCCTGGTGAAACTCTGTATTGTTTCGTAACACGAAGATTGATAAAATATCCCAAAGCAAGATAAAAAACGCAAAAGCAGAAAAATACAGGGTCTTTATAATTAAAGTTCCACTTTGAAATGGCCATAAAATGAAAACTACTGGACCAAATGTTACCAAACTTGGTAATAGCTTACAAGTGGTCATGGGATTTTATTTTCCGCAAAAAAAAAATAAATAAATAAAAATAAAAAAAATATAATAAAATGAAAAAAATAAAAGTTCAAAAGTCAACACTAGCGGGAATACGCTGTATGCAGTATCGTTAAACGAAATAAAAAAAATGAAGACATCGGTTTAAAACGTTTTTAATCGTTTCTAAAACGAAACTCTTTGTGGGGTTATGAAAATTGTTTATATTGATAACATAAACAATTTGGCGGAATTGAAAGATGCGATACACCGACATGTCCGCAACATTCCTCCTGATATGCTAAGAGCTGCTGTTGAGAACGCAGTAATGCGATTTAACTTGCTTTCAGAAAATGGTGGACGCCACATTCAACATGCTTTGTAACACGTTTTAGAAACGATTAAAAACGTTTTAAAACGATGTCTTCATGTCTTATTTCGTTTAACAATATTGCATACAGTGCCATTCCTGCTGGTGGTGATTTTTAAACTTTTATTTCTATTTATTTATTTATTTATTTATTTATTTATTTATTTATTGCGAAAAATAAAATCCCAATGATCTCCTGTAAGCTATTACCAAGCTTGATAACATTTGGTCCAGTAGTTTTCATTTTATGGCCATTTATTTCAAAGTGGAACTTGAATCATAAAGACCCTGCCCATACGAATTGATTTGAAAATAATGAGAGACTCAGATGTGTCAAATATTAGAGGAACTTAGGAAAGTATTTTACAGGGTTGATAAATAATGGTGAAATAGAAAATTCAAACGCACATATTACCCATACCTTAAACGCATTATAATTTTCTTTTGATTTTACCTTTTTAGAGAAAACTTGTTAAAGATAACTCTAGTTAAAAAAAAATATTTTGGAACTTGAAACTGAAAACTGAAAGTTAGATGAATATTTATTTACAAAAAATCCCACATTTCTTGCCTCCGTACCATTAAATCTGCCTTTCTGTTATAATCAATTATTAATCGTTGAGTGAAAAACAAACATAATTATCTCAACAGCTTATTTCGCATAAACTAGCTCATGTTTAACCGCTCATTACTTAGAAATGGTTTTACGGAATAAAAAGATTTATCCGGTTTGGGGATCAATTACACAGCGTGCGATCAAATATTTCTTTTAAAAAATAAAAATGGTTTGTCGTTAACGAACACTTTATTAACTGAGCCCTCTTTCATGTGTGTGTGGTTTATGTTCCTCAATTTTTGCTTCTAAATCGGGATAATTTTTCTGGCAGCGAAACATTTTCGAATGATTTATTTGTTTAAGTCTTATCTTTTGTTTCTTATCCCAAAGAAGTTAAGAAGCTTAGCTGTGACACTCACAAGGGAACGGCTCCAAGTGCCCCCACCCCTCGGATTGATTTGATATTTGGTTAGTAGATAGCTAGTAAGATGGTAAAACATATAAAAAAAATAAAATCTACCCCAATAGACATCCAAGCAGAGGCAGAAGCCATTAAAATTTGGCGAAATATTGTATTTTTCGCCACATTTGGCAATTTTTCATGAAATTTCATAAAATATCCATTGCTTCGCTGAAATCATCAGTTATGTTTACATATTTTACCATCGTACTAACTATCTGCTGACCAGGTATCAACT
Organism: Dysdera silvatica; assembly: GCA_006491805.2. Taxonomy (NCBI): domain Eukaryota; kingdom Metazoa; phylum Arthropoda; class Arachnida; order Araneae; family Dysderidae; genus Dysdera; species Dysdera silvatica. Next base: position 53,119,147 of record QLNU02003225.1, on the reverse strand, counting down.
CGATTTGGGGAGACACCTGGAGTAATCTCCTGTTTGGTTTTTTCAGGATAGGCCCATTGCTCTCCTGCACACATTTGTTATAATTAAAAATTTAGCTTTTTTCAACTTAAATTCTAACTTCGTTCGTTTGGACTTAACTTTCCGTTATTTTTATGCAGTTCGTCCCACTAGCGAATCAGCTAACAACCATAATTTTGAAGGTAATGTCTTTGCAACATAAGCATCGTGTAGAACTGATTATTCAGATATCTTTGAACCAAAGACACATTCCGTATTTCAGATTGTTTACAAAAAATACGGTTTTCAGTCATGAATGTAGCATACACACAGGAAAAACAATTCACAGGAATAAAAAGGAATTGAAGAACATATATCAGCTATCTTCATCCATAACACGCATTTATATAAGCGACCATTGCGCTTTTTCGGTGTTTTCCAAAGGAAAATATAAAATTATTGGAAACTATAGCGAGTATTACAATTAGAGATCGACCGATGGCAAAATTTTAGCCGATGGGCCGATACCGATTTTTTACAGATTGTTCAATTTCATATCATCGCCGATGCCGATTGAAAAAAAAAAAAAAATTTTATGTGTGTATATATACACTGAAGTGCCAGAAAAACTGGTACAGGCGTGCGTATGCAAATAACGGAGCTTTGCAACCAATCAGCGTAACGCGATGCTGTCGGCAGCACCTATATAAGACAAGAGATGTCTGGCAAAGCTGTTAGATCGGTTCTTGCCGCTACAATGGCAGGTTATCAAGATTTAAGTGATTTTGAACGTGGCGTTATAGTCGGCACAAGAGAGATGGGACATAGCATCTCCGAGATAGCGACAAAATTTGGATTTTCGCGTACGACCATTTCACGGGTATACCGTGAATATCAGGAATCCGGTAAAACATCAAATCTCCGACAGCGGTGTTGCCGGAAAAAGACCTTGAAAAAATGGGACTTTCGACGACTGACGAGAATCGTTAAACGAGATAGACGTGCAACACTTCCTCAAATTGCCGCGAATTTCAATGCTGGGGCAACAACAAGTGTCAGCGTGCGAACTGTTCAGCGAACCATGATTGATATGGGCTTTCGAAGCCGAAGGCCCACTCGTGTACCATTGTTGACTGCACGGCACAAAGCTTTACGCCTCGTCTGGGCCCGCCAACACCGCCATTGGACTGTTGATGACTGGAAACACGTTGCCTGGTCTGACGAGTCTCGTTTCCAATTGCATCAGGCGGATGGACGTGTACGGGTATGGAGACAACCTCATGAATCCATGGACCCTACATGTCAACAGGGGACTGTTCAAGCTGGTGGAGCTTCTGTGATGGTATGGGGCGTGTGCAGTTGGCGTGATATGGGACCCCTGATACGTCTAGAGACAACTCTGACAGGTGACAGGTACGTAAGCATCATGTCCGATCACCTACACCCATTCATGTCCATTGTGCATTCCGACGGACTTGGACAATTTCAGCATGATAATGCGACACCCCACACATCGAGAGTTGCTACCGAGTGGCTCCAGGAACACTCTTCTGACTTTAGACACTTCCATTGGCAACCTAAATCGCCAGACATGAACTTCTATGGATTTGTGGACTGCCCTGCAGGATTCCTGGTGTGAATTGTCTCCAAGATACCTTCAGACATTAGTCGAGTCCATGCCACATCGTGTTGTTGTCGATGTTGACATGGCTCTTAACATGGGTTAACTAAACAGTAAGGAAACCCTTTTGCAAATTCCTGAAGGAAATGGGGGGGTGAAGAATTATTGAAGTCGAGGAGAAGACGCGCAGGAGCAAACAGTGGAGTAACACGCTCGTCCCTCCGCCCGCAATATATGGCCTTTACACTTCTGTTTCGAAGTGAAGTTTTCCACCGAACTTACATCCTCTCACAAAGTACTGTTATGAACATACATATTGCTTTTACCGGATGTATGTTCTCGTTCGTATTAGCACGGTTTTAATCCATCGTACAACGCCTACATTTCGGGAGAATATGAGCCCATCTCAAATGCCCCAAATACAGAATCTATGGGACAAGGTAAATGCCCGGAGGTCTTTGATATTTATATATACACCTTCCACGCGGGTACTCTCGCACCTAAGCCGGCTGAAGTACACAAAATCACAGTCGGCTAAGTACAAGTGGCAACGATAACCAATCCGCAGCTACCACCATGTCATATGTTGTGACGTCACAAACGCTTCCTAAATTCTGTGACTTCGTATTTATTATATGTAATTTTATAACGAAAAACTAAAAGTTTCCGGATTACGGATCCCTATAGGGTTTGGAATTCCGAATAATTGGCCTTAAACTGTAGTATTTTTAAAATTAGTATATTTTGCAAACACAATTTTATTCACACTATAAACTGTGGAAAGCTATCTGTACAGTACGCAAATTAGGTATACTAAGCAGACTTATCCAATATCTCTTTCCTTTTTATTTCAAAGGTTTAGGCAACGTTTGGGTAAAAAGTATCGAAATTCACAAAACTATGATAAAAAATACTAGTTTAAAAATAACTCTAGGAAATATACACTAGAAAATATCTGATAAGAAAACTGGGCAAAGAAACAACAAATGCCTTTTATATCATACAAATATCCAACTAGAAAAAATTTAAAATTGGAAAGTTTTCTTGCATTATTTTCTTGTGAAACGATTTACTATTTTTGTATGTAGAAAAGTCCCTTGATACGAATACATGGAATGTTTATCGTTTTGCCCTGGAATCGCCTGTCGTTTCGCCGATATGAATTTTAATATTGTCTCTTTCTGGACAGATTTGTATTTTTAGAGTTGAAAAGATAAGTTCTTGAGTCATTTGTCCCGAAAAGGGACTTTTCTGTCACTCGATTTATAGCTGTCCTAGTCGAAAACTCCGTATCTGGTTTTCTTCTGCTTTTTATCTTCTTACTTCTTCTCCCAAATCTCAGCTGAGGAAGACATGGCAGTTGCAAAAGTTGTTGAAATCGACATGCGGATAAAACTACAAATCAGATTTCCTGATACGTGAAATATATAGGAAGCGCTTTTTTTAGCTAAAAGTGAAACAATCCCAAAACATTTTGGCTGAAGTTTCCATTACCCTTTCCATTTCTGTATTATACAGGGTGCTTTTAAATTCTCTAACAAAAAATAAATATGTATTCTTAAGGTATTGAATAACGGTTTGGAAAATCTGCCACCAAAAATTTCAGCTTAGTGTTTTTCAACTGAAGCATATCCGAATCTGACAATTCTTGTTCAAATCAAATAGTGAATCAAGGTAAACTTGTATGTCCCGAATATTTTTACCAGGACTTACCCAGCATGCTTTGTATAGGACTTTACATAGCATAATAGGACATACGTTGTATAGTACTTTATGCACTTTATCGTGAAATTTATTTCAGGTTTACGATTACGATATAAATGTGAACTATGAGGCTGCCTTGTTAGCATCTAATTTTTACCTTCAATTTCTCTTATTCGCATATGAATCTAAGGAAGAATTAATTCCATGCTATTTTCTGTTGATATTTAATTGCCCGTTTAATTAATTTAATTAAAATATTTTAATTACCCATTTAATACCCAATTAAATTCTCGTTTCCATTGATATTTTAATTGCGCATTTAAAAATTCATTCTCGTCGATACGTAGATTAAACTTTGAATACTATAAAGGTTCCTTACAAAAAAGTATGAATGAAGGATCGTAAGGAATAATGAATGAGCAAACATAACATATATATTTACGAAATCGTTAACTTATTAATTACATTTTTAACTTATTAATTTCATTATTAATTTAGTATTTACGTCTTTCATTTATTAGTTATATTTTTCATTTATTAGTTATATTTTTCATTTATTAGTTACGTTTTTAACGTTTTAGTTATGTTTTTAATTTTTTAATTTAATTTTCAACATATTAATTTCATTTTTAATCCATTAATTACTTTTTTGACTTATTAGTTATATTTTTAACTTATTAATTATATTTTAAATTTATTAATATATTTTAATTTTAGTCAAATTGGTATATAGTCTGGCCGTTTAAGCTCATAATGAAGGCTCAACCAAATATTTAATTATTCGATTAAGTTATGTATTAAATTATGCGGAGAAAAAAATAATGCACGGCTATACGGCTTGTATGTGTACTTATATGTCTTTGCACGCCAATGTCGAACGCATGCATAATAAACATAAAATAGTATTGTAAAGAATAATACTATTTAAAAAAAATATGTGTCAATGAATTGTTGATGAAAGATAATTGTAGATTAATCTAGACTTACTACATTATGTCGAAAGAAATCTGTCAAAATTTAGTGCTTTGCCATGAATCCCAGCATTTGCGCCCATACGAGTACATCTAGTGGGGACTTAGAAAAATGAACGAGTACTTCTAGGGGGCTGAGAAAAATTATTACCTCCTTCTCAAAGCTGTCGAGAATTTTAGTGAATGTACAAGATACCAAAACGCTACAAAAATAATTGATACTGCTTGACAATTAGTAATGAGCTAAAAAGTACCTTATTTTAAAATGTGACTGTAAAACTTTTGAAAGTAAATGCATGGTGAGTTCAGGCAAATCACATTTTTAAACTGCTAAGGGCTCCAGCCCTCTCTGCCCACCCACCACCATGGATTTAGGAATGGTGGCGTTGAAGTGGTAAAGTGTTCGTTTACTATGCAGGAAATCTGAATTTGAATCCAAATAGTAGAAAAATGCTTTCTATTTTTACATTGGTGTTTCATAATCCAGGATTCGATTCCGTAAGTTACAGGGGTTGGGATACCCCAGAAAATTGTAACTTAACCTACTATAATCTTAATTGCCTTTTCCATGGCCACAGATCACAAATCCAAGCTATTATCACTTTTCAACTCACCACTCATTTTTCAATTTGCTCTAAAACTGACAAAAATTTAGCATGCGAATACCCTTTGGACCAGTCTCCATTCTGTTTTAAAAATATATACACACACGCGATTCACCATTTGCTAACCGAAATTGGATGGATCGATAAAAGTTAATATTGCAGAAAATTACTCGGGAAAACGGTTGCTATTTACGCACAAAACTAATGAGGTATATTGCGATGAAATGCGCCAATGAAGTCAACCAAACCAAACTTTACCAAGCCAACCAAACCAATAAAGCTACGCCAATCAGTGAGGTCCGTGTTTGTATGTAGAATGAGACTGAAACTCAAATATAATTTCCTTTATTTGCTGGTCAAAAGGAAGTCTTGTTAAAGGGATAATGAGGCGATTTCATGTGCTTCACTGTTCAAGCAGTAACGAATCCAAGGGGTAGAAGGAGGGGGGGAAGTTAGGGGAAATTCCCCTCCCAAATCTATAAAAATGCGGTGGAAATCGGTTATAACGAGCGCCAGATTATAACGACCAACCACATATAACGACGGAATTTTTACAAAAAGTTTGATTTCCTTCTTTATTTTTAAATTCCCATTTAAATCCGGAGCCAAAAAGACTTGTTCGCTAATAGAGGTTAAATGTTATTACGCCTAATTATGTAAGATATTATTACCCTTTCCAGGATAACACAATTGCCAAATAATAGTCAACACACAAAGCCACCGGGGCGAGTTTTTTGTGAGTTTTTCATAGGGGATTTTTTATTACCAATAAATTTGACACCCACATATTATTAGCTCAATCTAGAGCTTTTTTTTTTTTTTTTTAGGAGAAAAAGAGACGCTTTCCCCATCCTGGATTCGAACCAGGGTCCCTCCGTTTAGCCCGGAGTGTCTTGGACCGCTAGACGAATGAGGACAGGAAACAACGCTCTCTTTCTCCGTATGTAAAGGTGTTAAGGTATTATTACCCTCCGCAGGGATAACACAATTGCCAAATAATGGTTAACACACAAAGCTTAATTCTTATACCAAACAAAATCCATATTTTCCTCGCTACATTTAAAAATCTCTAAATGCTGGCTCGTTTTAAGTGGGTCCTGCTGTACTTTACACCTACCTCCCAAAAAAAATCCATCTCTGTCTAGTTCAGGTGAAAATCGGATCATTTGATACAATGAATCTAAAACATGTGGACATGTTTTAAAAAGCATGCACGATCATTTTCTCAAGGTCTTTAGAGTTAAATAGAAGATTTTTGTTTGAAAGTATTCTCTGATTCGTAAACGTTTATTTATATACATAAGTCAACACACACATTGTTTGGATACAACTTTTCCAAAACATATCAGTCTCCTTATAATAAATATTAATACAATCGATATTGATTGGTGATGCCATATAGTCCACATAAGCACGGTGATCGTTAAAGGGATTAGTAGATTTGTGTCGTATTTCGACTTTTAACTCTTTGCACGTAAAAGCGAAAAGTCTGAATGGTCCAATAAGCGTAAGTACATCTTTTGACACCACTAAAAGTTCCTTTCCCATTATACTAAGTAGCGTAGCTAGGGGGGGTTCCCCCCCACACACACACACACACACGGGCGCCACAATTTGGGGGCGGCAATTAGCCTTTAAGAAACAATGACAGGCACAACAATTACGGCAATGACAGTCACTCGCCCCTGGCGGCAAAATATCTAGCTACGGCACTGACTATACCAATGTAAAAACTCTGCATAAGCTGTATAATGAACTGTGTGTATAAACTATTGTAATTCAGAAATCACGTTTAGTAATCGGCCCTGCCCAAAATAATCCATCATTTTTTGGACGTCAAAAAAAACGTAAATTGTTCATTGAAAGTTGTATCCTAATGATAGTGCCAATCGTCATATTATTATCTATGAAAATATCATTATAAGATATCACTAATTTCTGGATTCCTCGTATATAATGACATTCTATAATATGATATTCTATAATATGATATTCTTAATATGATATTCTATGGACATGATATTCTTAATATGATACTCTATAATATGACATTCTTAATATGATATTCTATAATATGATATCTCTTAATATGACATTCTATAATATGATATTCTTAATATGATATTCTATAATATGATATTCTTAATATGATATTCTATAATATGATATTCTTAATAAGGATATTCTATAATATGATATTCTTTCTATAATGACATTTGCCAATTCGCAAATTACATTTCCAATTAAAAACGATTTATTTCACACGCTTTGCTAATGTGGCTCCATCTATTATCATTCCATTAAAATCCAGTTCTCCCAAACGAAGGCATGCTAATGGAATCAGACAATTATTATTTGTTAATTCCTTTAACTAAGTTGCAGTTTTAGATAAAGTAAACTGTTGAAATGGGGTGCCAGTTCAAACGCAGCAAAAAAAATGGAAAAGTAACTAATTCCACTGGCTTACTCTCTTGCAAAGATCAATCAATGAAAGGACTTCCAATATTGCTTTTAAGAATTTGACAAATGCCAGATATCCACCAAATTAAAACGTACTTCAATATCACAATAGAAAACATTCCTTTCTTTAATTAAAAGTTTTGTACCCGGAAGTATATGATGAAAGAATAGTTACTCCTCTTCAGGGGCGGACTGGCCATATGGGCGATTGGGCGATCGCCCAAAGGGTCGACTCAAATTATCATAAAGAAGAAGTGGCGGCTGGTGACTTCAAGAACAGTTGAAGCCGCGAGCAATAAATTTCAGTTTTCTAGCAAAATAATTGTAATTACTATGATTGATATATATATATAAAAGTTTTCCTCGCCCATTCTTGGCGGAAACAGGCTTTGGGACGGGCAGAGCGCCATGTTCCCAAGCCTCTTTTTACATCACTTCTTAATGTGCCATGTCTAGAAACTTCCTGACAATGTGACACGTGTTTAGGATTGTGGCTTTTTGTATTTCAATGTAGGTGTTTGGGTCAATGTTGAGTATCTCCAAATTCGTCGCAAGCGTTTTTGGTACTATCCCTGTTGCTGAGATGACTAACGGGATGATGAGGATCTTTTCCATACCCCATATATCTCGTACTTCATGTCTGAGATCTTGGTACTTGGTGATTTTCGTTGTGTAGGTTGTCTGTATGTTATTGGTGTTGGGATATATATAATAGAAATAAAATACAGGGTATTAGGAGAAAATTTACATACAAAAGGTTATTGTACCAAACTGTGGGCCAAAAGTGTATAAAAAAAATAATATATAGGAATTATATAAAAAATCGACATATTTTAAATATCATATTTTTTTAAATTATTGAAAATATATTTTTACTTTGTCAGTTGGTTTTAAAATATAGGTATTTATGATATAAAAGCATATTAAAAATTTCAGAACTCTAGTGCGCATAGATCTGAAGATAATCTCTGCGCAATATAGAAAAAGTGATTTTGAGAAAAAGAGCGTTCAAGTTGGAACTTGGTAACAAGGTAACATGTAATAGTTATTTTATACAATAGTGCAAGAAGTAATTGAAGAATTTTGATGCGGTTTGTTTTAAAACACTGCCAAAAATCGATATTATTTTTTAAACTAATAAATAAAAAATCGATTTTTTAAAGATTTTAAGGTCCTTTGTCCACGTAAGAAACAAAAACACAACGAAATTACACGCTTCTACTGTTACCACTCAACGTGCCTCGAAATACTTCAGGGTAATTAAATAATTTTAACAGATATAACACTAAACTGTTTGTAGTTTGAATCAAAGTTTTATTCAATTCTTTGATTTAATTTTTTTTCTTTGACCAGTAACACCCCCACAGAAAATTTTTTACCTCTAGAAACCTCTGTGGTAATCAAAAATCTCAATTTTTATTTCTGATCAAGCCATACCTCTGTTTTGGTAATTTTTACCTTTTTCCCCATGCAAAACCTCTAGATTCAGAGGTAAAACCTCTGATCTGGCAATACTAGCTGACATGATGATGCGATAAAAATTTCTCTTCTCTGACAGTACTTGCTTTCGCCGTAAATATTCCATCGCCATGGTAACCATGTTCGCAAAACATTTCCGTTTTGAAGCGAAGCTCTGAATTTCTATCGTCGCTTCATCCGTCCCTTTTTCTCAGCGGGCAACATTTCGTTGGTGCGTTTAACGCGTTTAAAGCGCTGACTTAAAAACGTAGCCTTCTGTTCCTGAATGTAATTCCAATTATATTAAAGGAATTAAATTCAAAAAAAAATAGTGGGCTCAAAATAAAATTTCGAATTTTATTTTTCTAATCAACTTTTAAATTTGATAAAAAATAAAAAGGATTTGGAATTTAAATAAAAAAAAACTGCTCGACCATCCAATTTTTTTAGGTGAAGTGCCGCTTCGCTCGCGTCACCCGACAAGCCGCCACTGTAAAGAGGGCCAGTCCAATGTAACATAGAGGGCCTGTAAGATTTGACATAAAGAGGGCCGATCTGGTTTAACATAGAGGAGTTGTAAAAGTTGGCATTAAGAGAGCCGAACCAATATGGTTTAAAGAGCGCCAGTTTGGTTTGGTATACATATTTAGAGTTTGGATAGAAAGGGTGGGGGCACTGGCGTAGCCCAGAAGAAGCTTTGCGTGGGCGACTGCCCCGTTAGCCGCTCAAAAAAAAAGATGAAGAATATTTTATGTGTTGTTTGTTACGACTGTAATAAATAAAAATCTTACACCAAAGTCTCCAAGTCTTGGAGAAATGCTATCCAGATGTTATTTTTTCCATAAATGTACAAACTACTTTTTCAGTAAGTGTTGCTTCAGCAAAACGTAGTTTTTTATCCTTGAAGCGCCGTCAAACTTGGCTTCGAACGCGGATGACAGAAGAGACTTTTAATACACACCCATAGAGACATTCATATTGATGTAAATAAAGTGATTGACAAATTTTCAAAGAAACCAAGATGGCTCGACTTTGCACTATAAACTTCAAGTTTTTTAAAAAGTTGCTTGTTATAAAAAAAGTAAAATAATTACGATGTTTTTGTAGTTTAAATTTAAACTTGTTCTATTAATTACATTGTAAATTATCGTTTTTGGTTATTGTATATGTCTCCTTTACTAGCTTATCCTTCTGTCATACTTGACTATAATCTACCCTAAACCATATAGTTAAATTGAATCGGCCATTTTGAAAAGGGGTCAACTCCATAGGAAAACAATGAAATATGACCCCTGTTCAAAATGATCGATTCAATTAAAGAAAAGCCCAGCTTTAATTCATTGTCGTAAATTATCTCGCGGGCCAGCGGTTTCTTAAAAAAAAAAGGAAAAAACTATCACTTAACAGCCTCCCTTTAGAGTTTCTTCCAGTTATTTGTTTGTGTACTTTCGATATATAAAGGCTCACCTGTGCTGTCCCCACAATTTTTCCATATTTCTGAGAAAAATCTAAACTTTTTGTTTGGGAATTTTTTTTTATTTCAAACAGTTGTAGACAGGCCAGATTAACATTGTTTGCGGACCGGATTGTGACAGGCCGTATGTTGGACAATCCTGGTATAAAGGAAGGCTAGTAATATAACAATATTTACCTAAACTATTTAACAGTCCAAAACTAAAAATTTTCCAGGTGGGGGCCCCTGAAACCGCCCCCCCCCAATAACATCCTGGATCCGCCCTTGGGTTGGGGGGGAGTCTGCTGCTCATAAGCCTAGACTTTTCAAAATTACTGATGGGGCCAGGCACATACTGTATTATACATGTATACGTATGTATGTATTATACAGTATGTATGCATACTGTATTATAAGAATATTTATACATTACAATATATGTAAAATTGAAATTTATTGTTGGACCCGGGTCCCACGGACCCATATAATGCTACGTTGGTGATACAATACAAAAATATACTGATATGTTTCTACTATTTATATTGTTACTACTATTCTTTATTGCATACAGTATAGAGTTAGAAACCTGCACGAGCTCCGGGCTGCAAGCCTAAAATTAAATTTCAAATACGGGCTGAAATGGGCTGGTTCTCTGAAAATTAATTGGTATATTCATTCAACAGGCCGTAATAGGGTGAAATATTTTTAAAGGTTATAAAAAGATTTCTGCCTTTGAAACTAAATTTTAAGTTTTTTTATTTAAGATTTTTTTTCAAAAAAGGCATACTGAAGGGTCCCATTTAAATATATGCAATTATGAGATCAATTTAGCATAGTTATCAATTAAATGTTATGGTCCAAAGTGATAATTTTTTATTGACTGATAAACTGGAATAAAGAATGCAAAATAATTTTCATCTATATGTAAAACCTTAAGAATGTACACCACATAAATAAGAGAGCCCACGTAGAAGCGGGTTAAAAAATCTTGGCAACTTGAACAAATGCCGATTTTTTTAAAGTTGAAAACGTTTTTACGGAGGTCAATTAGAAAAAAAGCGTCACATTTTTTCGTTATTTTTTAATAAAGGTAGGAGGCTGTTATTGCCACTTTATTGTAGTTGTATCAATAATATAATTATTAGCAGGTTTCAATAGATATTGAACCCGCTATTGCTTTTGGTTTTTCTGTCTGTGGTAAATAAAAAGGACAAGGCAAAGGTCTTCCGTAAATGCAATAATGATGGTTATTGTTAACATCGAAAATCTAACGAGTTACTTGAGAATTAAAAGGTCACCAATTAGAGGACCGCGAATTAGAGGGTTGAGAATTTGAGGGCCACCAATTAGAGGGCCTCGAATTAAAGAGTCGCGGATCAGAGGGTCGCGGATTAAAAGGCCGCCAATCGGAGGACCGCCAATTAGAGGGTCGCGAATTAGAGGGCCGCGAATTAATGTTAATTGAACCCCGCTAAATTTAAATATTGACCTTAGGCAATTTTCTTTTACTTGCTTGTTTGTGTTAAAACCAATGAAAAATGTTTGTTGCCACTATATTCTGGTGGAATCAATAATAGCTACATGAAGAAATGTTAGTTGTGATTAATTCTTTACTTTTTAATTTTGGTTATCATGGTAACCCGAAAGGCACGAAATGCCAGAGGGCGCTTTTTCTCTTTTGTTTATTAGTATTCATTCAAGTTTTGACGGGTACGCACGTAGTTTTTCTATTCCGCTTACTTGACTTGACTTGGGCAGGTGGGGATCGGCAAGGGTGGCCGCCGGAGCCGGGCCAGTAATCCCAGACAGGACTATTCCGCTTAAATTCAAATGTTATTCTTCATTCACCAATGAAGAAATCTTTATAAAAAAGAAAAAAAAACCCTGAAAGAAAAAGTCTTCAATGTTATTGAATACATTTTCAACGTTCTAATATTCAATAACATTGAAGTTTTTGTACGTCAAAATGTACGTCAAAATTTATAACTTTATTGCTAATATGCAGTTTTCAAATTTTCTAAACAAAAGATATGAATTCATAAAAAAGTTCGAAGGTCAAGATACTGCATCATATATTTCATAATAATATACCTTCAGTTTGAAGTATGTTATAAAAGTCCATAATTCGACAACGAGTTCTCACGAATATACTACAAATAAGTATATTTCGTTCTGAATAAAAGTATCAAATAACTACTCATTTAAACTCATCGGGTCCCACCGAAGGCAGAAATATTTATTTTCTTTCGAACGTTTCACCATCTAATCACGCCATACCATCGGCGTTGGTATCACTACGCCAATAAACGTTGATTGATTGACATTGTTGTTTGATTTAATCTGCGTAGTGTTCGATTTATATAAAATAACTACTCATTGCTGAGATTTCACGTTGAGCATTATGGTACGTTAGGTAATTAATTAAAGCAAATTAACCAACAAAGTATTAAAATAAATGAATTAATCAAAGTAATTAAATTAATTAATGTAATCAAATAATTTAATCAAATTAATTATCATTGTTCTTGCATTGGGCCGTTGAAATGCAAAAACACCCGGGCCGCTGTTAACGGCCCAGTCCGCCCCTACTCCTCCTCGATTTTGATTCTAATTAAAACATCATACTCGCAGTCCCGGATTTGCATATAAGCCAAGTAAGTCCGGGCCCAGGGGCCCGCAATTTTGTAGGCCCTCCTTGGGGACCATGGTGGTGCTTGATATAATATAAATTTAAGAATTCTTTCAATCTTATTTATTGACAAAAGTCCCATCTCATTGCTTATAAACCTGATTAATATAGACAACGAACTTCAAATAAAAACTCATGATTTATTGATTGATTACCGCGGAAGCCACATTCCTTAGAGGTCCATTCTCTTCTTCCGGCCAGGGACCCAGAAAGTCCTTAATCTGGCCTTACAAATTATAGACGCGTTCGGGCTCATTTTTCGAGGCCCGAGCCCAAAACTTCAAATATAATTTTAACCACTTAACGTGCGATTTAAATTTTTAAAAAAAATTCTAAACCACATTTTCATATACTCGTATTTCTACACTCCTCGAAAACAAATCACATAATGGCATTCCTTGTAGAATTTTGATCTTGGAAAGTTAGTTCCGGCTTCACTTGTATCCGTCGCATGAGCCCATCTCATCTACTGCATATTTGGAGTGCGACAATCTAGAAACAAGAACGACTGTAGAAAATAGGCCTGGATAGATCCACACTGAACACACGCTTCTTCCATCAAAACCGTTTGAGAGGTGAAGACGCTCCGACGTATGCAAGGGCGAATACGGGGGAGGGGGTCACAGGGGTCATGACCCCCAAAATATATTTTTTCACTGTAAAAAATTCCAACTTTCATGATAAATGAAGGGTGTTATTCCAAGACCATGGCAAATTCTGTCCTTGACTGACCTCCAACTGAAAGTCTGTGTCCGCCCTTACATGTACGCCACATATAACCAATCCTTAAACATTTCACACGTTTTATCTATTTTCAATAATTTTAATCATTACCCGTCACTATTTATGTATTTCTGCATACACAATTAATATTTCTGTATATGAAATGGGAGAAAAAATGTACTTTTAACTTATTTGTGACCATGCATGGGTTAGAAAAAGAGAAGTATCTGCACACAAAAAGAAAAATTTTAGAGTAATCCATCTCTCTTAAAGTAAATGTCAAAAACTTTCCTTCAACTATGGGTCCATTTAAATGAAAGAAAATCTGGATATCCAGTCGCAAAAGAAAAAAAAAACATCTAAGAGAAGAAAAAGTTTCTTATGTCTCTTGGTCAAAACAAAAAAGAGATGCTTTTTATTTTATGGAAAATCAATAGGATCGTTTCGTTTTAGAAGGAAGCATTCGTGAGACATCGTCTCCCAACTTCATCTTATCGATTTCAAGACTTTTGTACATCGAAGAAAAGTCTTGTATCTGATATCGAGACTTCTAATTTCGACATAGACTTCTTCTAGTCCTTTTTCATTTCTTAATAAATAAAGTAGATAATTACAGTGTTTTTGCCATAGAAATCATTGTAAGCATAATTTTTATGTTTTTTATGATATGTCGCGTTAATATTTTAATTTTGTCATTACATTTAGAGCGTTTCCAGTAATGTCACCCTCCATAGGTTATAAGGAAAACAAATAATTGTATTTGGGGAAATATGGGAAAAGTAAATATGAATAAAATGGAAATAATGCAGAAAATATTTATTAAGATTCCTAATAGTAATAATACTCAATTGCATGGGAAAATAATAGCTGGAAATAATAATATAATGCCAATCTCAGAAATACATAGATACTATATACTTAACGTGATGTATGAAAGAATAAAAAAAAATAAACATGAAGATACTATAATGATTCAACAAAAAACATTATAAGCATAACCAGAGATAAAGATAATTTTTGAAATTGTATTGTGCATAAAGGACCAAAAGTTTGGAATTAACTTTCTGACGATCTTAAAACACTGAATTGTCAAGCTCTTTTTCAAAAAAAAATTAAGAATGGAATAGTAAAGGAAATAAGAGTTGGTAGTGGATCTTTCTGACCAATTATTGGGCAAATTAGGGTTATGAGCTCGTTATACCATTTTAGGTATTTACTAATGAGATCCGTTTCTGTGATCATAATACACGTTGCATTTATGTTACCTTTAGATATAATTTACCTCGTTATCTATATATGTGTGCATTAGGTATAGAGCAACATGCATGTGATGTATGCATAGTGTAATACATGGCGTGATAATGGAATGGAGTAAATGATAAGGTGAAACAAATAAAATTTATGTTTATTAAAAAAAATTATTGTATGCAGGTTGAAGCCACCATCTATGTTTCGAATTTTCTTATAAAATCTGCTGAAAGGATTTTGCACTAGAAGAAATTAGGATGTAAAGAAAAATTCATATTATGACATCCAAACCCGTAGCTAGATGCTTATTACGAGAGGGGGGGGCTGAGAAAGCTACAAGAGAGGCTTAATCGTTAATGTTTTGATATATTTTAGTAATATATTTAATAATACTAAATATCTAAGCAGACTAATATATTTAACATTAATGAATAAATTTCTTAACGTAAATTTTTCGTTGAAAATTTCTAGAGGTATACTAAAATTTATCATTTCCCTTATCCTTATTATAATGTAGATCTCGATCAGTGATTCTTAATAGGCTACCCACGATCTAGATGTCGCTTGCGAACAGTAAAAACTTGCCTGGCAGAAAAAGATAAGAAACTGGGGAGGATGTGTGAAAACTGAGTCAAAAATATAATGAATAGTTAAATGTTGATGTTACCAGAAGAAATTTGACATCGCTGTTTTCTCTTTCCAAAATACACTTTTTCTCCAAAAATTGCTTGCAGTATTTATTATATATGCAATCAAAGACGACAATAGGAGGGTGCGAGAGGGCGCGATCACGCCCTGAAATTCTGCAGCAAAAACTAATTTTTCATTGCGGTTTAAATTATTTTTCTCGTTGGTGACAAGTAACTGGTATGGAATTTAATTTTAGCACATTTTCCCTTCCTATTATCCAGTTAGGCTCAAATATCATCCCCCATTGTGGATTTCGGCCCATAGAAAGCTCGCACCCCCAAACGAAATGCGAAATGCCACCACTGTGTGCAATGCTTAATATCCAGTGGGAGGGGGTTTGCCTCCCCCTCCGTCTTCTACGCCACTGGTCTTACAAATATTCCAGTATTCATCTGTATACATAAACGTAACTGGCCTCGCAGTCTTTTTTTTTCAGGGGACTAATTTTTCTTCTTGGGGGCTATTTTTTTTCCAGAAAGGGGGCTAAAGCTCCCTCTTCAATCCTATTCTACTAAATCAGAAAAATTCTAGGAGGTGATAAGCCCCTAGAGACGCCAATATATATGACATAAAAAATTTCATTTCATGTCTTCCTCGACAGGAAAAACCTCCAAAGTGGCGTGATAGAAACTAATTGAGAACCGCTAGGTGGGTGGTCATCCCTCAAAAATGTGAAGTACATAAGATCTACGTTGAAATATTTTGTTATATTTTAATGTAAATAACAATTTCCATTGCATGAAATTTCATACAAAAAAAATTTAAATAAAGTTCAAAAATAATTTATTTTGAAAATTATTTTGGGGTTGATTATATTTATTTCAAGGGATCATCCCCCTAGCCCTACCCTGGCCGCGGCCCTGATGACATGGAAAATCCATTTGAGGCCACCTATTTGTGATGAAGTTAACAATCTTTTGGAGCTGAGATACAAGAGAATATTTTCTCCCTCCCCACGTACGTAAAAAATATTTATTTAAAATTTAAAAGAAATTGCTTTTTCCCTTGCGTTTAATGCATTAATATGTTCTTCATGGATGTCCATTACAAAAACGTAGCGCCCTTGATTCTTTTAAAATATAAGCGTTCAAACAATCGTTGTGAATTTTTGTATGTTGTACGTTATAATTTCTATCTTATATCATAACTAAAGGTAGCTTTTACACTCATATTACTAACTGATATGAATGCGTTTGATATCAAAAATTAAAAAATTTCATAACTACTGAATATCGGTGGCCTCAAAAATTTAACTGGGGGTAGAACATGGTTTCTGTACTTTTGGGCTGAGTTAAGGTATTAAGATTTGGTATGGCAAATAATCAAAACATTACCTCCATTAAATTAATTGTCGATACCACAAAATTTACAGGTAAGTTGTTAATTAATAAACGTTCGCAAACTTGATCAATTTTCTAATTAATGGATGTTCGTAAATTCAATCAATTCATCATGTTAATGGATCTTCTGGGACTGAAATAATTTCCAAATCAATTATTCGATATGCAAGTACTGAAGTCCATTAATTGAATCATCTTTTCAGTAAATTCATTTCATTCATGACTTAAAAGCTTCACTAATTAAAATAATTCGTTAATTTTTTAATTTCTTTCAAATTCAGTCAAAATTTTCTAACCGATCCATTTTTTTCCGAAGACTGGACATTTTTTTATCAATGTAAATAACATCAAATTTTAATGAGTGCAATCGCACTAACCGATATTTGATTGATTTTGACTAATTTATAAGTTTATAATTTCTCGCGAATAATATTTATTTTGTACTCCATTTAGGAAATTATCTGTAATGGAAACATACAAATTCGGACAATACATTAAAAAATTTTTGTCTGCAAAAATTGACAAAAAGAAATTATGCATAGACAGTTGTCCCGTAACTGTAGAGATAACTGTGGAGATAGTAACTGTAGAGATACATATATATAAATAAAAGAAAGCATAAAAGGAATAATCTTTTTGCAAAATTGCATGCAAACAGCTAATAATTATTATAAGTGTTATTAAAATAATTATTATTATAAAGTAATAAAACGAGATAATCACTCGTGTTTTCTTAAAGCTCTAGGCTTAGTTACCACGTATTTATCCTATCGAATAAAATTTAAATGTCACTAATTCTTGTCGAGCTGGAATCATAGCTATTTTTTTCTAATTCCACCTTTTCAGTCCGATAAAAGACTTTTGTTTGAACTGCAATTGTAAGTGCGCTAAAGTAATTCTTCGAGGTGTCTAAAATTCATAATTATTAAAAAATGGGATTAATTAAAAATAAATTAATAATTTCATCAATATCATCTGCACAGCATTCGTCAAAACGTGAAATGTGTATATTCTATAACCAATATATTCATTCTATAATGAATATATGTTTTCTGTAATGAACATACGTTTTCTATAATAAATATATGTTTTCTGTAATGAACATACGTTTTCTGTAATGAGTATATGTTTTCTGTAATGAATATATTTCATAATTAGTATGTATATTTTGTAGTTTATATATGTACTCTGTTAGTGGAATGCAATTTACCTAATAATTAACGATGATCACAGTGACATGGAGTATTAAACACATCTCTTCCGTCTTACAGTTTCTATTTCGATTCCGAAAAGATAAATTGATCACGTGATTAAAAGATTAATTTTCAGTCACCGATCACATTTTAGATGTCTTATGAACAGCGTTAAGGTAAAAATGTTGTAAACTGGAAGATAAGTCTAGTATGTAACACACTATGTATGTAACTTGCGCGACATAATTGTTCTTCACGCTTTTACCCCAATTACGCCTAATTTCTATCCAATGGATTGGAATGCTACATAGAATTTGATAGAATTAAATTCCTAATTGTTCGAAAGCCATGTTAAACAGGCTGTCCCACCTCAAGTTACCTTATAAATAATTTATAATGGCCAAATCTGTACATTTTACAGAATTTGGTTATGATATGGGTTTAATATGAACCATAAAAAAGCTGCCTTAGCAATCATTAATAATGAATTGAATTATGTTGTAGGTAGGTGGCGCTATTGCTGATGTTGAAAGATTACATCTGATGTTGAAAGATTAGGTCTGATGTTGAGAGGTTAGGTCTGATGTTGAGAGGTTTCTCCATCAGAAAGGTTACGTCTTCAGAGACCAGTACCAGTGGCAAAGAAATCATCAATATTACTCTATAATAATGTTCAAATACTGGAATACAGGTACGAATGATAAAAGAGAGCGCGACTTACCGAAATTTAGGTCGATGCCTGAGGAGTTTTTCGTCGATTTCATAGCCATTTGCATTTATTGGCCGAAACGTACAGCATTCCAATATCTAAATGTGGTCTGCTTTTGTGTTTGTTATTGCCCATTTGTGGTAGCTTGCGGAAACCGGAATCTGAAAAGCAAAGTATTAGATAAGGTACGTTTTCTGAGCGAAAAACGTTGTTTTCAAAGGCCTGATTAATCTAGCGTCAAGATCGACATCTCGGGAAAATGTTATTTTTACTTTTTCGGCAAAGTTCGAAATAGTGTTAAGATATTTATCTTCAACGCAGAGGGTTCAGAATGCATTCGAAGAATTCCGAAAGCAATGTACATCTTGTCTGAAAGAAAACGAGAACTTTTCTTGCTTCGTCATCTGACAAAAAGATTTCTTTTTTTTTCCGTAACAAGCAAGTAATTTTAGAAGTATTTACCAATGCAAGTTCACGTTTATTCAAAAATGCGACGAGTTTCACGTTTTGATAATAAAGCAGACGCATAAATTTTCCCACTACATTAATTTCATATACAATGTCCAAAATTAGGGCAACAGATATAATATGTATATTTCGACTGTATTTCATTTGTCATTTCCGCACACGCCATTAATTTCAACCAGTTACATGTATCTTACTTCTGTTTTATTCGCAAGTATGTAAACTGGCCCATAACGTACATAAGATTAATGCACTAAGCATCCATTGCTTTATTGGTTAGCTGAATTTTACATTTAAAAAATTATTAAAAAACAGTTCTGATAATCTAATGTTTAAAATATTGGAAATCAGCCCAAATATCAGCCTAATCTTACAATATTTTAAGATATATTTCATTTAAATGAAAATATTTTAAATGCGTTGTTGGATGCTTCGTTTATATCGCTGTGTGTGTTTGATGATGTGCCTTAAGAAATAACGCTAGATATGTAAATAAATAAATAAATAAATCAATCAGTCAGTCAATCAGTCAGCCAGCCAGCCAGCCAGTCAGTCAGTCTGTCTGTCTGTCTACACACACACACACACACACACACACAGCAGTCGGACTAACTGATCTCTTGAACAACTAATATTACTTATTTATTTCAATCCAGTACATTATTCCCCATCTCAAACACTTCACTATCACCTTTACTTATAACAAGGTTGGTGCTATGAATAACCAATATCGTCAAAATGTAATACAAACAAATGTTATCTCAGATAAAATGTACAGTTGATGAAACTATTTACATTGTACCTGGGCAGTACAGGGGAAAAGACTTTGACATCTGACGAAGCCCATGCTGCCCAAGCTTTCCGACAGTGAGTTTCAAAATAAAAGAATATATTATCATTTATGCAAACAAAAGAAGAATGAGAAATAAAATCATAATCTATTTAAATAACTATGCAGGCGCTTTTTAAATAAAGAGAGTCAAGTCCTTTTACTTCATTGGGGAGTCTGTTCCGCACCCGAGGCCCCAAGGAGCCAATAAGTGCCAAGGCTTCTGGTAAAATTGGGTCTGAAGTTTTGTTCCGTTCGAGTTGCACGTCCGTGTTCCAGCAGACGTGGTAGCGAGGTGTTGCTGTCATTTCTATTATAGTCGAACACGAAAAGTACAATTTTAAAGTCTAAAAGTTTAGCCATTGTGTCTGCAACCACCAAAATGGCGGCCAAGTACTCACCTGACGTCACTCACGAAAGCTTGTCACAATAGGATGAGCCATCTAGGTCTCTCTAACTATATCTATGGTGTAAACCGTAGCTCAGTTGGTAGAGCATCCCACATGTAATGGGGAGGTCCCAAATTCAGGTCTTGCTCTCTTTTCTTTTCTCCCACTGTCGTGTGTGATTTTCTAATTTGTATATATTACCGCACTCCAAAAATGTAATCCGAAGTTAGTGTGACGACTTAACGCAACCTCTAACAGTAAGCCACGACACATTTATGTAAGACAAAGCTTGCTGGGAATCGCCAACATATACAGTGTTTGCTCCCAATAAATGACGCTCATAGAACCAGACAATTTGTCCCTTATATAGAGGTACCCCTTCTTTGGACGTATCCATTAAGGGAAGTAATATATATATAGTCAAACTCTGCTGATGTATCAAATTTTTAAAGTTCCTTCAAGGGTTATTTGTGCATGATGAAGTATCATTTATATGGTAAAGAATTTTTTTATTTTTTTATTTTGTAAGTCCTTTGAATGTCGTTATAAACGGATCAGGCTACATATTTATATAAATTTTCAAAAAAGCAGAACAAAACTTAACTTAGTAAAACCTTTTTTTTAAAAAAACAGTAAATGAAAATCAAATTATTGACAACAAATCTTTTTTTCCAGAAAATAATTGAACGTCCAACAGAAATAAGATTTACTAAGAGTTAATGTCTACCTGAATTGAAGAGGATTACCCAGTTGAGGCAGGATCCTATTGATGACTTTCAGTACCATGAAGAACGCAATAAAGCTACATATGACCCTCATTATTTTCTATGATGTGCAGCGAGTAATAATGGATCTCATAACGCTAAGAGCAGTTCTTTCATCACATTGAATTTCGGCGAGCAACCTATCATTATCTAGTACACAGAACCTAAATTGAGCTGCCCTTAAGTGATTGGTTCGCTCCATCAATTGTTTACAACATTATTTTGGAACACTATGTGATTATGCTTATTTCGGAATATTCCCGCATTACCTTTTCACACCAAGTGACAACACGACCGGAATATCCATGTCATATTATTTTTATTACGCCCCAGTAATTTCAGGTTTGTATTTGAAAAACAAAATCATAATTTGAAACCCATATTGATCCAGAAATTCCATTCTCAGTGCTTTATAATGCTTCAGCGTTATAAAAAAAAGCACATATGCCATACTCTCCCTCACATATACTTCACAGTAAACCCTTTTAAAAAGTATGGTTTACACTGGTGAAAAAGACACGATGTTACTTATAAATTAAATACCTTGTAGATAGCCATTATATTATGTAACATAATGGCTATCATCATCAAATGTCTTCCATTTCTTCTGATTAAATGAAAAAACTATATATGTTGTGTGTTTAAATATAATACGATGATTCAGTTGAATAGCCAGGTATATGTATTTACTATAATCGTACAAAATTATATACAACACAAATAAATTTGTGTTTTAGTTCTCGAATTCAGTTTTCAGGATTTACTTCGACGGCCCTGTATATTAACTCGAACTTTCTGATTATTATACATAATAATTAAAACTCTATTCATTATATACAATAAATAAATGCTGTAATCTTTGTGAATAATTTAAATTGAAGGAAATAGTTTAATTGGATAATTTTCATGTCTATATTTTATTTATTTGGCATTTAGTGGGTGCATGGAAGTTCAGGCTTGGATGCCAAAAATACTGTCTTTTATTCCCCACGAAAACCAAAATAAAGCATGTCCCGGTGGCTTTGTGTATTAACAATTAGCAAATATATATTATATTCATATATAATTAATATCTAGCAAATTTGGTAATTGTATTAACCTTGCGAAGTGTAATATTATCTTACAACCCTTGAATACAAAGAATGGGGGGAACATCGTCCTCGTGTCCTAGTACTCTAACCTGTTAAGGCACTCTAGTACAGACGGAAGATCCCCTGTTCGACTCCGAGGCGGAAAGGTATCCCTTCTTCTTCCTTCCAAAGACAGCTCTAGCTTATAAACTGGAGTGCCAAAAGAAACTCCATTGAAATTCCTTTGAAGATTGATTGTTTAGTTCAGTATCGTCCATTTAAAATTTTAGAAGTTTGTAATATCATCCATTAAACAAAGACGCCAGGAACAAAATTCGGACTTTTAAAATATGGACCCTTCAAAAAATAATGGAGCTAAAGTCGGCTGACAGGATCATTAACTCAGAAATCCCGATAACTTCAGATCGAGACGAGCTATTATCGATACAATATTAAGAAAAAATAGCATATTATGGACAAATAGTGAAAGATGAAAAACACAAAATGCTTTAATTTTAACTAGAAGAAAGACATGACCGAGAAGAGACCTTAGCCGTAATCCAGATAGCACAACACGTCCCTAGGACGTCGTTTCTTGGTCCTGTACGTCCATACTTGGTCCTGGAGCAATGAGGATATGTTTCAGACGTCCGTAGGGCATTCATATTTGGACGTCCGTAAGACGTTTGTTTCGGACGTCCATGGGACTATATATATAGTTCAATGGATCGCCGTAACGCGTCCTAAAAATATCCGAATAATGTCCATAAAACGTCCCAAAACGAAATCCTACTTTTGTCTAAAAAAGCGCCGTAACACATCCTGAAAATAATATCCAAATAATGCTCCTAATACGTCCTAAAAGAAGATTCTATTTTTTGTCCTATGAGCCGCCCTAACACATCCGAAATATATTCAAGCGGACATCCCCAGGACCTTCAAAACACTTACTTCAAAAGTGGATATAGACCACCGTAGGTCGTCCCACGAACGCTCAAAGGTGTACTTTGAATGTCCTAGGGACGTTGGGATGTCCACACTGGATGTCCAGGAGACGTCCTCGGGGCGTTTTTGTGCTATTTGGGAAATTGCATAAAGTAGATAGTATTTTTCTGAACCCGAGGCGTGCTTTGTAGCACCTTTAAAACTATTTCATTTTTAAGGATACCCTAAATTCACGACTTAAGTACTAATTCTCTTTTAATAACTGGGAGAAAGCAGCTCTTTCTTGTCTGTTAACATTAAAAAATTAAAGCATTTTTTTTTATACTAAGTAAATATTTAACCTGAATTTTAAACAGGAGGAAAGCTGGTCAAAACCTAATAAAAAAAGGTCTTTTTAAATAACGTTATGAACGAATTTTGCCCTCCAAAAAATTCCACTCCAGACTTCCGTTTTTTTGTCACTTGCATACAGCGGCGATTCTAGTCAAAAAAAAAAAATCTGGGGTGCCAAATTCCTGCCTACATGCGCCTTCGGCGGCACCCGTGCACATAGGCAGAATAATAAAATCCGTTTATATTAGGGGAGCCATGGCCCCCTCGGCCCTATCTTAGAACCGCCACTGCTTACATACATTAAAGCATATTCTTCTACTGCCCACACACCCGTAACTATTCCTTTTAAACCAACAGTTTCGTTGCGCCATAAAACTATAACCAACCAACTAAGCCAATATTTCTTTTCTCATTAACCAAACACCAAACTTCAAACACCTTTCAGCCAAGGACTTTTTAAAAGAGTCCAAACAGAAAAGCAAAAAAATTAAAGAAGCCGAAAATGACATCACTGATTATGCATCTGATATTGAAATTTCTAATGCCTTCTCCTGTCTCCAGGAAGATGGGATAGATACCTCTGGTATTCACAATGAAGACACACAAATTAATAGGACCAAGAGTCCTATCCACTTCCCTTAATGGCGCGTTCTTCCATTCTCCAATGGAATTGCCGCGGTTTCCAAGTTAACATTGATGATATTAAACACTTTATTCACACTTACTCACCTATCTGTGTTGCTCTCCAAGAAACCTTCTTAACTCCTGACCGTGATCCCACACTTCGGAACCATGTTATATTCCGTAAAGATAATGAAGTTGGTGACAGGGCTTGTGGAGGGGTTGCCCTCATAGTCCCCAATAGTATTCCTGCTTCTGCTCTCCAACTCAACACAACACTACAAGCTACTGCAATTCGCATGTATACTCATGCATCCCTTACCATCTGCTCAATATATTTGCCACCAAACGAACCCATTAATTTTAACCAGCTGTCTCTTTTGATTACACAACTTCCACCTCCTTTCCTCCTCTTGGGTGATTTCAATAGCCATAATCAGCTTTGGGGGTGTAATAATACAAATTCTCGTGGCAGAATAATAGAAAACCTTTTAATCCGTCACAGTTTGGCATGTCTTAACAATGGCTCTTACACATACTGCCATCCTGCATCATGCGGCTTTTCAGTGATTGACCTCTCCATTTGTTCACCTAATGTCATGCTCCGTTGAGCGAAAAGTTTGAAAGAAACACTGTAGTATATATTAAATAAGAAATACTATATATGATCATTTAAATAAATTGCTACGCTCATTTAAATATTTCAAACTGTTTTATTAATTCATTTTAAGGCATTTCCAACATTAGTGACTTTCATCTCATCTAAAAACATCAATATATACAACTTACCAGTAGTGATTCTAGAAGGAAAAAAAATTGGGGGCACAAATTCTTGCCCGTGTACACAGTAGACAATATAATAAAATACGGTTATATTTGGAGGCCATGGCCCCAGCCTAGAACCGCCACTGCAACTTACACATTTGAACAAGTAATGAATAAATTTACAATAAATGATGGTAATCCCTAACAACTAAAAACGTCATTTGAACAATACAGATTATAACCAAAATTGATTTACACCGTTATTACCGAAAGGAACAAGGCCTGATGGTTCTGACGTATGACCAGGGGCGGCTTAAAGGCCAGGCGCCCATCCCCGTTTAGATAAGGGCGCCAAACTGAAGTTCAATTTTTATTTTTTTTATCTCAACAATAGAAAATCCGTAAAAGAGACGAGTTTTAGAGAAATTCTTGGAGACTTCTTTAGAGAAATTCTGAGACTTTTGGCCATTTTCATAGGGTATATGGCTCACTGTGCATCTGTAAAAATCTATTTTTGCCGGAGGGGGAGGAGCCAAAAAGCAATCCGGGCCAAGCCGCCCGGGTTTAAAATCAACCTTGAGCCGCCCCTGCGTATTACCACATGACGTACGACCAAGTGAATCGCGAGTCAGTAAACATAACAAATCCTTCAACTAACAGTAACGTATTGCAAACTGTTGTTCTCACCTATTTTCGGGGAAATACGTACAGCCAGTTTATATGTACAACACGTGTGTTTAAAACTATGGGAAATATACCTATGATAAATTTAAAAAAGAAATTATTCTTAAGAACAGAAGTGCGCGCAGTGAGACAAATCATTTAATTCAGAAATACAGGGTGTCCACGAAGTCTTTTCCTAATTCCGAAAGTTAATGACATAGAAACCAAGCAAACTACAAACAAGCGAATTTTGTATTAAATAACGCGAACATTGGAATTTGGTTTATCGAAGCTTTTTTGATGTATGTTTTTAATTTGCTTAGTTTTTACGCCATTAATTTTCTTAATAAGACTTAGTGAACAACCTGTACTTCTAGAAAAGAGAAATTTTCTGCAAGTAGAATATGAAATGTCAGTGATAACTCATTCGAAAGGATATTGTGGCTATAAAATTTTAAGTAAAATCATGTGCAAATGATATAATTCGAGATCAGTGTATAAGCAACAAGCTGTTGTTGAAGATTATAATTAAAAATTTAAATTGAACGGATTATCGTTTCCAAAAGATCTTGCGTCCGTCTGGTTTTAATTAGTTATATATATTGTTCAACTGACTACTAAATCCATAAATGAGGAGGATGGTTTTTGCGTATACATTAAAAAAGAGGTTTTATCATAAATTTTATTTCTAATCACTGGTAACTGCGCATAAAGAACATTACAGACTCGATATCTATGGAAATCATAAACATATGAAACTATTTTAAGATTTATTAATGGTAAACTACTTTAATGAAAAATTATTGCGGAAAATCCAACGAAAAATAAGGTAGAAATAAGAGGAAAGTGGATAGGCCATTCCACGACATTAAAAACAAATGTGGGGGAGATTTTACGATGAAAGGACCACAAGGGTCACACTACGTCGGGACCTATATTTTTTGGAAGAATCCAAACATCTTAAAGTCAACAGAACCAACCCCAGGCTACGGTGGAAAGTTAATTAATAAGCGGGTTTGTTTTTTTTTCAAATGTTTGGAGTTAAACCCGGGATAATGGCGCGTTAGTCGAACTCGCTTCAGCGGCACTTGCAAAATGTATGCTATATAATCTATCCATTAATGTTAAATATTAATCTGCTTTGATATTTAATATAATCGAAAATTAATAAAATACATCAAAACATGAATTCCAAGCCCCCTCCCCCTGCAAAAAACATCTAGCTACTCGTGTCTCTATATTACAATACAGTTAGATATTAGCAATACAATTTAAAGAAAAGTAAAAACGCAAACAAATTTTGAAAAAATATACAGTTGACCCCATCTAAACCAGCCTTATCCGTTCACTTCGCTAAAACTTCAAAAAGTTATGGTAATCGAGAAACAAAAATCATCGATTTTTTTTTTTTTTTAATGTGAACTTGTTTTAACTTGAGTCGCAGTTTTTAAAAGTCCTAAACACTCGTGTGCGAAGCAAAAGTGATGTTGGGGCGGGGCGCTAAAAGATCGCTGTGCTCGGAGTATCCCGTGCTCATTTTCTGTTTGTTTGGCTTTTTTATGGCGCAAGAGCATCTGGGCTATACTGCGCCAACTTTATCTGGATGTGAAAAGTGACGTCGTACTGTTTATTCTTGTTCAAAAGGGATGTATAAGGTTTAAAGAGGAATCTTCGTTTCTACATTTTCCTTTTGTTTGCGAAAGCCATGATACAAACTGCATGGTTTAAATTTCATATTCATTGGTTACGTCGATTCGTGCTGTGGGATGGAAAAATGGTCAAAGGAAAAATGAAAACCTGCTACAGAAAAATGTCGATGATCGAGGAATAAAATTAAAAACTTTTGCCGGATTTTGGAGCGAAAATAAGGATGTCAGAACCGAAAATCGTATTCTAAAAAAAAAACACTTTTAAGAACAACACGAGCCGTTGCACAACTGGAAACGTCATCGTTACGTATGACTAGGCTCGTTAGTATGTGCGTGGTCAAGTTAATCCAATAACACAAAAAGAAATTACAGACTGAGGGAGTGCTTAATTACAGAAGGGCTGGAAGTTGGAGTGATAAAAGAACGTTAATGTGAAAACTGAAATTTAGCACACAAAAATCGGTTTCGGCGCAATTACAAAAATCGAGTTTGGCGCAAAATGACGCAGTTTTGGAGCAGTGTGGCGCAGGAGTGCGATCTCCGTGTTTGTCTGGTGGACCAATCCCTAAAATTTGTCTACAACCTTTTGAGACACCCTGTATACAGAGAATTATCGCAGTTAAAGAAGTTTTAATATGGTGTTAATAGTTGATGTACAGTTCTAGTGATGGTGGGATATGGCCCCCAAAATAGCTATTAACAGCATATTACATTTTTTTAAAATACAATAATTTGTGATCACTGTGTATAAATAAGCGTTTAATATTATAACGAACTTACAAATAAGCGCCCAATGTTACAATAAAAACGTAAAGAAATATTATAATTTGTATCACACATTGCATTCTTATTTCAAAAACTTATATAAAAAAAATTTGGAAACCGAAATCGTGCATAAGCATAAAAGGGTGGGAGGCTCAGACATTTACTTATTCTTTCTTACAAGGAGGGGGGGGGGTATAAAATGTCCTTACGTAATACTTGAACAGCCCCTAAAGTTTTAGTAATTTATTTATTTACTTTGTGTACTGCACTTTCTTTACTTTGTGTATTTTAAAATCAACTAATTTAGCAGTTTTCAAAGTAATTCATGAATTTTACCACCTTTTCTTTGCAAACAGCTTAACTTTCGAATTACCCAGTCAATTTTCAAATCACTAACTGGTCAGAGGGGCTGGTTCTGATGATGGCCAGTTAAGAGTGGGTCTACCATAGTCAAGCCTTTATGGTGCAAGGACAACCAAGTTTAAGCTGCACCAAACATGTTTAAAAGGAAAAAAATGGACAATTTTCATATTACAGAGAAATTTCTATATTTGAAGCAGTCATTGTTAAAAGTGGGGTATGTGTAATTTTGGCCGAAATTAAGTTTTCGTTGTTTCTCAGATTTAGGTGCTTAAAGGCATCGTTCATTATTAAAATAGTGAAATTTGCGAAACTGTAAATATGCTCAATTAGGCATTGAATTTCTAGTTCATTGTTAAAACGGAATATGTGACGCTCATACCCTGTTTCAGCAATAAATGCTTCATTCCGAAATTTAAAATTTTTGTATTTATTTTCACAGCAAAAAGAAAAAATATAGTTACAGTTAAAATAGAGAAGTAAGTAAACTACTGTTATAAACATAACTGATTTATAAATAAAGAACGTTATAAGCGCAAGTAATTCAAATTACTTACGCTTATAAATCTAATCTGCGTAATGCTACGTCAAATTATCTTTCATACTTAACTGATTGTTTACAAGCACAGTATTCTAAAAAGCTAAAAATCGTGGTAGTTGATTTGAATTTATCCTTTAGGTCTACAATCAGGGATAATGTTAAATAGCGAAAGTGAAGTTGAGTGCTTTCCACCTCCCAAAAAGAAGGTAAGGAAAGGAGTAATAAATTCAGAAAAGTATAAGCGAAATGTTATTAAGACTAGCAGAGTAAAAGGAAAAGAATATACTTATTCCGGAAAAAATGTGAGTACTGTAAAAACAAGTGAAGATTGTAAATGCAGATTAGGACGTTTGATGATTTAAAACAAATCAACATATTGTCTTTCTGTCAAAGGATACTATGGATAATCAAGATACTTATCAGCAAAGTCTTATACAGCTAAGACCTGCAAAACGACGTCGTAAAGCACCAATAACATCTAGCCAAAATCAGAAGATATTAGCATCTGATGAGGAAGCCAAAGATGAAACTATTCCACCTTCCAAGAAGCTTCGGAAGTCCTGTTTCTTTACTTATTACGTAAAATGTGAAGGAAAATCCTTTCCCGTCTACAAAAAAAAGCTTTTACTGCACTACATGGCATTACATAGAAAAGAGTTGGTAGGATTCACACATTGCTCAGTGTAAACAAATCTCCTCCTGATTTGCGTGGAAAGAAGACAAGTAACATCAAACTAGAGGAGATACGTTTTGCAATCTTCAACCACATCAAGAAGTTTGATGTTAAAACCACACACTATGGTGGGATAAAGAAGCAATATCTGGATACCCGTTTGAATGTTAAAATAATGCATCAGATGTTCATCGATGAAAACCCAGACTTAAAAGAACATGTTTCCTATAAGTACTACTTAAAATATTTCAATCAGAACATTGGATATTCATTTGGACGTCCTCAAGTGGATGAATATTCAACATGTGGGAAAACATGTGGGTTAAGAAAGAATGTGTCGCTGAGATGACTGTTCAAAAGTGTAGAGCTAAAAAATTTTACTCCACCATGAAAGAGGTGCAAGAAAATGCTGATGAATAAGTTTTAATTATATGCAAAACTTACCGCTTCCTTCTATTCCCATGCAAGAAATTTTTTACTTGCGACAACTCTGTTTCGTGTTTGGCGTACATGACTTGAAAACCAACAAAGCCAAATTATACTTTTACCATGATGGGTAAAGAAATAAAACTCCAGATGAAGTGTGCTCTTTCCATTTGGATTACATCAACACTGAGATACAGCTTGCAGTGCAAAATCTGATTTTATTTAGTGACGGTTGTGTAGGTCAGAACAAAAATCATACCCAAGTTAGATTCTTGTTGAATTTGTATGACAGCGGCAGGTTCAAAAGCATAAAGAACTTTTTTCCTGTACGAGGACATTCCTTTCTCCAATGTGACAGGGATTTTGGCTGCATAAAGAGATTAATTCAAAAGACTGATAGAATATATACCACAGAAGAGTACACTGATCTGATCCTCAAATCAAGCAATAAAGGACTCTTTTCAATAAAGAAAGTGCAAACCGAAGAAATTATGTCATTTAAAAACTGGTAGTCCAATAAATACAAGAAAACAACCCTAAATGAGGAAGCTATCACTCAACCTGGCTCAACAAGATGCAAGAGGTCCCTGTTCAAAATTTCTACCTACTGTCACTTTGAATATAGGAACAACCTTCCTATGGCTGGGCAGTTTGTGAATGGTCTTGTGTTTCATACCTTCTGTTTGGCAGTAGGTAACAGAGTTATGCCTCCAGTGCCATCTACTAGAGCATACCCAGCTGGACAAGTCCCTATCAACCGCCAAAAGCTGAAAGACCTGGAAACCGTTTCACATTATCTTATCAGCTATGACTTTTACACTGTGTAGCAAAAAATGGCCAAGATCTGAAGCGAAGATGAAAATAATACATAAGCAGAATGAGGATAGTGATGATGGAATGGTTGATGATTGATCGTTGCCAGTGTGACATGAATCTATAATGTTCCACAATGCACCTGTCATGTGTTACTTATGTCTAACTAACTTAGCTTTTCGTCACTGTCTTAAATATTGACTTCAGCTCTTCTTATTTGGGCTAACTTTTTTAAACTTGTCATAATTTGACTTAAAACTTTTCTTAAATTTGTATTTTCTTAAACTTAACTTCCCCGATACTTCTATTTTTGTTCTCTTCACAACATTATACATTTCACTAAAGCAATTTTATTACAATATTTTGTTTAGAAAGAGCCTTTCTAGTACTTTTTGCCTGATTGATGGCCTAAAAAATTGAGTTCATTGTTAAAACGGGATATATGCAAAACTTTAAATGGTTGTCATAATTAAAAGAAAGAAACGTTTTTCTTCCTCCAAGTGATAGACAACATTTAAGTAGACTAATATAAAGGATCAGTAAATGTACAGAACCGAAAAAAAACACATCCCTTTAATTTGGGCATTTTTTGTATTTTACTTAAAATGTTGATTTTGTAACATACCCCCTTTTAACGATGACCGCTTTGATTACATTCTAGGTTTATTTACCTCAAATATACACTTCATAATGAACTCTTAGACTATTTTGATATATGCTTATAAATCTTACATTACGTTTAAACCACAAGATACAAAAATTTTAGATAAAACACAATTTATACATATCGATATTAAATCTATAATAGGAAAGAACTTTAGAATTGCATTATTAACATACTTGAGACAGTCTCTTCTGGACAGCTTCAAAATTTGATTATTCGCAAGAGTTTACATTATATGATGTGATAGACAGAGTGTTTAATACACCCACACAGTACAAAAATATCTTAAATATTCAACACATGTACAAACAATATATTTTACAAAAAAAAGTGAAACCATTTAATTGTTATGCACCTGTATATAAACTTCAATATTATAACACTTTCTAAACTAATATCAAATAACTTTCTCATTAAACGGTACAAAAGAAACGTTAAAAATGTTTACATTTTACACATTTTTTTAATTTACAATGTCTCTCCACAGTAAATTTAAAATTAACGTTCTTTGCCCACTTCAACTGAAATTGTGCAGTTATTTCTAAATCTAATCAAAAGTTCATTTTAGCTCGATAAAAAACAAACTTTCACTTACAGTAAGTGGGATTTCAAATCCATATAACGATCGGAAAATTTCCGATCAGCATTTTCTTTTTTTGGCAAATTATTTCACATAGTAAAGTTCAGCTTACGTTTACATATACTTTATAATATTGACAAGTCAAAGTTGCATAATAGTCAAATAATGCATAAATTATACATTTCTTATAAAATTGTGAAACCACCTTTTCCCGATTTATGAATTCTTGATCAACACAAATGTTTCGTTCAATTGTAATTTTAAAATCAATTTACAGTTCGATTGTAATTTTACAAAAGATTTGCAATTCGATTGTAATTTTACAATTACCATACAGATAAATTGAGAGAGGATCGATGACTTAATGTGACTCCCCCAAAACCGTGATAGACTCACATACTCCAAACCTTACTCGTTTGTTTGTGGTTTTACGGCTCAAAGACTACAATGGTCATGCTGCGCCGGGACCTACTGTTTTCCGAGGAATCCGAACCTCTTAAGGCCTAGGGAACCAAACCCCGGACTACAGTGAGCAGTGCGATCTTTATGAGATCTCTGAGTAAGCGTTCTTTGCACTGTTGGGAGTCGAACCCAGATTAACAGCACACAAGGCAAACATGCCACCATAGGGCAAACCTTACTCATATAATCAAACTTAACATAAGGTATCCTGGGGTCATAGATCTATGGGGTCTAAGGTATGGCCAAGGGCCAATATTATGCATGATTATGACGGAAAAGGAATGCGAGAGATAGCATTACTGGTTCTTCATAAAAAAAACCTTGAGCTGTCTGAATCACAAAAAAACGCCGAAAGTTTATATATTCCGTTAACAGACGGTATTATTGTGAAGAGTGTATCAGATTCAATGGTTGATCAAAAATTTGCGAAGTTCTGCTACACAGAGACTATATATTTATTAGGAAGTTATTTGTGCATTACACACACTTGTAGTGTATTTCGTGTATTTTCAAAATATAGAAAAAGATTTTAATGTACTTGTGAGGTAGCTGGTAGTTTAAAGCATACTGTGCAATAAGTATATAGGGGTAGTAATGCCACCTAATGGCGTTAAAACCTCGATAGTTATCGCATCACTAAAGCTTATAGAAATGTCAAAATAACAATTCTTATCGGATCTCTGGACAAAATTTTATATTCTTATAAAAAATACCAAAACTTCTACAATAATCAGAAGTATATTGAAAATTGGTGAAATTTTTTAATATGCAAATTTGGAAATAGATCTTTGTTAAATAGCAAGCATGTCAAACAGTTCATTGATATAATTAGATTGCCTGTTGTTAATTTAAACTGGGGATACAACGGATGTCCGGTAAGCATCCGGTATCCAGCTGATCCGGCTATTAAGACAGATATTTGGTAGTAGCCGGATATTAGGATTATACAGTCATATAAATATGAAAAATAAATATTTTTAATAACTCAATATTTATTAGTAATGGTAAAATTTTCAAATTTTGCAATTTTTATTATAGTTTCTTGAGTCGAACCTTCATTTTATTACTTAATATTTTTCAAAATCTCTCCTTTAAATTCAATATTTTTGCCAATGAATTTTATTTAACTTACAATTTATTTAAATTAAAAACAAATTTCCTGTCAACAGCATTTTTTTTTCTTTTTTTTTTATTAGTAATTAAAGATTCAGAACAGGGTTTAAGCTGGCTCAAAACATGCTGTCACAAAAATGCTAAAATGGGTAAAAAAAGTTGTAGCAAAATGCTAAAAATATTAGTTGCTTTCGTCGCTTGAAAAACCATATCAATAAAATTTACACCAACATGCTTTGAATTACTGTAAAAAATATACTTTAAGGTTTCAAAAAATAACAATAAAACATAAATCAAACTTACTAAACAAAAAAAGGCAAAGTTTTTTGATAGGATATTCAAGAACTATCGCTATTTTGCAATGGACACATTTTATTACATTAATTCATCGCATTTTCAAAAAAAAAGCAACCATAGTTTAAACCTTGATTCAGAAGATACAAATATTTCAAACATCGTAACAAATTTTTTTTAAAAATTAAAAATTTCTTTCCCCCTTTAAAAAAAAAGTTCTCAAATTATGATGCAAAAAGAGTAGATTTTCTGTACTTTTTGGCAAAATTCTATTTCTTTTTCATAAATAACTCTTGCTTCAGAAAACACACAGCCCTAAAACGTTTATAATTAATTTATGGACATCATCACAACAAACTATAACGTTGGAATTAAAAGTAGTGAATACTGCTGGTTTTGATTTGTATTAGTTGCATTAAAATATTACAATAATTTTAAAATATGTATTTCTTGTGTAAGAATTTAACGATCATCTAAAAAAATAGACAAATGGGAAGAAAAATGAAATAGGAATTGTAGCGTAACCAGAAATTTTTTCTGAGAGGAGGGAGGTGTTCCTCTATAAAAGGCTACAACTTTGAAATTAGCACGGAAAATAATATTTTGGTGGAACTGCATAAAACGTCACCCATTGAATTTTTTTTTTTTTTCCCAGTATTGTTAAAAACAACTGGCAAAGTGATCAGCCGTCATGTTGTTTACAGTGTTTTTTGTAATTTTCGTGAATCAGTGAAGGTGTAGTGGAAGGAGACTTCTTGCTTCACCCATTCAGATAACCTTCACGTACCAGTGAATCAGTATAATGTTGAATCACTAAAAACCTGCAAAGTCGGGAAAGCAAAAAGCGAGTATTCACCTAGTTCGTGGGGCAGATGTTTGCGGCAGGAAAATAGTCTTAATTGCATATGTAATCCATAAAGAAAAAATAAGTCAGACACTCAGAAATTTTCTATGAACACACACAATGAACATGAAGCAAAAAGAAAATGGCATGTCACACTTACTGCAGCATACAGACGTATGTGACATCAGAGTGTGTGATGTCACAGGCGATCTACTGAAATTTAGAACGATTTCAAGAGGTCAGGGAGAAAGAAGTAGGTAATGTGTCATGCAGTAGCACCGATATTTCTTCATATAAATTGAGGGTTTATGGGAAAGGTTGTTTTTTTCACCTTAAAAACCACCCCCTGATTGCACCTATAAATAGGAATAATATAGGAACTATTTATGATTTCTAAAAGAAAATTATACTGCTGGCTAAATACATGGTTTAAATTCAGGCTGGATATCCAGTCAAATTGACATCCATTGCATCCCTAATTTACACTGTTAAGTCTTATAAAATAGTTCTACCATTTTCATGCTCCGCACCACCACCACCTTGTAGAAAATTGTTATATTAACCAGTTGCAATTCTTTCATGCGTTGATTATCAGCCAACACCAAACTCCCATTAAAGCAGAGAAAATAGAAATAAATGTAGATATTTGTTTGGTCTGTCGTTTGAATCTTCATTCAGTGCCACCATAAACTATTGAATAAAATATCCAACAATAATAATAAATAGCATAGTTTAAAAAGGTGATTTTCATGTGTTATACATATTAAAAAATTTTAAAATTATCGAACCCTTTCAAAAAATACTGTTCAAAAGCGTTCAAGAAGTTCATAATTTTAAACTGCACCTTTCTACTTTTTTAATTCAATTTACCCACCAACTCTTCATTCTGACGTGCAGCACATTTTTCTTCATCTTTCCCATAGGTGACCTTGTAATGCAAGTAGCCGAGAGGTTTTAAGAATCCGAGTTAAGGACAGTATAATTAACGATCTTAGGCACAGGACATTTAAAAACTATAACACCAGAAGAATTAAAAAATCTGGGAACAATACCTTATAACAATAACAGACACAAAAATGGCCGACATTCTAAATTGTAACAACTTTAGTTTTCCTGTTCAATCTCTTTGATTTTAACACTGTATAAGTGAGCAATACTTTGGAACTAAAAGCTAAGATGCAAAATATAGATCTACAATAGCTATTTTTTCAAGTTACACTTTTCAATATAGTCATAACCTGCCACACTGGACACTGTATGATCAGATGTCGAGTCTTCACCGACAGAAATACTGCTAAGTAGTTCGTCAACTCCTGATATTTCTTCCTCGAGTTCTTCTTCGATACTCTGTTCAGACATGTCATTACTGTCAGAAACATCCGATTTTGGTTTTGATTGCTCAGCTCCTGATTTTACGCACGATTTTGAACTATGCTCACTGGTTGGTGGACTGTTGTCTTCGAGGATGTTGGCTGGTTTCCATTCGGGGTCCACTTTCAGACTTGGCAACACTTTCTTTTGGGACTTATTGAAAAGCCAATCTGAATCAAGGTTACTACGGGCATTTAATGGGGGGAAGTCTCGTAGTGTGGTTATGTTGTCCGTCTTCGCTGGAAACAACGACGGAGGATCTTGTTTCTTGGGTTCGATATTGAAAACGTTGCCTTCCTTGTCCACTTTCAATTTCGAATCCTGATCTTGTTTGTTATTTAAATAGCTAAGAAGAGAATTTTGATCACTTTTATTGCTTAAAGAATCACTGTGTACCTGTTCATCCTTTGTTTCTTTTTGATTGATTGGCATGTTATTGGAAAACGTATTGAACAAACCAAGGTTGGAATTCGTAGGCAAAGGCCCGTCAAAAAATGCATCATAGGATGTCTCATTGGTGCTTAGATCCTCCATCAAACCTTCCGTTATATGATTAGACGTAAAACTTGAGTCCACAGAATCAAGCTTAACCTCTTCATGTGGAGATTCCTTTGGTTGGCTTGGCATAGGCTGAATAAAACCTGAATCTGAAGGGGTAGAAACATACGAGGGATCCACCATCTTCCACTCATTCAAAAGACTTGTGATTAGTGGAACTTCAGGCTTCGCTGAATCGAGTTTATATTCATTACGAAGTTCTTCTCTAGATAAACAATTTGAAGTACAATTTACTTCGGGATCGAACACGGCAAGGGTGAAATTCAAATTAAAAAATTCTAAGAATTCCCGAACTAATGACACAGTTTTCTTACCTTCGGAGCTGGATACAAATTCAGCCAGCTTTTTGTTTATGAGTGGAATTTTGTCGCGAAAGCTGCCTTCTTCCTCGAGAGCTAGAAAAACGCTTGCTCTAAGCTCAGCTTTAATTTTACTAATCACACCATTGCTTTCAAGAGTTTGTACAATTAAATCGCGAAGCTCAGTGTCTTCATCCGCCGACATCTCGAAATATTAATTAATGAACAAACGTAATTGAAAACTCTGGAATTGAACTTTAAATCCGGTTAACAGTCTGGAATTCAAAGTTAAATAGGATTAGAACCTCTCAAGAATTAAACGTTGAATTGACCAGACAGTTGAGGCAGACCACACGCGACCATGCTGAGCAACAAATCAATCCTTCTGCGCATGTGCGTGGACTGCTCCGTGGAAAATTCCTATCAGTGTTTCCATTTACTTGGCCAGAAAAATAGAAGAAAATAGCTATCAAATATCAATCATTTGTTTGGATGTTTTATGGCGCAAGAGTCAAGCATTAGTACAACTCCATATTTGTATCCCCGCTAATATAATAATTTTATTATGAATTAGTACTTTTATAAATAAATCAGTACTTACCTGAATCACAAAGACCAAACTAGAAGAAGACCTCCGCTCGTCGCATCGCGACTCATGTCGTTTCGATCACATTCGATGTGCGCTGTCTGAATCAGTATATGTTGATTCAGTATCTTCATGCACAGCGTATTTAAATAAAATAAAAATAACGATACTCACATGTTACGATTAATTATGTTTAAAATACGTTGCTAATATAAGAATACTTGGCAATAATCCAACAGCCAGATGCTACTAAATCTAGCTAATTTGCAGTATGTTTCGGCATTACTAGTACCTACGAGTCTATGCGCAGAAAGGTTGATTTGTTACTCAGCACGGTCACGTGCGGCCTGCCGCCACGGTCGAGAGTTGAATTGTGGATTGTTTATGAAGAAAAAATGTGTTACCACTGTTTGAAATGAAAGCGTAGTATAAACGAAAATGTCATTTAATACTAACGAATTCAAAATATACCACAACTTATACTACGGATTGGGCATTTCTTTACTTTAATACCAAGAAATAAGTTACGGGAACATTGTAAATAATAAATTCTCGGTGACAGTCCATTGTACTCCAGTTCTGCGCTACAGCTCCAAATTGCAGAAATAATAATTATAACCAAAAACTATATTCGAGGGGATGAACACTATTTACGCAGGTACAACGATCAAACAATGAGCAGTGTTAGATTAACAATAGGAAACCAATCGAGTGAACATTACGTTCTGCGGCAACGTAATAGACGATAACGCAATTCAAATTGTACAAAAGTCAATGCTCGATCAGCAATAAGTATATAGTAACAATTGGGCCAAATAACGCAAAATGTTAATCCCGAAGAAAATGAATTGATATTTAATAATAAGTCAATGACAATTAAACTACTTTTATTCTGAGGAATCTGCGTATTGAATCTGAGAAATTTAGATATAGAAAAAATAGTAGGATATATATTCATCAAAGGAAATAGGTGTTTAAATCACAAAGGTCTTGATATAATTTATATCTCAGTTTACCTATATCTCAAGGATAAATTTAATTAAACCTGGCCTAGAAATCCAACAAAAAAGTTGGACATCAGCCACAAACAATGTTAAAAACGGCGAACAAGAAGCAATTAGTGTCTTTTTTCGTTACGGTCATTGAAAATTATTGTTATGTAATTAAAATTAATAATTATTAATTAAAGAATTTAAATTATATGTGAGCTGAGAAAAAAATATAAGTGTAATCCATATCTCAAAGTAGATTTTTGTAAATGTAGTTGAATTTTTTGAAATGGGACGATCATCAAAAGACAAGCGGGACATATACTATAGACTAGCGAAAGAAGAAGGATGGAGGGCGAGAAGTGCATTTAAGTTACTTCAGATTAATGAAGAATTCAATATATTTCAAAGTAATTGTCTAATTGCTTTCGGCTAATATTGGGTATATGGACAACATCGCCAAAAAGCAACCCTAATCATCGTAAACAGCGTCGCTTCCGGAAAATAGACGCCATGTTATTTTTTCCGCAGCGGATAATTAAATATCCGGGCCAAACTACACGTATATCCCCTGTGCGATTTGTCGTCAAGACGTGGCAACCCTGTCGCGGCAACCTCCTTTCCGGATTACGTCATCGTGCGCTCGCTTCCCGGCCGCCATACTTTTTTAAGGAGTAATTACCTTTTATACTGAGTTTACTACCTATTATACTCTTTTCAGATTTTTTTAACCAAAAAAACTGCTGTCTTTAAGCATTGATTTTTTATGGCTTTTGGAATCATTTCCTCCACTTCGTCTTTGTGACGCCGCCTCCACATATATATCCTGAAGAGCATGAGTCAAACAGCTTTTCAGGGCCCACATTATGATGCTCCCCGTTCCCCTCATA
>QLNU02003225.1:53067435-53077725 GCA_006491805.2 Dysdera silvatica | reverse complement strand
TATATATATATATCATCATCATCATATTCAACCATTATCTATCCACTGCTGGATGAAGGTCTCTCCAAATGCTTTCCACACAAGTCTATCCTGGGTCATTCGTTTCCACGTTACCCCAAAGTGTTTTCTTATTCCATCCACCCATCTAGTTTGAGGACGTTTTCTAGGTCTTCGGTGGTCTCTTGGAATCCAGTTCAGAATTTCTGTTGTCCATC
Organism: Dysdera silvatica; assembly: GCA_006491805.2. NCBI lineage: Eukaryota > Metazoa > Arthropoda > Arachnida > Araneae > Dysderidae > Dysdera > Dysdera silvatica. Next base: position 53,077,510 of record QLNU02003225.1, on the reverse strand, counting down.
GTTGATCAGTTCTTCTTGCAATATGCCCAGCCCATCGCCATTTCAGCCCTTTTACTTTAACAATGATGTCCTCCACTCTAGTTTGCTCTCTCACCCAAGTGTTCCTTTTTCGATCTCTCCTAGTTATTCCAAGCATGCACCTCTCCATGCTCCTTTGCGTTGTCTGTAACTTTCGTATTGCTCCAACTGTTAGACTCCATGTCTCTGATCCATAAGAGAGGACTGGCAATACACACTGGTTGAAGACTTTTCTTTTTAGACATAAAGGCAATTTCCCCTTCAGGATAAAACTGTTTCTTCCAAATGCACTCCAGCCAAGTTTAATACGTCTGTTGAGTTCTTTCATAATGTTGCCATCCATTGAAATCAGCTGGCCAAGGTAAATATATGAATCAGCAATTTCTAGCTCAGTGTTGTCAACTTGTATTTTTGTTTCCTCTACAAAATTATTGAACATGATCTTAGTTTTTTGTAGGTTCATCTTGAGTCCAACTTCTTCACTTCTAGTTGAGAGCTCTTGTACCATGTCTTGGAGTTCTAATGGGTCCGTTGAAAAAATAACAATGTCATCAGCAAACCGCAGATGATTTAAATATTCACCATTTATTTTTATTCCCTTGTTATTCCAATTTATCAGCTGAAAAATCATCTGTAAAGCAGAAGTAAAAAGTTTTGGAGAAATGGTATCTCCCTGCCTCACCCCTTTGCCAAGTTTGATAGTTTTGGTATCTTTATGTAACCGAAATTTTGCACTTGCATTTTTATACACACGTTTCACCATGTCAATGTACACATCCTCAATGTCTGTTGATCTTAAAGAGTTGATGACTGCTGATGTTTTTATAGAGTCAAAGGCCTTCTCATAGTCAATAAATGCAACACACAATGGAAGTTCATATTCATGTGTTCTTTCAATTAATTCTCTTAATACTTGAATATGGTCCACTGTACTGAATCCACTTCGAAATCCAGCTTGTTCTCTTGGTTGAGCTGCATCTAATTTTTTCTGCAGGCGATGTGTTAGAACTTTACATCGCCTGCAGAAAAAATTAGATGCAGCGCAACCAAGAGAGCAAGCTGGATTCCGAAGTGGATATATATATATATATATATATAGTTTAAATTGCCATTAACACAGATGCAGTTGCATAAATCAGCCCATAGTTTACAATTATTCTGGCAGAGGGACATCTGCTTTCACCAGAAAAACTTCCATACTGATCCATCGCCACTGAATTAGAAATGTTAGTATCACAGATGTTAAAGGGATTTTGAAACTAAGGTTTCTGATTCAATGATGACTGGTTGATCTGAAAGTTTGTTCAGGCGAGACATATTTTTTGCGGAAACAATTATGAATGATGCGTTAACTTGCATAACTGCATTTGTGCTAAATGCATCATTATGACACCCATTACTCATTTATTTATATTTGATTTATAATATTTAATCAGTAGTATAGGAAAGGAAGCTCAAGCCCCCCCCCACACACACACACACTTTGATATCAACTTGCGTTATTTTCTCTAATGCCACATCACATCACCTTCTTTAACGCTGCTTGAAACCCTCTCTCCCATAATTTTTCAATTGCTACATTTCCATAATTTATGTATGTAAAAAAAAAAAAATCCGGCACCTCACGTTCTTTTAAGATAGAATCATTCTTTACCCGTATGCATCTGAGAGATAAACAAAATTACCAAACATACGCTGGCTGAACTCTGAAATCAGCGATCTTTGGGTTTCCCACCCATTCTATGCCCAGTGGTGGTGCAGTGATAACGTGTTCACCTAGCACACTGTTATCTCGGGTTTGACTTCCAGTGACGACAAAAAAAAAATGCTTACCAACTAACTACTCACTGTAGTCTGAGGGTTGGTCTCCTAGGCCTTAAAAGACTCAGAATCTTCGGAATACTGTAAGTCGTGACACAATGTTACCAGCTTTCCCACATACCTGGAAAACCTGAAGAACATGGAATTTTCAGGAAATTTAGAATCGTCCCTGAAAATCAGGGAAAGGTCAGAGAACACAAGGTTGTTTGGTTGAACCTTGAAAAATCAGGGGAAACCTTGCTAACTTTTCTTCTGAATATCTAAATTTCAAGCAAATATGAAGCTGTCTTTCGTGAAACTCATGGTCAAATTAAACTTACATTTACGATTTATCAAGGAATTACGTTAGAAAACTCAGGGAAAATCCTCAAAAAGTCAGAGGGAATTTTTTTACCAAGGCAAGAAGGAACCTTGAATACCCTTGCTGTTCTTGAGCCATTGAACTTGCCAACAAACCCTCCCAACCCTTTGACGGATATTCATCGTAGAAAAAGTAATATAGCCCCCAGTGACATAGAGATACTACATTCATCTGTTAGGCCATTAACGATTCTGCATCAATTCGTTGCAATCACAATTTATCATGGGACAATTAGTTGCTGAATAGTTCGTCACATCGTACTTGTTTTGCTATAATTTGCAATATATTTGTCGGGGGTTTCTTTGCTTGTTAACGCAGTAGAAACCCTGTCATCCATACCCCGCTTAACCAAAATGGCCTTCTATACTTTTTTATTTAATTATTTTTTTAAGTGGACACTCAATCAATATTTTACTTATAAACACAATAGTACTCCTGTCATCCAAACTTTGCTTAACCAAAATGACCTGCTATATTTTTTTTTTCAATTAATTTTTAATTGGACACTCATTCAACATTTTACTTGTAAATACAGTAGAACCCAGTCATCTGAACTTTACTTAACCAAAATAACCTTCTATGCCATTGGATGATCAGGGTTCTGTTGTATTTACAAGTAAAGTGTTGAATGAGTGTCCACTTAAAAAAATAGTATAGCAGGTTATTTTAGTTAAGCGAAATTTGAATGACTGGGGTTCTACTGTATTTGCAAGTAACACATTAAGTGAGTGCCCACTTAAAAATAGTTAAAGAAAATTGTATAGAAGGTCATTTCAGTTACGCGAAGTTTAGATGACTGAAGTTCTACTGCATTTACAAGCAAAGAAAGCCCCAATAAATATATTGCAAATTATAACATAATAAGTATGATGTGACAAATTGTACTTGCGACGTATGGTTTGTCCTGCAGAAAATTGTTCCATGGTGAATTATGCATGATGAAATGATGCAACGCCACCATTTACCTGGATTTGACTCCAGTGGTAACATAGAGTAGGAGTCATTTTTCTGCCTGCCTGCCGTTGTCTGGTTTTCCATTACCTAGGCAACAGAAGTTCAAGTTCCTTAAGGAAACTGTAGATTTTGGCACAGTGTGACCATAACTGTCTTCGTTCCCTAAAATAAAATCACGAAGAGTGCTATATATCTCATTTTTTATATCTGAAAAAATTAATTAGATGAATGTTTTTTAATATTGAATTTAAATGGACTATCAGAAAGCAATATAATGGTAAAAGGGTTTTTTTTTTTGGTTTTTTTTTTAATATATGTATTCCGTTAACTTCAGTCTTTACTTTGCCTTCTAGGTAACAACGGCTGAAGAAATTATAAAACATTTTGAAGGCAAAGAAGCTGATCTCGTTGTATGTGACGGCGCTCCAGACGGTAATTGGATGGTTTTAAACAAATAATATACTTTGCTCACGAGTGACCTAGTCCCGGATTTAATTCCCTGGATGAAAAATGTTCGCATTCCTCAGAAAACTGTAGGTCGTAGTGCAACATAGTATTAGCTGTCCTTCGGCCATGTAGTATAAGTGTCTAGAGCTTTTTGTTATGGTGCTATGTACGTGCAATGAGCTTGCAGATATTGTACTAAGCTCTCTCGATAATATATGGCTGGCTTTGAGAAGTATGCCACCCGCACCTTGAAGGCTATGGAGATTGTAAGCGTTAAATACTGCATTGTAAAAGTGGTTGAAATACTATTGATCGTAATAAATGTTAGTGCTTAGTACAGAATATAATGATAATGTGAAAAATGCAGTTGTAGCTCTATCCCAAGTTTAGCCTATATAAATTCTACTTTTAGGTATCTCATTTAGGTGGGTGGTCTCTATCGTTGTGCACTTAAGATTTTATGGTGCTTGTACTGTTAGAAAATTTGCCGACAGTTGGCGATGAGATCAAAGGTGGAGATCAGGGAATCAAATATTCATTTCATAGGACGATTACTCAGCCTGAGAGATTACAGTTAATAAGTTTAACATCTCCTGGAGCCAGTGTGCATTGGCAGCATCATGCCTTCGAAGAACAAAAACATTCCGACAAAATTTTTGTTGTTTTTACCTATGGGCATTTCGCAATAATGCCACTTATTGCCCATTATATAGGGATGTAACATACAAAGAGCATTCTCTCATTAAAGTTTCTACTTACTGAGTTATGCAACAACATTTTGACTATCCTTGACAGAATTTATCTTATCTATCAAAAGGAAATAAATAAATAAATACTTAACACTTAACAACACTTTGTATGTCCCCCACTGACAAACGTAGAACATATCTAGACATTGAAAAACTTCTATTCACGTAAGAGGCATAGGCTAAATTAATGCAATGTAGATCGCCATATGCGGTCACCATAGCCTAATATAGGGCTCATCTCACAATTAAGAACCGGCAGTGTGTTAGTGTGTCAATTATTTCTTGTACATTTGCCAATGTTGCTCAATGTGCAAACCTCCATTTTTTAAATTACATCTGCACGTTTGGATTTTGTCCTGTGGTACAAAATGGTATTGTAACTGAAGTTCAACTATTATTTCAATAATTAGTTAATCATTATCAATACCTCACTAACATTTATTATGTTCTTTTGCAGTTACTGGACTTCATGATCTCGATGAGTACATTCAAGCCCAACTGTTATTGGCGGTAAGAGTATAGGTGTAACTATGATATTTTTCTGGGAGGGGGGGGGCATGGCCCCCGTAAAATGCTTATCGGTTTTCTCATCGACATTTCCAAAAATGTATTGATAATCGCTATTCCCAGAAAAAGTATAGATATTCGCCTATACCACTATATTGGAATATCGATACATCTGCTATTTTTAAACATCCCTATCTAAATTAAGTTATATTAACAAGCAAGTGTTTTGAAATACAAAAATGTGCAATCAGCAACATGAAACAATTAGTATTCGCAAAATAATTAGCGAAAACGAAACTCACTGTTTAATAGATGTAAAAGACTCACTCTTTTTTTTTTCTTGTTTGAGGATTCAGAGTCGTGGGGTGAGTATTTCCCCTTCGGTTTAAAAACGATTTACTGAGGGGAACGGATGCTGTCCAGAGTTTATTGAGGTGGCTATTTCCAAATGACGCCAGCCCCAGTTAATTTTGTTGCGGTCACTTCTTGTATACAGTTGAGCCGGCTGTCGAACTCTGGTCTTACATTTGTAGTGCCTCAGTTAGAGTCTTTAGTGGAGAGAGAGAGAGATAAGAATCAATTAGTGGAGCACAGATGCTTTGCACTCGCATTCATGAAGTGAGAAGGGTCCGACAAGAAAACGGAGTTTGCTTTTCACTCCATAGATCAGCTTCAGCGCGTTGTAGTGGGGGCTGTGTTCGAATGATGGATTGCATATCACATAAGGCAAAAATTAAAGTATCACATAAGAAAAAAATCGCAATGGACAAGAAGATTCATCTTATCAGACTAGAAGTGCAGCTCAGAATTTGTGACTTGAGGTTAGAAAGTTTTTAATTCGAATGATATTTTGTCCGCCCACGTGATGTGATTGGATAGAATGTTCATCACACAGACAGCATCTGATACCTACTGATCGATTTCTCGCTCCTGGTCATCATTCACGTACCCCGCAAGTGTCACGTAAAGATGTCAAGTTTCTAACTTAGAATGTTGCACACCTGGCCATCTTCCTGTTCACTAACAGGAAATAGTCATAGGAAGATGCCCTTTCCCACGAGTTTACACATACACTACTGACACTTGCATTTTTAGGGAATTTTGGCAGGCAAGCTGAAGTTTTAACACTAACCCGTCTTACATTTATCCACAGTAAAAAAAACGAAACTGGGAAATTTTCTGGGGGTGTGGCCCTCCCCCACCTCCACCTAGTTACGCCTATGGGTAAGAGTAAAGAACTCTTTTAATTTAAGGTTTTTCTGTAAGTCCTTTCTTCCTAATTCCCTCAAGTGGAAGGACAGTATGGTGACGTAGAGACAATATGTTTTGAAAATTATGAGTTAATAATAATAATATAATTAACATTTTAGTACCCCTTACACAGAAGGGGATTGAAATGATAAAACAATGATGAGATGCAACTGATAAACGCGAAATGATTTCACATACATAAGCAATCCTTCAGTATACGTTAAATTACTCATATCAAACAGAATGATTTTCCGACGCCTGGTGGGACCTAAACCCACAACCTCTTAATTGCCATTCAAGTGCGCTACCAGCTAAACTACTGGCATCAATATTTCCCCTCTTATGAGCATATATATATAGGGCTTTCTATGGACAAGTTCGCTGTTAGTGTGTATTACGAATTATTTAAAGTCTACTGTTACAGATGTAAGATAACACAGTGGAGCAATGCACCAACGAATGAAATCAAATGTGTGGCTACCAAATGGGTGTCCAAGGCAAGTTCAGTAAACACTACTGCATATGAGGTTCCAGGGCAAACAAATGGTCACTGCACCTATGCTAACAAAGATGTAGAAGAAAAAAGGGCTTTAATTTACTGGACAGACAGTATTGAAATTGTATCTCTGCTGATTAACAAAGGGTTGCTTTCTCCAACATTTAATGTTTTCTGCTTCATCGAACAAATAGACATTGTCTTGGCAGGTGAGAAACATCAGAGAACAAACACTGTGTGACCATTGTTGAAAGAATACAAACTGGGTGCAGTAGCGTTATGATCTGGGGAATGTTTTCATGGCCTTATCCGAGTCCACTCATGCCATTGAAGGCACTCTTGACCGATTTGGCTGTGAATCCATTGTTACGGATCACATACACCTAAACATGATGATTGTCTTCCATGGGATGGATAGGATTTTCCAGCAAGGCAATATGCTGTGTCACACAACGAGACAGTGGTTTTGAAAAGAATGACTTAGACTTCCAAGTTCATTTCTGGCTTTCAAATTCCCCAAACCTGAAGCACTTGAACACTTTGTTCTTTCTATGGATCCTATTTCACACACCCTATAGTGCACAGCTACCATTAGCAGGAGTACAGAGGGATCCATCCTCCCCAATGTTGGCATAGGGTTCCTTGTTCCCCCCCACCCCCCAATTTTTTTATGCCATCAGCACCCATGCTCTAGTAGCAGTTGCATGCACTGCAGTCAACATGGCTCCAAATACCTATATCAACCATCTGACACCTTATTCCAGTTGTTCTCACAGCGTATGTCACGACACACTGGTGTGTCGCAAAATTGTGTGACTGTGTCACGAAAAAAATAAATATTTTGAAGAACGTCATTTATTAATATAAAAGTACATATACCAATTGTGAAAACTTGAATGGCTGAAGTTGATAAGTCAATAATAGTTTTTTGGTTCAATGAAAAATATGTGCTCGTTTATTTTTGCACAATTGGTCAATACAGGGTTAAATCACAGACAAACGCACCCGTAATTCTTGATCAAGAGAAAGAAACCTCCCCCGTTTTCTACTTTTAATGTTTGCCATCGCTGAAAATCCTTGCATTTCTACTCGGTCCGAGAAAATCGCCACTTGTATTTTCACAACGAACATCATTTTGGATGTTCAATCTGTGACGTTTAACGAAAAACTTCTCCATATTGAACAAAAATATAAAACACAGCCACAAAATGTTGCGATTTATAAACAGCGAACTCAGAACACACAACCACCGGTCAGTGATTTATTGAACTCGCCTAATCGCTCTTGGTAATAATAAAGCTCCGACGCAGTGATGCCATCCATTGTGGTGCTCTAAATATCTCATTAATGCATCTTGACTACATATTGACAGTAACTGACCCATGGGGGGGACTTAAGGAAATTTCCCCTCCCAAATCCATAAAAATGTGGTGGAAATCAGTTATATTGAGCTCCGTTCATAAAACCCAATTTCATATAATAATGAAATTTTTACAAAAAGTTTAATTTGCTTTTTTTTTTTTTAATTGCTCATTAAATCCGGAGTCTGCAGAAGACTAGTTTGCTATGTGTGATTAAATTGTATTGCGCTTAATCAATATATCCATATTTAATTTCTGTATTTGTATTGTAATTATCCGTATAATCATTGATCAGTATTTTTCTTGCTATATCCAGAAACTTGCTAAATGTAGTCTTGTTATAAGTTGGTCCTACTGTATTTTACATCCCCCCCCCAAAAAAAAAAATCCCTCACTAGATCTGCCCCTGATATTAGGATCAGTCATTATATGTTTTTTGTTTTTCTCAGTACATAATATTAATGTTAGCTGGAAGTTGTTGTTGTTTTTAAATGTTGCAATGTTGTTTTAGGCGCTGAACATCACAACACATGTTCTCAAGGAAGGTGGAACGTTCATTGCCAAGGTTTATAATATTTTCATTGATTCAATTTTTAAGTTTTTTTTATGTATTACTCGTATGTTAATTTCCACTAATATATTTCATTAATTTTAATGCTAGATTTTTCGAGGAAAGGACGTCACATTGCTGTACGCTCAGCTGAAAGTATTTTTTCGACTCGTAACCGTCGCAAAACCACGCAGCAGTCGAAATTCCAGCATTGGTAAAACTGCTAACCTTTATATGTGATATAGCAACCTACCACAATATAAAATAGTTACCTCTATAATTACTTTAAATGGCTCTCTTTTTTTTTTAATTATTTAATCACTTTAGTTAACTCAGATTCTTTATCGTTCTATTTGTAATCCTATTCAGACCCGTCGATCATGAATTTGAGCACAAAACTTACATGTAGTCTTGCGGTGTAGCAGTGATGTCTTTCAGCCGGTTTTGACTTTCAATAGTATTAAAAAAACCTTACCGACGCACCGTAATCCAGGGGTTGGTTCCCTTGATCTCTTGCCCTTAAGAAATTTGTCATCCTCAGAAAACTGTAGGTCCAGTATAGCATCTCCTTTGATGTTCTTGTGCCATAAAAATATTAAAATTTATGTACATGTTTATTTATGTATATGTATCCTACGAGAGAGACCTTGTTATGCCAGAAAGCCCACTTCCTGTCTCATCACAGTTCAGCGGTAGGTTGCACAGTTCATTTTCAGGAGGGTGATACCACCTACTATAAGCATCGTGTACTAGGATTGAGAAGGAGGAGTTGAATTCCTTATGAAACTGTATGTTTGGCTTACCAACCCATCTAGTCAGTGTGGTGAAGTTAGAGCCGTATCTTCCGAGAGGCTTTCATTATGCTATGTGTATATTAGAGTGGCTTCTATCCCATAGGAAATAAATAATGGTTGTTAATGATAGTCTCATTCACTGGCTCAAAGCTTATTTAATAGAACAATAGAAAAATACTGCTTGTATAATTATTACAAGTATGTTATTTGGCCTGCGTTGCAACCAATAGCTTAACACGTATATTGCCATAATTCTACCTTAGTGAGTCCATCATGTAACATTGTGACATGAAATATGCAGCAAAACATATTAACTTGACCAATTAATTGCTTACTGAATAGAGACACACGCAGCAGGAATGCGAATGCTACGAAGGAATGAATCCTCTTTAAGAAATGAAAGAAAGAAAAAAGTATTCTATTCATATTAGTTATGAAACACTCACTGTTTATGTTATTAATCTTAAAATGTAAACTTGTGGCACGTTATAAGTGAATTTATTGCTATAACCCTAATTATATTATTCTGGTAAACCTGGTTCTATTCCATCTGTTCTTCAGCATGTATGCTTTTTTTTTCTTCCCCACCGCAGAGTAGAATTTAGATTCTTCGGAAAAGTATAGATCCCATCATCACATATCCTTGACTCCCACCATAAAATGCAAACATTTTATTCCTACCAAATATGTTCTTTCTTTTATCTTCTAAATTGGTTTGTAAAGTTCCCAATGGTTACATGGTTAAAAATCCATTGCCTGAAAGATC
>QLNU02003225.1:53045420-53063008 GCA_006491805.2 Dysdera silvatica | reverse complement strand
ACTTTTCTATAGTTACAGGATATTGGTTACAATTAATCAATTCCAGCCAAGGGATTGTCGAGGAGGAAAATGCGGAATTTAATTTTCTTGATAATTTCGGTAATGTTTTGCAAATTGCTTGTGGATTGAACCCCTGGAGTGTCGTCGAGTAAGTTCGGTGTTTCACGGAATACATGCTGAGAAATACTGTCGTAACGTAACTTCGAAACTGAACAGCAAACGAATAGTGTAGAGTGCAACTTATAACCACGTAACGTGTCAAACTTTCTTATGGGGCTTGACATGGACTTGTTCAATATGATGTAGCTAAATCTGCAGCTCCAATAAGGATTTAATTTCGGGGGTCAACAATTTTTACAGCATATGTCGATGGAATCACAGCAGGCAAGGCTGCAGCCAAGTCCCATTAAAAATTTAGTTTGGGGTGGGGACCGGTCCCTAAGATACCCCTTTGGATAAGGTCATGAGCTCCAAAGAAATGTTGCTGTTACAGATCGAGTGACTAGAGATGTGCACTCGTATTGAAATGTCGTCTGCTTCCTTCAGTGCGCTCTAGCTCTACGTGGTTATTTGGATTGTTCTGTGCTGCAGGAGAAGAATATCATCACTCTCTACACTTGTAGCGAAAGAGAAAGGTATGTTGTTGCTACCGTTTGTCTTATAAAGGCGGATTAAGCCTATTTGGGAGCCACTGGCGAGAAAAATTTCGAGGCTCTTAGACCCAAGCCAAAAAAACCTGTAATCAACTGAGGATTTTCCGGAAAGATTTCAGTAGTAAATTTTTAGTGAGTTCCTTAAACCGGCAATATGTAGCTAATAATAAACTCAACGTTTCAAGAAAAACCAGATATTTATTCAAAAAATTTAATAGTAAGTTACCTCAGTGCTTAAAAAATGTTTTGTATATAAATTTGTGTCTTGATTTTTCTTTAGCAGATTCATCAATTATTTTTTCAGTGTCTATTTCATCCAAAATTTTTTGTTCTAGGTATAATATGGCCATGTTGTTCAATCTGTCTTCTCCTATCGTACTCCTTAAATAGCATTTAACGCATTTTAAAACTGAAAAAGATGATCTTTCATCTGCTGCAGTTGATATTGCTATTGTTAAACATATTTTCAAAATAATCTCTACACTTGGAAAAGTTCCACTCCCTTTATAATACAAAATTAAATTTCCAGGATTTAATTTCAAGGGGGGGTTCAAAAATTTTTACAGCATGTATCGATACAATCACAGCATGCAAGGCTGTAGCCAAGTCCCATTAAAAATTTAGTTTCGGGGGACCGGTCCCTAAGATCCCCTATAGATAGGGAATACTTTATACACTTCGAACTATTATTCAATAGCATTTCTGGCTATTTATTTATCAACACTTCTGATTATTTATTTATCAGTTTCTTACGTTCTTATTATTTCTCATGTTTTAATAACATATATTAATATTCTTTGCAAATGTTCTTGCAAACTTCCTTTATCATTTATAACTTTTTAATATCACTTGAGATATTATATCGGGCTTCCAAACATAAATTTTTTACCATCATTCATCTATATAATTATTATTTTTCATAAATTCTACAAAAATAGAATAAACAGTACTTTTAAACACTTTATGTCCTGGTATGTACATCCAAGCGATAACTACTCACTGATAAATACTTCAATAATAATGGTGCACCAATAATCCCATTGATTGCGTACCCCATAATACGCAAACACTTTCTTTCCTTTTCAAGTTTCATTTATTATATAATAACTATTATCTCTTTAAAATGATGATATTAATAATAGTTCGACGGGAGTTTTAGAAAAATTAATACAGTCGGAGCAGGACATAAACATCCTCTCCTCCTCGAAGATTTATCCAGAAGATCCGATTTTCGCGCGGAAATATTGTTTAAACAACGATCAATAACCTTTCAGCATTCTAGCGCTCAAGTACGTGTGTGTGTAGACTATATATATACCATCATCATTGTATTCAACCACTATTTATCCACTGCTGGATGAAGGTCTCTCCAAATGCTTTCCACACAAGTCCATCCTGCGCAATTCGCTTCCAGGTCACCCCAACCTGTTTCCTTATTTCATCCACACATCTAGTTTGAGGACGTTTCCTAGATCTTCGGTGGACTCTTGGAATCCAGTTCAGAACTTCCGTTATCCATCGTTAATCAGTGCTTCTTGCAATATGCCCAGCCCATCGCCATTTCAGCCCTTTTACTTTAACAATGATGTCTTCTACTTTAGTTCTCTCTCTCACCCAAGTGTTTCTTTTTCAATCTCTCCAGTGTTATTTCAAGCATGCACCTCTCCAAGCTCATTTAGGTTGTCTGTAACTACTTTATTGCTGCAATTGTTAGACTCTATTTCTCTGATCCATAGGAGAGGACAAGCGATACACACTGGTTGAAGACCTTAATTTTTAGACACAAAGGCAATTTTCTATTCAGGATAAAACTGTGTCTTCCGAATGAACTTCCCAACCAAGTTTAATACGTCTGTAAGATATTATTACCCTTCACAGGGATAACACAATTACCAAATAATGGTCAACACAGAAAAGCATCTATGGATAGGTTTTTGTGAGTTTTTCGTGGGGGAATTTATTATATAATAATTTTTGCCACCCACGTATATTTAGCTCAAACTAGAGCTTTTTTTTGTTTTTGGAAAGAAAGTGGCGCAGTCCTTATCCTGGATTCGAACCAGGGTCCCCGCGTTGAGCCCGGGGTGTCTTGACCTACTAGACGAACGAGGACAAGAACAAACGCATTTTTCTCCATATATAAGATATTATTACCCTTCACAGGGATAACACAATTGCCAAATAATGGTCAACACAAGAAAGCCTCCGATGAGAGATTTTCTATCTTTCTCTATGAAATTATTGAACATGATTTTAGTTTTTGTGAGTTCATTTTGATATGGTATCTCCGTGTCTCACAAATTTACTAATTTTGATAGATTTGGTATCTTTATGTAACAGAAATTTTGCACTTGCATTTTTATACACACGTTTCACCATGTCAATGTATACATCTTCGAATAAATTCAAAGAATAATGATCAAAGATATCTAATTTTTTCATCCTGCTAAAACTTTCCGGGTCGACTTGCAATACCCAATGGTTAAAATCTTTATTTCTTATGCAGAACAATACCTTAACTTCTGCCATATCCTCTAAGGACGAATTCTGGTCTCTAATAATTTGAACTAACTTGTCCCTTTCCACATATTTTTCTACGTCATAAACAATTATCTTAGGGTTATTTTTCTTTGGTGTTACAACAAGATATTTGTCTCCCATTTTCTCCTCCAGCTTATTCTTCAGTTTGTCCCGATCAGCACTCTCTCTACACTTTATAATTATTCCTCCCTTATTAATTCTTCTTGCCTGGACTCAAATCTTTAGTTCGGCCGGATCAACCAGTCCCATTAACTCGTCCTTACTCTGTTCTGACGATTGGCCTTCCTCCTTCGGATAGATCAATAGGGGCAGTTCTTTTTCTTGTCTTTTGTTATCCTTTATTTCATAAGTTGGACCCACAGATGTGTGTTGTCGGCAGCCCTGCATCCTAATCATATCAAAAACTTTTCTTCTTTCTTCCAATTTCCCCTCCAAGACTGCTATTTTCATTTTTAACTCATTATTCGGTTCTACTGGCAGTCTATTTATTTTATCTTGTTCCCGAACACAGCTCGCTTGCATGAGTTGAGAAATCTCGTCGTTCTGTTCACCAATTACTTTGATCAACCTCCTACACAGTTCTTGAATTCTGACAGTATTTGCCACTCCTATGACCTTTTTTTCGATTCCAGTGTTTTGTTTATTTCGCCAATAGTTTTGTCTGCAGTCCAGGCTGGAAAGCTGTGATCCCCAAGAGATGCCATATCTATGATCGGGAGATCTTTTCCATTTTCTACACATTCATTAAAATTATTGTTTTCCATCTAAAAAATTCCTAATTTAACAAGCCAAAATCGACAGCACATCCAGAAGATCAAAAAAAACTCTGAGGACAAGGAAAATCCCGCTCCAGTGCAATATATTTAGTGAGGAGGGAAATGTGGCCAGCACAGATGGTTCCGCATTACAAAAGAGTCCAGGCCTCGCGGAATAAGTCAGGCTCGAGTAACCAGTAACGCTTCCAAAGTGGCTGTTTGTTTACATTTTTCAAACTTTATTATTTACTTTCGGAATTCATGAAAAACAAGACTGTTTGAGATATTTCCTTCGCTTTTTTTTTTTTAGCGGTTGGAGAGTTCAGCCATAATTTTGTCAGTTAACGCAGTCAATACGTGAAAAGCAAGTGTAATTTAATATAGACTCACCTCATTCCGGTAACGAAGTTCAGCAGTAGAGGATGTCATAACTTCAGAAACGTCGCTAGTCCGCTAGTGTTCGATTATTTATTATAAATGTTGTGTGCTATTTATATAATGTTATAATACCTATTTAATAATATTTATATTGCATATTTAATGAAAATATTTATATTACTATTTAATAATAGCTATGTACTATTTAATATGTTATATTACTGTTAATATGCTGAATAATATTAAATAGTAATATTTAACATAGGAATATATGAGCAATAACTCTGCAACCGCCCATCGAGCCTATAAACCTTTCCTTATGAACTTTCTGCGTACGCCTATGGCTACGGTACAGGTACCTCTGCATGATACCTTTGCATAAACAGAAACACACGCCAGATAATTGTTTGTGGTAGCCCAAGTTCTCTGCTCACTCTACGAATTGACTTCATTGGGCTACTCTTTAAACTCTCTTGAATTCGTCCCACATTCTCCTCCGATACACGCTGTCAGCCCGTGCTTTTTTCCTTTGCACAAGCAGCCAGTCCGATCAAATTGATGGTTCTAATGACAGTGGAAGCTCGATGTTGTAATGACGACAAAATTCACACTACACCGCAATCCTCGACTTCGTTTTACTAAACTCTTGCAAAAGCCTTGTGCTGCATTGCAGTATGGGCACTCATATGATGGTGGAGGGGGGGAGCTGAGAAAATTATTACCTCCTGCTCAAGGATGTCAAACATTTTAGTGAATGTACAATATACTAAAATGCTACAAAAATAATTGATACTGCTTGACAATTAGTAATGAGCTAAAAAGTACCTTATTTTAAAATGTGACTGTAAAACTTTTGAAAGTAAATGCATAGCAGAATCGGGCAAATAAAATTTTTAAATGGCTAAGGGAGCTCGAGCCCCCCACTGTCCCCCATATGGGCACTGCAGTCATCTCATTCGCAACTGATGCTCTCAATTAACGCTGTCGCATGACTGTGTTCAGGCGAGAGCATTCTAGCGGTAGTCAAAACTTTAAAAACATCCTCTTTGAAATTGCTTTGTGCTATTCGATAGTTCTGCAATAAATAATCGACGTCAACTAAAATAATCTTTATTGACAGTGGACTGTATTTCTTTAATACGATAAACAATAACAGTTACACGATATGTAACGCAAAACACGATGCGGGGCGCATCCATAGTGGTTATACAATCTGCAATACTTAAAATACGATGCGAGGTGCAACCAATACGTCAATAAAGGTTAAGCGTCGAACAATAAATCGAAAACCATAAAAACAATAATAATGCAAAAAGAAAAGAAAAAGGTGTTGCTGGCAACAACAAACAATGGTTGTTAACTTAAAACTGATGCCAATTCCTAACAGAAATGTTATATAAATCATTCATATATAACGTATAATTCAAGAAATATGGCCGTATGAAATTGGGACCATCATTTTGAATCACTTTGTACATACATTAGCTCTTTTAAAATTAATTTTCTCCTTGAATTGAATTAATTTACTCCATGAATTGAATTAATTTGTTCCTTTGAAATTAAAACCAGTATAATATTTCAACTTGATAAGAAAATTTTTATTTAGCTAAAAAAATATTCTTGTACTTACGTTACAAGACTTGTGCAACTTTTTTGTAAATTTAACTTTAAAAAAATTATTTCGTACTATTATAGACTGGATGTAGGGTGAACGTTACATCGAAGCGCCATTAAGAAAAACAAAATTTAATTGAATGTTTGTGTGCCCGTGACATTTTCAATTGATCAAATTTTATAAACTCTCATCACTGATCTTTTACCTCACCCGACGAACCCGAAAGTATAGACAGAAATGATGATGGGAAAGGGTTGGATGGTATTCTCAGATTAGCAGGAATGACAAATACGAAAGCTAACGAGTTTATTTGCATGGACGAAAATTTAGAAGTTTATGCTACGTTTACTTCTATTCAGGAATCGTTAGAAAATATGATGAAGGGAAAAAAAAGTGACGAGGAATTGGAAGCGGAAGAGAGAAAGAGTGGAACTGCCACAAAATTCTAACATCAAAACATATTTTGATGTTTTGGTAAATTTTCAGGAGATCCAAAACTTTGCTTTGAACAAAAATGATGACGAATTATACAAAAGGACTGCAAACAGAGGCGAATCTAGAGAGGAATTCGGGGAGGGGGGGGTAAAATACAGTAGACCCACTTATAATGAGCCCGAATTTAGCGAGTTTCCGGATATAGAAGGAAAACATGGATTTTTATTTGGTATAATGATTAAGCGCAATACAATTTAACCGCTTTTAGCGAACAAGTCTTTTTTGACCCCGGATTTAACGAGCAATTTAAAAAATAGGAAATTAAACTTTTTATAAAATTCCGTTATTATATGCAGCTGGTCATTATAATCAATTTTCACCGCATTTCTATGGATTTGGGAAGGGAAATTTCCTTAATTCCCATTCCCCCGTAGATCCGTCACTGCCACAAATATTTCCTTAGAAAAAGGACATTTGCCAAAAGCAAAACAATTACGCATCACTGATTTTTTTAATATAAATTAAAATAGGTGAGGATTAATGTATTTGAAATGGTTATAATTTTTTATTGTTAATTTTATTTATTTTAATCATTTTACCGAACCTATAGATAACAGCCACCTCCGAATAACCGTCACTTTTGCAGAGTCCCGCGGATGACCGTTATTCGGATGTTTTAGTGTATTTAAATTGCAAAACGTAATAGATCTTATATATGGCTATTGGTAAAATATATTTGATATTGTTAGTTTTATGAATTTAGCATTTTCACTTAACTAATTAATATTTCAATCATCATCATATTCAACCATTATCTATCCACTGCTGGATGAAGGTCTCTCCAAATGCTTTCCACACAAGTCTATCCTGGGCCATTCGTTTCCACGTCACCCCAACCTCTTTTCTTATTTCATCCACCCATCTAGTTTGAGGACGTTTTCTAGGTCTTCGGTGGTCTCTTGGAATCCAGTTCAGAATTTCTGTTGTCCATCGTTGATCAGTTCTTCTTGCAATATGCCCAGCCCATCGCCATTTCAGTCCTTTTACTTTAACAATGATGTCCTCTACTCTAGTTTGCTCTCTCACCCAAGTGTTTCTTTTTCGATCTCTCCTAGTTATTCCAAGCATGCACCTCTCCATGCTCCTTTGCGTTGTCTGTAACTTTCGTATTGCTCCAACTGTTAGACTCCATGTCTCTGATCCATAAGAGAGGACTGGCAATACACACTGGTTGAAGACTTTTCTTTTTAGACATAAAGGCAATTTCCCCTTCAGGATAAAACTGTTTCTTCCAAATGCACTCCAGCCAAGTTTAATACGTCTGTTGAGTTCTTTCATAATGTTGCCATCCATTGAAATCAGCTGGCCAAGGTAAATATATGAATCAGCAATTTCTAGCTCAATGTTGTCAACTTGTACTTTTGTTTCCTCTACGAAATTATTGAACATGATCTTAGTTTTTTGTAGGTTCATCTTGAGTCCAACTTCTTCACTTCTAGTTGAGAGCTCTTGTACCATGTCTTGGAGTTCCAATGGGTCCGTTGAAAAAATAACAATGTCATCAGCAAACCGCAGATGATTTAAATATTCACCATTTATTTTTATTCCCTTGTTATTCCAATTTATCAGCTGAAAAATCATCTGTAAAGCAGAAGTAAAAAGTTTTGGAGAAATGGTATCTCCCTGCCTCACCCCTTTGCCAAGTTTGATAGTTTTGTTATCTTTATGTAACCGAAATTTTGCACTTGCATTTTTATACACACGTTTCACCATGTCAATGTACACTTCCTCGATGTCTGTTGATCTTAAAGAGTTGATGACTGCTGATGTTTTAATAGAGTCAAAGGCCTTCTCATAGTCAATAAATGCCACACACAATGGAAGTTCATATTCATGTGTTCTTTCAATTAATTCTCTTAATACTTGAATATGGTCCACTGTACTGAATCCACTTCGAAATCCAGCTTGTTCTCTTGGTTGAGCTGCATCTAATTTTTTCTGCAGGCGATGTGTTAGCACTTTTGTGAAGATTTTATAAATAGCAGGTAACAAGCTAATTGGTCGGTAATTTTTCAAATCCTCTTTATCACCTTTTTTATGCAAAAGAATTACTGTTGCAGAATCCCATTGGTTTGGTATGTTACCGCTGTTAAGACATTTGGTAAAGAATTTTGCAAGTATGTCTTCTACATGTTCTCCAGCTTCTTTTAGGATATCTAATGTAATACCATCATCGCCAGGGGATCTTCCTTTCTTCATATTTTTTATTGCAAATGCTACTTCTCTTTTAAGATTTTAGGAGCTGTTCCTTCGACTATCTCAGAGTCTACGTTTAATACACTTTTTATTCATATAGTTTTTTATGGAATTCTTCAACTCTTCTAAGTATTTCTTCCCTATTTCTTGTTACGGTGCCATCCTCTCCTTTTAATGCAATGATGTGTTTCTTCCCAACAGATAAACTTCCTTTAACAACCCTAAGGCTCTTGTTATTTTCAATGGCTTTCCTTACTAGCTCACAGTTGAATTTTCTTATGTCTTCTTTCATGTGCTTTCCTTGGGCCCATGTTATGATCAACTTATTTCTGAACTGAATGTCGATTTCAAAATTTTCTTTTCGTTGGTTTGTTCATTTTATAATTATGGCTGCTGTTCTTTATTTTTTTTCCCGATGTCTTTTAAAATCTTGGGAATTTTGTCCAGGAGCGAATACAGACTTTTTTTTTGGTGGGAGGGGGGGTCAAGGACAGAATTTGCCATGGTCCTGGATTAACATCCTTCATTTATCATGAAAGTCGAAATTTTTTATTGATTGACATTCTAAAATAAGCAAAACCAGATTTTGGGCTTCATGGAATATGATTTCTTAGACGTGTTTGTTAATTTTGTGTAGTTTTTTAGGTTTTAACGCTGAAAACCTTTTTACAGAGGTCAATTGAAGAAAAGCGTCCATCACGTTTTTTCGTTAGGACTAAATAAAGGTAGTAGGCTGTTATTGCCACTTTATTGTTGTTGTATCGTTAATACAATTATTAGCGGGTTGCAATACATATTGAACCCGATATTGCTTTTTCTGTCTGTCTGTGATCAATAAAAGAGGTAAGGCAAAGTTCTTTCGTCAACGCAATAATGATGGCTATAGTTAAAGTCGAAAACCTAACGAGTTACTTGAGAATTAGAGGGCCGCCGACTAGTGGATCGCGAATTAGAGGGCCGAGAATTGGAAGGTCGCCAATTAAAAGGACCGCCAATTAGAAGGTCGCGAATTGGAGGGCCGACAATTAGAGGGCCGTAAATTAAAGGACAGCCAATTACAAGGTCGCCAATTAGCGGGTCGCCGATTGATGGGTAACCAATTAGAGGGCCGTGAATTTATGAGATGTTAAGGCTACCCGGAAGCAAAATTTGTAAGCAGCCTGGGGCCAAAGGGGCTTGGCCTTCCCACTAAAAATACTTTTTGGTTTTATTATTATTATTATTTTTTTCCAAAATAGATTGTTGTAGAATTTCATTTAAAATTTTTGTTTTGTATGAAATTGTACACGACAATGAAAATTATTCTTGGCCGTTAAAAATATATTTCTAAGGTATATCTTGTGTATATCATGTTGTTTACCCGATGTTATCCGTCCGGAGCTCCTTATAACGAGCATAATGCATATGAACTCGATTATAACGAGTATGATGGATATGAACTCGGTTATAACGAGCATTATGGATATGAACTCGGTTATAACGAGCATGATGAAGAGGATGAGCAGTCTCGTTATAACCTGACTCATATACATCATGCTCGTTATAACCGAGCTCATATGCATAATTCTCGTTATAACCGAGCTCATATGCATAATTCTCGTTATAACCGAGCTCATATGCATAATTCTCGTTATAACCGAACTGGTATCTATCATGCTCGTTATAACCGATATCATATCCATCATCTTCTTTAAAACAGAGTTCATATCTGTTTGCTGATTTTTGGGCAACTTTCAAGAAAGTTCAGCCTCCGCCTCTCCCTAGTCATTTACAAACTTGAAGGGAAACAAATGAGGAAAAACATCCTGAACTCCCCCAAGCCTCAAAATAATATCCTGCGTACGGCTAGGTGAGGAATGAAAAACTGATGAAAGTGGTAACTGCCACCTTGGGCTTGGATAGACGACCAGTCAAATGCTATTCAGGGCGGCGCAATGACGTCACCAAATAAAGCAACCCTGCAATTACAATACTCTTTAAGGCAGCACCTCATACTCTCCAAGAATTTTCTTCCGAACAGCCCTGTATATAAAACAAATATTAATTTAATATTATATAAATTAATATTAATTTATTAACTCCTGCTATATCAGAGTTATTTAATTGTGCGGAAAAAATAATTCTATTTTCAAAAAAAAAAAAAAAGTAGTACCGATTTTTTTCGTTTTGCTTTGATACCCACCAAAATTTAAATGATTAAATGTGAAATTGAAGCAAAAAATTATATTTATGTTTTGGGAATAACGCCTTTCCAAATTATAAAACATTACGTTAACTCTACAACGTTTCTCAAAAAATTTAGCTACATGGTTTTTATTTATTTACAATTTTTAATTAGTTAAACGTTAAAATCAGTTACTGAAAAAACGCGAAAATTTTCAATCTTTTCAGAATGAAAATATTTACAGATTAATCACAATAACAATTGCAGTCATCTATAAATAATCTTTAAAAATTCTAAAAAAAAATCACATTTATATAAAAATTAGACGTATTAGGATGCACAATACAATTCATAAAAATACTAGTAAAAATAAATACAGTCGAACCAGGGGCGGACTGGGTTCTCTCGTATTGCCTTGAATTTTCGGAAGCCGCATCGGTCCGGAGACAGGGGTTTATACACCTCCCATAACACCCCTCCAGATTTTTGATACACACCCCTTAATGAAATCTAAACACACACAAAATCTAACCCCCCCTAAAAATATTGAACACCCCCTACAGTTTATGAATCCTGGATAAGCCCTTGACCGGGGGCCCAGTCCGTCCCATGGCCGTAACTGACCATTGGCAATTTATACGGTTCTGGCCGTCTTAAAACGGACTATTTTTTCTCAAAATAGCGAAAAGAGCTTACCACCTCAGAATGTGCGCCAAGTTTATGTAAGAATGATGGTGCAAGCATAGGCGTAATTTTTTTTTGGGAGGGGGGGAGGCACATGTCCCTCCAATTTTTTTAGAGCATAGGGAAAATTGTATTTTTTATTTTCCCCACCAGACGCAAAAAACATTCCTTTCTTTACGAACGTTTCACCATCTAACTGTGACATAACATCGGCGTTCATATTACTACGCCTAAAGAATGTTAATAAAAATTGTTTCTTAATTTAATCTGCGTAGTGTTCGACTTGTGTGAATATTGACAATTGTTTTAGATTTCATTATATGTTTTATTTACTTTTTTTTTTTATGTAATTTCGAAGTGGTGTACAGATCTTAGGATGTCACCGGCTTAGTGACAGAATGAGTCTTATCCGGTTTAGAGTCAGCCCCCTACCCCTGGTAAAATATTTTTGGTTTTATATTTACTTAAAATAAATTTTTATAGATTTTTGTTTTATACTGAATTGTACACGACAATTAAAATAATTTGTAAAGTTAAAAATATATTCACAGCAAATGTCATTTATTTATTTATTTTACTGGAATTATTACAATATACTCAAAACAATAATTCATGTACAAAACAAAAACAATTTCGATAGTATTGATGGGACGATAGAACAAAAACCTGATATAAAAGATCAGTTTGAAACGTTACAATTACCTCAAATTGGTAACTGGCTTAAACCAGAGGTCAGCAACCCATGGCATATGGACTATTTCAGATTGATTTTAAAATAAAACGCATCGTAAAGAATCCCTTCCCCGACTAAGAACATTTTATTCGCTGAAGTTATTAATTTGCATCTTCTTAAATTACTAATTATTTTTTATTCTTTTAATTAACTAATCGATTAATTTTCATTATTGGTTAGATGGTAAACCAAACTTCAACAATTCCGGTTTGCGTAGACTAACTATAACTAGCACATGGAAGGAGATACAAAGTATTATTTTGGCACGACACCCTGGTTGCTGACATCTGACTTAAACAATAAAACGTTAAGGTAACAATAAATAGTGTGTTACCTTTAATTTAAACAATGCCTAACTATGAATATTGATTACTACTCTTTAGTATTTCTAAGAAAATAGTTTACTCCTATGTATAATGTAATGCACCTTCAATTTCTCAACTAGCCGTAAAAAGGTAAAAATACTCCTCTTTCTTCATCGACATTCCTGTTTTTACTTTTAGAAAATTCAACCTGGCAGTTTTTTTAGCCACTTGAATTTAAAATAATTTTCTCTTGTTGTCAATAAACATACGATTTTCGTGGTGTGCAGATGCCAGTGTACCGTGAAACACAAACCAATGTTATTGAATTTAAATGTAAGACGAAACAAAAAGCATATCCAAATGGTCCTATGACAGACCAAAGCCAAAATGAAATAATTCATCATGGTTGTTGGTTTCACCTTCGTCAGACGTGAAAGAACATTATCTCAAAGACAAGGTGGCCCTCTTCACGAGAATATTGCTGGATACTAACGCTGCATGTTCGCAGTAACTAAGACTTTCTACTATGCTCAAAAATAATTGTCCAAGAAGAATCCACATCAAGATCCATAGGTATAGATTGGGATACGCCTTCACTTATTCGTTCCCACATTGTGTCTGGCTACAGCCTAATCAAACCAATGTGCAATGCCAAGAAAGTGTAAAAGAAACACTGGAACACATAATGCTGAAGTGCCCAGACCTTCGCAATCGCTTCCTCGAATCCTGTCAACGTCTCAGGATCACTGACTCGACTCTCCAAGATTTAAAGACTTATTGGATCTCTCTCTCTCTCTCTGCTGTTCCTTGCCCGAAGAATGCTTTCATCGAAGACACAATGACTTTTTCAATGAACTGGGGCGCCTGCTTTAAGTTACTGCAGAGTTTTGTGTTCCACCTGGAGTTTGGGACTTTGCTCAAGGACTTCCCTTTAGAGACCCAGTGCTCTAGGATAGCGTTCCATGACTTTTGTAAGGTCGCGGTCTGGAAAATTCCTTTTTTATAAGAGGGCATGATCCCAACGAATGTCCTCTCGTGAATACCTTTTTATTTAAGTTTATATATTAAACAACCATCAAGTATGAATAATCAATTATAGAATGATCATAAAGAATATCGGTATACTCCCATTGACTAAACTATCAACGGAGTATAAGTAGGGGTGATTGCAAGTTCAAATTAGATTCCCTGGACATACAAGAAAATTCCCTGAAAAATTACGTAATACTTTTGGTAAGGACACTGATTTCGAAAAGATTATAAAGAATTATAAGAAACAACACACAGTTTTTGTAATTTTTTAAAAGGAGATTCCGGAAGAGGCAAGTTCAAATTCCCGGAAATCCCGAAGCACTTCGGGGTATAAGTATGATAAATACACAGCTTGATTGCTGGTCACAAAAATTGCATTTGCTAAGAGCCCACATATGAACACAGTTCTCTCTATTACATCATTGTAGAATTACTATGCGATATCATCAATTACTGCTGCATATTTTTTAGCTAAAATTTATTCCTTCAACTGAAATAGGAAAAGTAAAATAAAACATTTTAAATTGAACGTTAAAATTTATCCATGCTAATACAACATCGTTCTACTTGTGAGGCTAATAGTGAAGTCACTACAAAAAATTAGTAAAAATATAACTTTTAACATAAACAACCAATGAAAAGCAAAGTTAAAGCTTTAAATAATGTAGAAACATTTTTCAAAAATAATGGCACATCGAAGTTAACACTGAAAGATAAAATAATGAAAAATTACAATAAACATTTAAAAACATTATTTTACTACTAAAGTCTAGTCTTACTAGTCTACCACAGAAAAACCCTTTCCCATTTCATGAATAACTATTTTGATTTTTTTGTTTTAAAAAATCTATTTTAGTTCCATTGCTTTAAGAGAATTACACTTTAACTTCTATATAAGCCTACGGGATGTTCGCTAAAGTCCAGTGTTTCGCAAAGAACTTTTGAACGAAGGCTCGTAGAGCTGTAAAAGTTAGGTGTGCGTATAGTAAAGTGTCCATGGCCGATGAAATATAATCGACAGAAGCGCCCTGTGTGGCGAAATCGGGAAGTTATTGCGCTTAATTTTGGAACTAGGGGAGATGCAGGAAATTTTTCACTTACAAAGTTGTTCAGTACCCGCTACGAGTAATTAGTAAAAAACGATTTTTTTTCACCACCTCAATAGGGCAAAAAGCGTAATTTAGGATATTTTTAAGGTGTCCGTCCAGAAACGGCATTGTTGGTCAAATTTCTGATTTCTCAATCTTGTTCTAGTAGTTTCGCCTAATCTTTACAACCTCCTTTGAATTTTATTTTACTGCAACAACCAGTTGTTAGAGAAGCCCGTTTTCCAGAGTAACGATTTTATATGCGTGTATTAAAATCGGTATCAATGAATACTACATGCGGAAATCTATTAAATATGGTTCCAAAGACGGTAGAAATCAAATTCAAAATTAAATTACAAAATTGCCAATCAGCAGTTGGAAAATGCAATAGAATCTGGCAACTTCGTAGGTCCCTAGTGTAGTACAGGCTTCTGTTTAGCCTATCTGCGTGCATAATGTTATTTTCTACTAATTACTTGCTGATTGGCAATTTTGTAATTTAATTTTGAATTTGGTTTCTACAGTCTTTGAAACCACATTTAGTAGATCTCCGTATGTAGCAGTCATTAACACTGATTTTAATATGCACGTATAAAACCGTTATTCTGAAAAAGGGGTTTCTCTAGCAACTAGTCGTTACAGTAAAATAAATTTCAAAGGTATGATGTGCAATTCAATTAATTAAATAAATTAATTTCAAAGGTGTAAGATGAAACATTAGGCGAAACTACTAAAGTAAGACGGAGACATCTGAACTTTGATCAATAATGGCGTTGCCAGACGAATACCTTAAAAACATCTTAAATTACGCCTTTTGCCCTACTAAAGTGGTGAAAAAAATCGTTTCTTACTAATTAGTTGGTGCTTAACAACTTTGTAATTGAAAAATTTTCTGTATCTCCTCTAGTTCCAGAATTCAGTGCAAAAATTTCTCGATTTCGCCACAGAGGGCATTTCAGTCAGTTCCATCTTGTCGACCCCAGGCCCTTTACTATACCCATACCTAACTTTTACAGTTCTACGAGCCTTCGCTGAAAAGTTATTTACGAAACACGGGACTTGAGAATCCGTATATATGTATGCATGCATGTATTTTTTTTTTCTTTTAAATGCTTACAAAATTTTAAAATCACAATTTTCACATACAACATATATGGCTCTTTTAAAAAACGGTTCTATGCATTTTTAATCCATAGTTCTTGAGTTTTTGAAATCCAAAAGTAAAAGCACAAACTTTCCAGTATTTTTGCAACAAACTTCATACAAAATGCTGTTTCATAAGAACTATTCAATGCTTCCAAAGATGATATATATATATGAGTATTTAAAAAAAAATCAGTTTGCCCTTTAGGAACTAAAAGTGAACTTGCTAAAATTGCAAAATGTTCGGTATGAATATTATGAGATTCATTTTGTACTATAACGTAAGATATCTAACAATCTACGAATTTGACTCTGCAAGGAACGGTCAGTAGTGCATTTATGATATTCTTGAAGTTGATCAATAAACGTTTCATAGGAAATAGGAGCATCTACAGACCCATTGTATTTCTTCAACATTTTTTGGGCAAGTTCGACCGGATTCCTCTTATTTTTGGCCTCCTGTATAAAGTTAGTGACAAGATCAAAATGTTGATTTATAGGATCCACATAAGCTTCTTTGGCATCCATGGCATCTTCGACAGTATTAGTAGCTTCCATTTCGTCGGTATCTTGTCGACCATCAGAACTGAAAATAATGGAATCAGTACTAGGATTGGGCTGGACTTCCACAGCCTCTTCTGCCAGTTGAGGTGAATCTTTCTGGAGAACAGTGGGCTTTTTACGGGTGGACTTTCTAATGGGCGGAGTTTCAGGGTTGGCAAGCATGCGGTCACTTTTTGACTGTTGATCGAGGGGAAAATTGGGAGAACACCCTGATCTGCGTTTTCTTCGATGCTGACCATTTACAATGGATTTTGGAGTGGAATATGGATTTTGTCGTAACAGTGCCTTTTTTTTTTTACGTTGGCACTTTTTTACTAACTTTTTAGCGACTTTTTCCAGACTCAAACTGGCATCGCTACTTACTGATCCATCAGATGCCTGTACGCTCCTTGAAACACCTTGTTCAGTCGCCATGAATGTCCCCTCAACAACGATGGTGTGTTTCACACCTTCATATGAGATATTGATTGTCTTTGGGATGCTGACATCGGAATTACATTTTATATATACTTGTCGTGTACTTTCAAGTATCCCGCTATACTCCACATTAGGTGAATTGAATTTCTTAACAGTGATTTCCCTAATGACTTCTCCGATGTGGTCAATGTATTCTTTGAGAACAGTGTTGGGCACTTCGTCCGGAACATCATGTAATTCTATTTTTATGCCGTCTGGAACATAAAAGTCTACATTCAGCTGGATATTGCCGATTTGCAGACGTTGCTCAACCAGCTTTTTGGCATCATCGGCACGGCGAAAGTAGATTCTTACCCTCTTGTTATATGTCTCGATGGATCGGACAGCACTGGGCCCAACACATGCACCCACAGCAAGCAAACAGTCAGCATGTGTAAAATCACCTTTATCAATAAGGATCGCATGTCTAGGAGTTATAATTTCACCGGAAAACTCATCAACCACTACATCTTTTACTGTATTTTCTGTCATCGTTTTATAAAGAAGGCTGATCCAATCAAAGAAAGGTGAGTTTTCTCAAGTTGAAATCCCACTCTATAAACCTGTAGAAAGACACAAATGATACTCATTTAGTAACTTACATTTTATTGACTTCAATTACATAACCTTTCATACGAAGAACTTTTTCTAGAAAATAAAGAGTATTTTTAAGGCAACAACATTGAAGAAATTTATTATTTGTTCCATGGTGAAAAGATAGTTAAAATGATGCTTCACCACAGCCCCCAGTTTTCCAAGGGTTGTTGTGAACGTTTGTCACGTATG
>QLNU02003225.1:53026369-53045320 GCA_006491805.2 Dysdera silvatica | reverse complement strand
CAACCCGTCTAGCCAGCGTGGTGAAATTATGGCTAATTCCTCCATTATGTTGACACACCAGAAACCATGGCCCCTAGTCTCCAGGTGCTGGAGTGCTCCTGATCAAGGCAGCGGTCAGTGTGGCATGAAAGCAGGGGGTGCTAAGAATCACTGGAATGGCCCAGGCTGCCGTTTGTTATTGACCTTGGCAACGTATAATGGACGATCCCTTGCTTCTGAAGCAAAACTTCAGGAATTGGAAGAAGAACTTGACAAGATCAAATGGGACATTGTAGGACTCAGTGAAGTTAGAAGAAAAGGTGAAGAGTTGGTGGAACTTAAAAGTGGACATTTGTTTTATTATAGAGGAACGGAAACTGGAAGAACAAGTGGTGTTGGCTTCTTAATCAACAAAAGAATTAAAGACTGTCTTCTGGAAGTTGAAAGTACATCAGATCGAGCAGCGAGGCTCGTTGTTCAACTAACCCAGCGATACCAACTTCAAATAGTACAGGTATATGCACCAACATCAAGCCATACCGACGAAGAGGTTGAAGAATTTTATGAAGAAATCAAAGAGTTACACACCAAAGGGAAACAACATATCAAGCTCATCATGGGGGATTTCAATGCAAGAATTGGACAACAGGAACAAGGAGAGACATCGGTTGGTAAATACGGATATGGGGAAAGGAATGAACGTGGCGATCAACTCATCGAATTTGCAGAAGCTGAAAACCTTAGCATCATGAATTCATTTTTTAAGAAGAAACCGCAAAGAAAATGGACATGGAAACACCCAAATGGGGGAACTAGTGAAATTGACTATATCCTGGCAAACAAGAAATCAATTATTGAAGATTGCAGTGTACTGAACAGATTTAATACTGGAAGTGATCATCGAATGGTGAGATGTAAAGTGCACTTAAATACTAAATTAGAACGACAGAAGCTCATTAGGAAACAAGTAAGTAAGAGGGTGGATTTAAAGAAATTAAAAGAAAATACCGAGGCATTCAAGTTGGAATTAAAAAATCGCTTTTCTGCACTGGAAGGACTTATTGATGAAAGTGATATCTCAGAAGCAAATGAAAACATTGTTAAGACAATAGTTGAAACTGCTGGGGAAATTGGTGGTGTAACCTGTAAAAAGCACAATAGCAAATTATCTGAGAAGACGAAACAGCTCATGAAAAGGCGAAGAGATATGAAGGTGGACAATCAAAATACCAGTTCCAGGATTGAGTACATAGAACTTTGTAAAACTCTGCGCAAAAGCATGAAAGAAGATATAAGAAAATTCAATTGTGAGTTAGTAAGGAAGGCCATTGAAAGCAACAAGAGCCTTAGGGTTGTTAAAGGGAGTTTGTCTATTGGGAAGAAACACATCATTGCATTAAAAGGAGAGGATGGCACCGTAACAAGAAATAGGGAAGAAATACTTAGAAGAGTTGAAGAATTCTACAAAAAACTATATGAAAGTAACAGTGGATTAAACGAAGACACTGAAATAGTCGAAGGAACAGCTCCTAAAATCTTAAAAGAAGAAGTTTCATTTGCAATAAAAAGTATGAAGAAAGGAAGAGCCCCTGGTGATGATGGTATTACATTAGATATCCTAAAAGAAGCTGGAGAATATGTAGAAGACATACTTGCAAAATTCTTTACCAAATGTCTTAACAGCGGTAACATACCAAACCAATGGGATTCTGCAACAGTAATTCTTTTGCATAAAAAAGGTGATAAAGAGGATTTGAAAAATTACCGACCAATTAGCTTGTTACCTGCTATTTATAAAATCTTCACAAAAGTGCTAACACATCGCCTGCAGAAAAAATTAGATGCAGCTCAACCAAGAGAACAAGCTGGATTTCGAAGTGGATTCAGTACAGTGGACCATATTCAAGTATTAAGAGAATTAATTGAAAGAACACATGAATATGAACTTCCATTGTGTGTTGCATTTATTGACTATGAGAAGGCCTTTGACTCTATTAAAACATCAGCAGTCATCAACTCTTTAAGATCAACAGACATTGAGGATGTGTACATTGACATGGTGAAACGTGTGTATAAAAATGCAAGTGCAAAATTTCGGTTACATAAAGATACCAAAACTATCAAAATTGGTAAAGGTGTGAGGCAGGGAGATACCATTTCTCCAAAACTTTTTACTTCAGCTTTACAGATGATTTTTCAGCAGATAAATTGGAATAACAAGGGAATAAAAATAAATGGTGAATATTTAAATCATTTGCGGTTTGCTGATGACATTGTTATTTTTTCAACGAACCCATCAGAACTCCAAGACATGGTACAGGAGCTCTCAACTAGAAGTAAAGAAGTTGGACTCAAGATGAACCTACAAAAAACTAAGATCATGTTCAATAATTTCGTAGAGGAAACAAAAATACAAGTTGACAACATTGAGCTAGAAATTGCTGATTCATATATTTACCTTGGCCAGCTGATTTCAATGGATGGCAACATTATGAAAGAACTCAACAGACGTATTAAACTTGGCTGGAGTGCATTTGGAAGAAACAGTTTTATCCTGAAGGGGAAATTGCCTTTGTGTCTAAAAAGAAAGGTCTTCAACCAGTGTGTATTGCCAGTCCTCTCTTATGGATCAGAGACATGGAGTCTAACAGTTGGAGCAATACGAAAGTTACAGACAACGCAAAGGAGCATGGAGAGGTGCATGCTTGGAATAACTAGGAGAGATCGAAAAAGAAACACTTGGGTGAGAGAGCAAACTAGAGTAGAGGACATCATTGTTAAAGTAAAAGGGCTGAAATGGCGATGGGCTGGGCATATTGCAAGAAGAACTGATCAACGATGGACAACAGAAATTCTGAACTGGATTCCAAGAGACCACCGAAGACCTAGAAAACGTCCTCAAACTAGATGGGTGGATGAAATAAGAAAACAGGTTGGGGTGACGTGGAAGCGAATTGCTCAGGATAGACTTGTGTGGAAAGCATTTGGAGAGACCTTCATCCAGCAGTGGATAGATAATGGTTGAATATGATGATGATGATGATATATATATATATCGCATTTATCATAAAATAAAATTTAAAATTTATAAAATTTTGCACTTATCTGTAAAAACTTCTACATTGAAAACTTAAAAAAGCGGCTAGAACTTTCATCAGCCTATACTCCTTTTAATGAAAGTGAAACAATCTTTGACAAAAAAATCCTTGCCTTTCATAAAAGGCTCAAGTTAACTAACAAATCTCTTAACAAACCTTTCCTCTTTGCCACGGTAAAATTCCACAAAAACCCTCTAAAATTTCGTTTTATTACTCAAGTAAGCAATTCGTATGGATCCTCTGCTGCAAAAGCATTATTTCATTTATTAAAAAAAGTTGAAGACCAAATTAGAAGCCAAGAAAAAACCTGGTTCATAAATGATAATAATTCAATAATTAAATATCTGCAAGATAACCAGTTATGTAGCAGCGAATGCTATGGCTT
Source organism: Dysdera silvatica (assembly GCA_006491805.2). Lineage (NCBI taxonomy): Eukaryota > Metazoa > Arthropoda > Arachnida > Araneae > Dysderidae > Dysdera > Dysdera silvatica. The sequence goes on along the minus strand of QLNU02003225.1, from coordinate 53,041,858 downwards.
TGAAAACCTATTCAATTCCATTGACATTTTATAGTGTTCCGAAATTATTTTTCACTACTTTGAAAAAACAGAATTTCTTTGGGCTGGAAGCATCCAACTGCAAAAACCTTCTTTCCTTTTGCCTCAAAAAAAACATCATAAAAATGTTTGGCAGGCTTTGTGTACAAACCCACGGAATTCCCACAGGAGCCAGTTACTCCAGTATTCTGGCAAACTTATACCTTCATTTTTACGAAAAAGTTTACCTTCAACAGCGAGTCACATTCGAATACATTATTAATGACCTCATAACACTCAATGGCACTAAGAATCTTGACAGCTACCCGCCAAACCTAAAACTAATTAAAACCAATACTGACAACAAGAGTGGTGTTTTCCTAGATTTAAATATCAGCATCAACGACAACTCTCTTACTGAAATTGACTTGTATGATAAAAGGCAAGACTTCAGATTTAAAGTGAATTTCCTCACAAACTGGGACTCCCAACATATCCAGAAAAGTCCACAGAAATATCATTTGTTCGAAATGTTCTCGAAATGTTCTCGAGTAACAATAACCTCAAATTAAAAAACTTTCAGACACTAATGTCGAATGCATTTACAATGATGTTCCACATTACTTCACCAAGAATCTGGTATATAATTTTGTTAAAAAACTTTCTTGTTCCTAAACCCTCCACTTCATTTCATTTTTCACATACCTTTAACTTTCTCAGTCCCTATTTCCACTATTATCATCCATTATAATCTATCCTTCGCTTGGTTTTTCACCACAAAAGCACCATTTAAAGTTTAAGTCCTAGTGGACAAAAGGCAACTTTTCTAGCAAAAAGAACCCCAGTGCTTTGGTGTTTTCTCCTACACCCAAAACACGACAAATTTCATTTCTTTTACCTACTTTCTTACTTCTAATCCTTCAGTACTTTTTCTTAAATACTTCTTGTCACCTCTGGATTGTTTTTCTTACATTTTTATTTATTATACTAACAAGTTTATCTCTGTAATGTAGGTAAGTGTTTTGATATCAGGTTTGAGAATTATAGTAAGCTTTTTCTAGCTGTTGTATGCATATTTATTGAGTTCTCTATGTTCAACAACGTTTTTTTATTTAATATTGTTCAAATTATATTTGTGTATATATATATATATTTATGGTGCATATCTGGTTTATATGTGTATATATACTGTGTATATTTTGAGTGTGTATATATATACGTGTGTGTGTGTATTTGTGTGTATATATATGTGTGTGTGTGTATATATATATGTATGTGTGTATACGTATCTGTGTATATGTATGGGTATGTATATGTATATATGTAAGGGTGTGCATGTTTATGCATATGCGCATATATATGTCTTTATTTTGATTGCACACTTCTGGGTCTATTATGAGTGCAAAGAAACAATTTGTTTATTTTGAATATATAAGTTTATTTAAACTTAAACTTATATATTTTTACTAGTTAATAATTAAGTGTTTATCTTGAGTGTGACATATTCATGTAAAACTTTTTACAATTTTTGGTATAATTAATGAATTTTCTCACCCCATCATCATTTCTATTCATGTTAATTGAACCTTTACACTTTAATCACTTTCAATACCTCTATCTACTTGTTGTAAGTTTGCTTTTGGGCCACTTACAACAATTGAGATTGTTCTCAGTATTAATAAAGAGACCCTTCTAAATTACTAAAATATTGTTAAACTAATTATATTCTGGGTTTATACTGTTTTTAGCTAAGTTTTGGTCAATGCTGGTTTATTCAGTATTGATCACAAATCTCAATTATTGTAGTCAGAAAAAGCAAACCAATAACAGGGATTTTGTGCGGTCCCTGATGAAGAACAAAATTCTTGGTATTGTTTAATCTTTTACTCCTCTTCACCTTTTACTACTACATGTCAATTTTTATTCTGAGATGTTTCTACTACTTAAATTTACTTGGGTTTACTACCTTGTGTGATATTACTTTACAACTTTAACTTTGTCCAAGTTAATATACATTTAGATATGTGTATTCATGTATATTACATTAGAAGGTACTACATGTCACAATCATACTACAATTTTGCTATATATATATAGCAGTTCTTTACACCAGTTGTCATGGTACTGTTTATAAATATTAATTTTTCATGTACGCTGTCAGTTTGTTCACGTATATTTCTAGTTTTATTTTTGATATTTCCCTGATGTACGGAAGCTGCAATGCAGGGGCAAAATTCCATAATTTACAAATTTTCAAACAGCTGTAAAAAATTCCGTTTTTTGAATATCCAAAAATAACAACCGATATTTGTTATGCATCGACAGATCTTCTGTCGCGCTCAGTAACTACCCGGGGTTTGACTTTCATATGAGGCGGTTCCCTTGTTAATAGACAGTTCGGAATTCGAACTTTATGAAAAAGTTATATTGAAAAGAATGAACAAAGCTATTCAACCATTCCATTATTTAGCAAACATAATGCACTCTAAATATAGCGAGAAGAGACTGTCTACTTCCCAAGAAGATACAGCAGAATCTGTTTAATTGAAAAATACCCATGAACGTTTATTTGCCATATACAATTACGTATGTGGAATATTACCCTCCAATGTTTTCTGGGCATGTGAAGATGTTCCCAGATGCAAAGTGGTGGAACGTTATGGTAATAAGGACAGAAAAAGGAAACGATCTCTCGAGTGACTTTTGCAAATTCAATTCAAACTTACTGTCATGTCCTGCAAATTCTGCTACTGTAGAGCGAATTTTTTTAACTTTAGGTATATTATGGTCAACGTTCCATAACCACCTGATGCAGACAAAGCAGTAAAGTTAGTCGAAATTTATAAATCTCTGCACAGTGTTATCACTGATATCGATAAATGAATTCCTTATCTTATTTTGTAATGCTTTATAATAATCAAATTTAATATTTTTAATTTCAATGACTCTATATTTTACTTATCAAAGTAGTTTTCTATTAATAGTATAAAAACAAACTCAATTATAACTGATTATTTTTATGCTTCTATAGTAAGCATATTATATCTCAATCCAATAGGGGTGTACAGTAGTCAATACTAGGGTTGTCCCAATTTTGCCTGACTTTAAAAAAAAAACTCTTCCCCAGTCGGGGTCGTACTTAGGGGAGGCGAGCTGGGCGATTGCCCGGGGCCGCTAAAAATGTGCAGTGCAAGCACCAAACAATCGGTTTATAGCGGTCCGTATATGCTTTCCACAGAGTATTTGGCCCAAAACCGTAGCCAAGTCTCATTAAAAATTAGTTGGGGGGGACCGGTCCCTCGGATCCCCCACTCTGAATACAAGCATGATTTGGCCATTTGCGGATGACGTCATACTTCCCATAATGTCCATGCAGCTTCTAAATGGCGATCAAAATAAATACGCCTGTTATTACTCAAATGCGTTAAAAATAGTGGGCTATGCACATTGCCGTGTTTATTGTTGTGTCTACATATCCACTGCAGAGGCGCACAGTTTCCCACGAGAAAGAACTTCTGGCAAAGTTCTGAGAAACGGAAACTTATAATTACATTGCACTCTGGCTTATCTTTGTGTTTATAATACGGTAATAAACTTAAATAAAACCAATTCATTTGTCAACAACATCGCTGTGAAGTAAGAAGTGTCCAGTAATATATCCCATAGCCCCGATTTTCATAAAGATCCGTTCGCATCAAGTTGGGAACCGAATCCAAATTACACGGCATACTGTAGCACCCTTTCACCGCAGGCTAAAACGATCGCAACAAAAATTCTCAAAGGAAATTTTGATATTTTTTCTTTCCTTTCAAAAAAAAATACCTCGGGATTTTCAAAACACTAGAGATTATAAAACAGTTCCCAATTTTAGCAATCCACCAGTTGTAAATTTTTGGGAAAAACTCCGAACACACTTTTTAGTGTGTTCAGGGTTAGTAAAGATTCTGTTAAGATAAGCAAGTACAGTAAGCAATTTCTGAACTTATAAAGTTCTTGTTTAAAGTTTACCTGACTTATATAAAATTGGTGTAGCATTCAGTAGCATTTTAACCATAACTTGCATATGGCAAAAACATTTTAAACATTGAAAAGGTGTGTTGTAGCTGATACTTCTTGATGTGTATTAAAATTATATATACAGGCTACTAATTGTTAATGTAGTCTGTAAAAGTATTACCTGACTGAATAAATATGGTTGCAAAAATATTTTGAGTTATGGTAAGTTTGACTTCACAATTAGGAAAAGGTAATCATTAATATGTTGTAGTGTGAACTGAAATTAAAATATTCTTTTAATAATTCTTAATCAGCCTGCTAATTTATTGCTTTAACCATAAACCGGAGGTTTGGTTCCCCCATAAGCATGGGATATGTATAAATATTTCATGATTTGGAGCAGGTGCGTAGCATTGGCTAGGTTAAGCTAACGCTCCTGTCTCTGATAGCCCAACGTGTAGCTTTGAATTTATTGATATTATCTATCATATGCACACGGCCAACTAGATCTAGTTAACCGTGATATGCAGCTGGAACTCTGTATGAAATTATTTTCGCATTTTGCAAAAAAAAATACTACTTTCGCTAAAAAGCGAAAAGAGGGGGGCCGCAGGGTCATGACCACCAGAATATACTTTTTCATTGTAAAAATTCCAACTTGCATGAAAAATGAAGGGCGTCATCTCCCACATTCATAGCAAATTCCCAGACCCGGACAACCCCCCCTAAATGAAAGTCTGCGTCCGCTATTGAAAGCAAAAGCCCTGAAAATTAAAAATTTCTACAATTTTATGTCGGCGGCCGCCATACGACGATCTTGAAGACCTTTTGTTGCGTCATGAACGGATGAATCGAAATCAGTTTGCTACAAGTTTGTAGGCATTTTCAAAATCAAAGACAGGGAGAATTGTATAACTATATCGTCGACTGTGTAGTTATGTATAAAATAAAAAGAGTTATTTTTGGTTCTAGATTTTAATTATGTTATTGTGTTTAGCATTCTCCCAAAGTATAAAATTTTCAAAACTCGCAAGTATTTACAGTAGAAAAAGAGAACTAAAAGAAATTTAAAAATGCTAAAATTTGTTTTTACGTTTTAGCTAAATTGCTAAAGGAAAATAAAAATCCAGCTTAAATCCTAATTTCATATGAATGTGAAAAAGAATGCATATGAAATTATATGACTATATTTATACAGTTATATGATATATTATTTTAACACAATACAATCGCACCACATGTGCATATAATATGTAATATATATACTCACACTGCAATAAAAATGAATAATTTTAATTTGTAAATCGATGTTATGTTTAATTTTATTTGATTAAACCTATCAGTATATTTAGTAAATTAATACTATTAATGTAGTGCAATTAAATAAATTAATATTAACAATTCATATTGTGTGTATATATATATATATATAAGATGAAATTGATACGTATTAAAAAATTCAATTAATTGAGATTAATAATTTTAATAATAAATTAAATAATTAACACACAAATAATAAAATTAAACAATAATAAATTTTTATTTTTAATAATTTTATATTTAATTTTATTAAAATTTATTGCTAAATTAATAGAATAAATATTAATAAAGTTAAATATAAAATTAGTATTTAATTCATATATATATATATTTACGTTTTCATTGCCAAGCAACATAGAAACATGAACGAAACAATTACTTTCTGTCATTGGTCGCAGCTTTATAAGTGAACGGCAAATTATCTTCTCATTGGCATTTTCATTGGCAAAAGATGATTACACGGTGATCTACCATGCGGCCATAAAGTGGAAAATGCCAATGACTTTGCCAATACTCGGCCCAATCACATTTCCATTGACTCACTGTATATTGGGCCAACGTTCAACGGGGAATTTTGTGCTACTAGGGGAAACATTCCCCCCACACAGCGGAAAAATAAAAAATTTCGTCATATAATAAAATAATCATTCAGAAAATATCGTTATTTTATAATAATGTATATAAGGTAATCATGAATTATGCAATAATTTTTGCCACCCACGTTTATTTAGCTCAAACTAGAGCTTATTTGTTTTTGGAGAAAAGCTCTAGTTTGAGCTATATGTACGTGGGTGGCAAAAATTATTGTATAATAAATTCCCCCACGAAAAACTCACAAAAATCTCGCCCCGGAGGCTTTTCTGTGTTGACCATTATTTGGCAATTGTGTTATCCCTGTGAAGGGTAATAATATCTTACATCCTAATATACGGAGAAAAATGCGTTTGTTCTTGTCCTCATTCGTCTAGTAGGTCAAGACACCGCGTGCTCAATGCGGGGACCCTGGTTCGAATCCAGGATGGGGAAAGCGTCTCTTTTTCTCCAAATATAAAAAAAGCTCTAGTTTGAGCTGTAATTAAAACGTGGGTGGCAAAAATTATTGTATAATAAATTCCCCCACGAAAACTCACAAAATTCTCGCCCCGGAGGCTTTCTTGTGTTGACCATATTTGGCAATTGTGTTATCCCTGTGGAGGGTAATAATATCTTACATCGTAATCATGAATGTCCCCCCCGCTCCCCTTCCTTCACGATTTTTCGTCGCTACGTATTTTCTCGGGTGGCTAGTGTAAGATCATTCGCTCTTCTAAAAACGGCAGGGAGGAACACTATATACACACACAGTAAAACTTCCCATAACGAAAATATCCAATCACGAAATATATAGTGTGGCGAAGAAGGGGCGCCAAATGATCGCCGCTGTGCCTAAGGCCCCCTCGCACTTAGATTTAAAGTTTAAATCTAGGTTTCGGAGAGGGAGGGGGTGAATTGCACTGGTCATTCTAGTTCTGAAGAAATGCTCAAGCAAGTTTCTAGGGGGAGTGCTCTATGCATATTCCAAGGAATTCTCGTCTGTGCATGCTTTTATTGTTCCCAAAAGGCATATAACAACCCACATGGTATGAATTTCATGTTCCTTCTTTATGCTAATCCACACTGTGAGAAGAATGGCATTAATGAAAATAGAAATTAAAAGGTACTTCAGAGAAACGTTGAGAAATAGGAGAACAAAATTAAGAACTTTTCGGGACTTTTTGTAGATTTTGGGTGAAAATAAGGACTTTTAAGGACCAAAAATCATTTCCTAAAAAATTAAGGACCTTTGAGGACCGTACAAACCGTGAATAATAATAGGAATAAATGGTTATGATTTCAGAACTTTTCAGAGGGGGTGGAGGCGACAAACCAACTTCGGTCGGCTGGTTTTCGTCGTGCGATCAACAAACGGTCAAAATATGCGAATCCGTCGCTTTTACGACTTTCGAACGGAAACTGATAACGCATTTCGTGTTTGGACAAAACCGGTAATGATCATGATCGTTTGTTTACACGTGAGCGTGTGACGTCTTTCTGTCTGTTTCTAATGGCGTAAAAGAATTTCTCCTGAATTTCTGGTAGGACAAACAGACCAACGTTTTCTTTTAGACATCTAATGGGCTCGCCATTTTTGCTTATTCAATTCGAAGAGTGCAAAATTCTTGTTGCTCAAAGCGGTTAAATTGTGTGGCACTTCTTACCAAATAAAACTCATAGTTTCCTGACTAAAAAATAAAATCCACAGAAAGCGATACAAATTAATTCAATGTCACTGTAAAACCGCCGGTGAATAAAATCAACGGCGCCACTTACAGAAGTCAAAATATTTTAATGACAAAACCGAAAAACACTGCCTGTGCAAAGAATCAAGGTCCAAATGTGTATGGCTTATTGTGTGTAATTTCCTCTATAATAATTTAACTAACTACGGCTATTCCAAAAGGTCAGAAAAAACCCTGAAACCTCCCATTTCAACGTATTCCGCTCTGATAATGCCATTTCAAAAAGCATTACACTTCTAGATGAAAAAAAGAAAAGAAAGAAGTCGGGCACCGTTATGCCCAAAAACTTCACAAGCCCTATAACTTAATTTTGACTGACTTACAGAATTTCGTAAATATTTTTTCCTTGTTATAACATTGAAAATGACCTTCCAGTTACACGTGAGAAGTGTTGTTCCAGTCTCACACTATGGCCCTCTCAATTCGGACCCCAGACGTCTCTTTTTTTTTGATGGTGCTATAAACTGGCCCTGGGTGTTTAGTTTGTTTGTTTGTGCTTTTGGCTCAAAGACTACAATGGTCATGCTGCGCCAGGACCTACTGTTTTCCGAGGAATCCGAACCTCTTATGGCCTAGGGAACCAAACCCCAGACTACAGTGAGGGTTACGATCTTTATGAATCTCTCCAGAGATCTCATAAAAGATCGCACTACTCATGATCCGAGTCCCTAGGCAAATGACCCTGGTAGCTGTCTTGTTGGCAGGGCTATCGTCACCAAAGGGTACGCGGTATGTGCACCACACACTCCCAAGAAATTTTGAAAATTACCAAGTGCGAGTCGCATGCTCTCAAGGTCTTGAAGTTTTTGTATTTGACGGTTTTGGGGCCACTTTCAACGAGGTTCTGCCTTTTTTTTTTAATTAATTCATTTATTTGTTATTTATTTATTTTTTTGCTAGTCATTTACAAACTTGAATGGAAACAAATGAGGAAAACTCCTGTGAATCCCCCAGGTCTCAAAATAATATCCTGCGTATGACCAGAAGAGGAAGGAAAAACTGATGAAAGTGGAAACCGACGCGTTAGGCTTGAATAGACAAGCAGTCAAATGCCAGTCATCGCGGTTCTGTGACGTCACCAATTCCAGTAACCCCGCAATTACAATACTCTTTAATTAAGACAGCACCGCATACTCTCAATAATTTTCTTCAGGACAGCCCTGCTTGTTGGTCGTGGGGACGTTTTCGGAGGTGGTCAAATTATGTAACAACGCTGGATACGTCCTTTATTTTACAAGGGGTTATATATCGCACCCTTGCGACGAAAGTGTTACAACTCAAAAAATCCCAATTTTCAGGAAACGCAAAAACCGTTTCTGGCTGAATTGAGGGATTTTTAAATCATCTAATAACTTCAATCCTAAGATCAGTTTCTGGAAACATCAGATGAGGCAAAATTTGCTTCATTTATTAGACCAAAACCCTTATTATCACGACTTTTTGAGTTATAACGGTTTATGAGATTCGTTCAAGGTTTGCGTGATGTACTATTTTGAATTATAACAGTTTCGTTGGTCGGTTTTTGATATTTACTGATGCCGAGCAAGAACTAAAAACGGGAAGTACTATTTTGAAAAGAAGAAAGCTGGACGTCATGCTTTCCATTTAAATACCAGTGTTCGATAGGCTTTTATTTTTTGCTAAAATTAAAATTTATTTCAATAAAATTGAATTTGATTTATTATATACCATGAAGAGATAATACTTCAATATAAGTTAATATTGTTTAATGTTTATGTTTCAATTTATGAGTTTGTTTTTCAACATATTTATTGTCAGTAAAAATGTGTAGCAATTTTTATGCTCCTATCACTGATTGGGCCGGGGCCGACGGCTATAAAGGGGCGGCAAAAGGTGCCTTGGGGTCCTAATCCGGTTCACAGCTTCTTCAATGATTGACCAGTTATGATCCTGTTATTGTGTTACAACCGGAGAGAAATAACACTGGGGAGATTCAAGTATTACGTAAGCACCTCTTGAGTGGGTGGGGGGGTGTTGCTGTTGTGCTTATTTCCTTTGTTGGCTAATGTTAATTTTGGCTTACCAGGGGAGGGGAATATAATGGCCATGTTGCCTACATGTAAACCGAACTCTCCTGGGCACGACCAGGAGACGATAAAGCTAGGTTTCAGGACCAGAATAATGAATAATATTATTACAAGCTCCATCTACAGTGACTGACGGTGGTTTAAGCCAACGAGGGATCTGCTGCTAAGAGCTGCTGTAAAGAGCAAGCTTGACAAACATGGCGTCCGGACTTAGAAGCGTGCTTACGGCGTTTAGAGGCCCTCAAAAATGTTCGAACATAACACAACGATTAACAAAACTGACCGGGGTTTGGCATTACAAAATAAAGTTTCTCACTAGTCCAAACGCCAAAGGTAACTAGAAGATAATGAAGTCAAATTAAGAATAAATATTTCTAAACACAGCTAGGGATGTATCAATTACTTGGCATTTCTTAAGTTCGATGTTATGGACAAATGAAAGGGTTTTATTTAGCTCTACTGAAGCACTTTAAACACAAAGAAAAACGAGTACAATATAATTGCTCATTTTAGCTATAAATTTGTATAAGTTCTTTGAGTAAACAAATACGGTCTCTCAGTGACTTCTCGAGCCACCATTCTGACTAATACAGCGCATTTAACCTAACAACGTGTATGTTACTTTTTACCACGATTTATATTCGTTTTAACTTGGTACAACCAATTTTTATAAGTGTTTTGCATACCTATGAATTTGAAAACGCTATCAAAACCTTATTTACGAAAGGACGTTGGGCAACTGCGTATTCAGCAACTTCACGCTTGGAAGGGTAATTCGCGACTGATAAAACAGTCTGTGGGGATTTCGTAGTAGCGTCTAGCGACAGAGGAGCGCCGTAATGAGAAAATACGTTGATAGGGGGGGTGATATAAAAATTGCGGAAACGTCGTAATTTTATACGATCGTTACGTGTAAAATTGTAGGAAAAGTTTATAGTAAACCATAAATAGAATCTAGTAATTCTTTGTTAATAATTCTATGTTATTTATATCTTTGTTATTATTTCTATATACCTAAGGACTACGATGATCATAAAAATTAACGTAATTATTTACGGAGTATCTGTGCTATGGTATTAATCTTTTTTACAAGATTTTACGTGCTGTGTTCTCAATTTGTGATATTGTTGAATCGTAAAAATAAGACAGAAATGGTATTTACTGTCTTACTTTTACGATTATTTTCGTCTAAGGACAGTAAAGCATTGCAATTCGAAAATGTGCTCGCTGATTCATACCCGCCGATCTATTTTTTCTGAACGTAATGTCGACGCAAAATTAAAATAAAGTGTAGTGGTTTAATTAGCAAATGAAGTAATTTTCTCATTGCTGCGTTAGGAATGCTTAAACTTGCTACATTGTATCGGCCCGAAAACTTGAATATATTGAAGGAATTACAATTTCAGCTGTAAAAAGTGAGGGGGGACGAAGGACGGATCCAGAGGGGGGCTCTGAAGAGGCGGAAGCCCCCCCGCCGTTCAGAGTTAAATTGTAAGAAAATAAAGACAACGAATGATATTTTATGTTTTGCTCGTTACAACTGTAATAAACAAAAGTTTAAGACTGGTGTCCAAAACTAACACGAATGTTTAAAAATAAAACTAATATACTGTATTGTTTTTACCGCTCATGTCTTAACACGCACTTCTTGATTAGTGACTTTTTAATATAAACTTGAAGTTATTTAAATAGCTGCTGGTTAGAAAAAGAAAAAAAATTACAACATGTTTATTGTTTATATTTAAACTTGTTCTATTAATTACTTTCTGAAGTATCTCTTTGGTTGTTGTATATGTCTTCTTTATTAACCCATCCTGGCGCTACTTCAGAACACGCAACAAACTCGATTCTTGTCTGTGTTTCCAAAACTAGCAATTGGCTCTGGTAATTGGTATAGTTAGCCATGTTGTTTACGGTATTTTAAAGTAAACTTCCTGGCAAAATTAAGCCCACACACTGAGCAAGAAATAACACCTTCTGCTGGAGAAGTTGAAGAGGACATTGCCGATGACAGATATCCTAATAAATACGGTCACTTCAAAAATGACAATACAGTAAGCGAAAATACTTACAGTGAAAAAATCACTATACAGAAACAAAAATGAAATTGCAGAATAAGCTTCGCCGATCACACAAGAGATCCGAACGAAAAATGCTGAATGGCGCATGTACGATCACACAATTCGCTGAAAAATAGCTAAAAAAAATAGCAGGTCACTAATTTATGTGCAAAAAAAAATGTATTGCTAAAGGCGTATAGAGATGCAAATCAATAAAAAACAGAAGTTATTTTGTAAAAAAAAAATCCATTGCGAAAAAATTAAAATAGATGGAAAAAAAACTGAGACTTTGAAAATTGTCTGGCAGTTCCTCAGAAAAACTAGCCCAATGGGTCGAAAAATTTGCGGAAGTGGCAACACTTGCGTTAGAAACTAGGAAATGGGAATTTAGGATTTTGAGTTAAGATCCAAATCGCAGGATCTGGATGCAGAAACTACTGCAATTTATATACAGCCCCCTCCACAAACTTCCATGGTCATGGTCGGGCATGCGCATTACGCTTTCCTATTGCGGTGCTCCTCTTTACCTAGACGCTAGTAGGGTTGGTCTCCCTTCCCTCAAGGTCAGTGGTTCCCAACTGGTGGTCCATGAGATGGGTCACTACTTAAAAAAGAATTAAAACTAAAAAGATTAACATTAAAATTAAATATAAAATAAAATTGATAGCACATTTGTAATATTCTACAATCGGGCGCAACTTCAGAAAACGGTTCGTATTAAAAGTAATTCGTCTTAAGCGTGTTCGTCTTAACGAGGTTTGACCGCTATTAGATTTTTTTTTTTTTTACCAAAAAGATTAAATAAATACCACCCCTCCAAAAACCGGCTCCCTTTTTTATTAAGGTCTTGCAGCCAACTCGTAAGAATTTTTCAAAGTGGTCCGCGGGTACAATTGAAGTGGAAAAGTGGTCCGCGGCTTAAATTGAGTTGGGAACCATTGCTCAAGGTTAATGAGCGCGGAGAAGAAAAGTTTTAGTTTGGTTTTAAAGCCCAACATGGCGACCATTCACGAAATCGGATAGTTTTAATGCCTTTGTTCAACTTCTCAAACATACGCATCGATTATGACAGTGCTCTTTTAAAAAATAACTTTGAACTCGGCTAAATTTTGAAATCAGAGAATCAAGGTCAACAACGCCACAACGCATTAACTTGCCAAAAACCATATTTCTTCTGTACCTATTCTCTTTCAGAAGGACGAGTCTTCAAATACGCAATCGCCATTTTTTTCCCCAGGGTCTGCATTATTGTGCATTGTGTCAGACCACTAACGTACACAGAGGGGTGTTGATGAGGTTGTAATCCCTTCTTCCCATTGCCATGAATTTCTGTCATGGGTGCCCATACGAGCATTTCTAAGGGGAGGGCTGAGAAAAATTAACGAGTACTTCAAGGGGGGGGGGGGGCCTGAGAAAAATTACTACCTCCTTCTCAAAGCTGTCGAGAATTTTAGTGAATGTACAAGATACCAAAACGCTACAAAAATAATTGATACTGCTTGACAATTAGTAATGAGCTGAAAAGTACCTTATTTTAAAATGTGACTAATTTGTTTTTAAAGTAAATGCATAGGGAGAGTTCAAGTATTACGTAAGCACCTTTGGGGAGAGAGGGCATTGCTGTTGTGCTTATTTTCCTGTTAGCCAATGTTAATTTTTGCTTAGGAGGGAGAGGGGTATAAAATGGCCAAAATATTGCTTACGTAATAATTGGATGCTTCCATAGCAGAATCGGGAAAATCAAATTTTTGAACGACTAGGGTGGAGGGGGCTCCAGCCCCCCCCCTCTCCCCTATATGGGTGCATACGGAACATATAGAGTTGTAGCTCTGGACGGCGGAGCCAGAAATCTTTCAAGTGGGGGGGGAGAGATTTTTTTCAGATTCCTATTTTTAGCTAAGTTTTCGGTACTTTACATTACATTTTCCATGATAAAACCAGGGAGTCCGTTACATCCAGGGCCGTTTCTACCATTAGGCCGGGTAGGCGACTGCCTAGGGCGGCAAAATGGCGTAAAAAATTTATTTTAAATCAAACGAATAAAAAATTGAGCAAATGAGGAGAAAAAATGAAAAAGAGGAAAAATTAAGGGGGAGTATGTATGCGAAATTTGGGTGAAATTGGCCGAGTAGTTTTCTCTACAGAGAGGTCTAAACACCTCCTGTTTAATTTGGATCACCCGGTATATATCCTGTTTTTGGTTTTAGTTGTAGTATCGGTGGTTATATATATAGTCAATGTACTCTAAATTCTGTATGCTGGGTTACCCGTTTCTAGCATTACTTATTATTTTTTATGTAACTTTAATTGTATGCACGGCATTGGAGCAACAGTTACATAAATGTTCATTTAATCCGTGGCAGTGCACTCTCACTGTCATCGCCGTAACATGTTTCCGAAAAAAAAAAATTCGCACAGCTGGTTACCATAAAGTCGATGGCGCCCACACGAGTACTTTTATGGGGGGGGGGGCTACAAAATCATTACCATCACCTCTCCCTTACACAACATGGGGCTGTCAAACATTTTAGAAATGTTTGTTTGCTCTTGAGCCATTTTTTATGACGTAAAGAGCATCTGGCTATACTGCGCTAATTTTTCAATGTAAAAGATACCAACAGTACTAGAAAATAATTGATACTATTCAACAATTAGCAATGGGATAAAAAGAACCTTATTTTAAATGCAACTGTGAAACTCTCGTAAGTAAACGACAGCAGAATCGGCAAATCGAAGTTTTAACACCCATGGGGCAACCCCCCCCCCCATACGGGTGTCCATGCATAAAACACACGTGCAAACAAATGCTAGGTAAACACGCAACTTCCACACGGAGATACCAGTTATAAGACCACACAGGGTATTTCCAATTTCAAACCCTTTCCAAAACGGTGAAAATCGGCTATAACGACCAACCGGTTATAACGACGGAATTTTTGCAAAGAAGTTGGTTTTCAATTCTATTCTTAAGTAAATATATCGGCTATAACGACATCGTATATAACGACAGCGATTTTGTCCCAAGTAGGAAAATCTGTATCGGATATAACGACGCGACTTGACAATCATTTATCGGAACAACGTGAGTTCGAAACAATGTTGGGATCACACTGTTCGGTTCAAATAAAAGAAGTTGAACGCATTGTTTAATAAAGTGACCTAAATTTCGTTTTTCTTCCAACAGCTAACACTAAATGCATAGCAAAGATAGGGTGTGTATGAGGCGTTATTCTAAGCAAATTTTCCAATTGCACACTTTCAATCCAGTTTTGTTTATGGAGCGGGGAGGACTTCAAAAATAAAACTAAATTACTAACTACTTTCATAACAGGCATTTATAACTATTAGTTAATTACTTTTCTAAAAAAAAAAAGTAGTTGTAACTAGATTGACTTTTTTTTCCAGGGGAAATTTGCGTCATATAAACAATAAAAATTGAAAAAGTTAGTCCCCAAAAATAAGAACTGGGACTAAAACTTTGGTCGTCAAAATGAAATTTATAGGTGCAAAATACGTCTAACGACAGCTAATTAGCTGTCGTTAGACGCATTTCAATCAAAGTATTTCGTAATTAGCTGTCGTACGACGTATTTTGTCGAACCCTGTTTCATTTTGATTTATTAAACCAAAAAAAAAAAGTGCTGCTCTTTTTCCCACACAAAACGCGTGTTGTAAAAAGCTTGCACCCACGTCCAAAGTCCAGCAACCACGTTATACAAACTAAACGTTTCAGTGTTTCCAATGTCCATT
>QLNU02003225.1:52966886-53019146 GCA_006491805.2 Dysdera silvatica | reverse complement strand
CTTCTTATATACATATGCTCTTTAATTATTTGTTCATTTTGTATGTGTACATGATGTAAACACTTTCTTTTGTGAGACTGAAATGATTAAAAAAAAATGTTTTTGTCTATTTATCGTTAAGATAAATTTCAATTTAAAAAATGTAATGCGTTAAATTTTTATAATTACTGATTGAAGAAGTTACATTTTTTAAATGTATGTGCTTATAAATTTCTAAATAAAATACATCCGCCAACTTATTATAAAAATGCAATTTAAATATAGCAAATATATATGCATATATTTAGATAAACATTCATATTTTCCGACAGTTTATGCGTGTAAACAGCATAAGGTCCACTCTACTGACGTCACAAACTGACTTAGCTCTTCTTTTTTTGCAAGGGTTTCATTGGGAAGGGTGGCCGCCGGGGGCGGCGCTGTAATCCCAAAAACTAACTTAGCTGGTTTTCAGTTACAGGGAGCGTTGGCTAATCACAACATGCTATAAATAAGTGACCACATTTGGCACATACTCCATTAATTGGCATCCCAATAACTAAAGACAACTCAAACCAAAGCTGGCATAGAACTTTAATTTTCAATATATTAATTCGGTACTAGTGCAGAATATGGTAACTGTTGGCGACTTTTCAAAATACTCCACCATTGCGGATACTAATGGCTATGATGACAATCCATAATGATGGAATGTTTTCCAGATATTTGTTGGGCCCAGTATTTTTTCAGTGGGAACAAGGTATTGCTGCGCGGCGTGTAATGAGTTTTGCGATTTATAGACAAGGGAAAACCTCTTGAAAACCTGCGGCAGCGTAGTGTTTTTTTTTTAATCAAAAATTAGGAAAAAAAATGCCTTGGCATCATTAATTTGTTTAATTAACCGAAAGGTGCAGGGCACCACGCTTCACAGTACATAGATGACGAGGGTGTGGAGGGTCCTCATGGGAACACAGATTTTTTTTTTTTAAATCAAGACTAAAAAAAAAAAAAACCATTCAATAGCACATTTCCTACCTTTCAATCACAATCCACGAAAAAACTCACCTGGTGAGTAACCGTAATTTATACTAACAGCATTAATGCCAATACATAAATGCTTAATTACTAAGGTAATGCAGGTCGTCCACAGAAAAAACACAAATATATATAACCTGCCCCAGGTCTGGAAAATACATATATATATGAAACAAAGTTTCATTTCAGGCCGTTGAGAAATGTTTTAAATAGTTTTATGATAAAAATTAGAAAACTGCGTTTTTAAAACATTCATGTCCTATGATATATATTATAAAAATATACACTATTATATGAAACTTAAATCACTGCCCACTCACCCTCTTAGGGATGTCATTTTCGAACCTCGTTCCACCTTACTTTTTAATGCTCGCCCTTCATGCATCCCTTCATTTGGTATTCGGATGGTTAAACTAACCAGAGAATTAGGTATAGATTGTCGGAGTATCGCTCCTACACATGCTCATTTATCACCGCCATGGATCATACCTGCCGTGGACATCCATTGCGATCTGGTTAACCACAGCAAAAGCACTACACCTAATGCTTTTTACCAGCAGTTATTCTCTGAATTTCGGGATCATTTTCAAGACTCCAATTTCATTTTTACAGATGGGTCCAAAACAGAAACAAATGTAGGTTCTGCATTTGTCATTAATAACAGTGCCATTGCAGAAAAAATCCCCCCATCATACTCCATTTTCACAGCAGAACTTTATGCCATTTCCATGGCACTTGCGTATATTTCAACTCATAGCTTAATTCCTTGTATAATTTGTACCGATTCTCAGAGCTCTTTAAGAGCCCTGGAATCTTTTAAATATTCACCTCATCCTATTTTATCCAAAATCCATTCACAACTGCAGCACCTGCACAATCATTCCAATATTAAATTCTGCTGGATCCCTGCTCACATTGGTATCAAAGGGAATGAGGCTGCTGATGCAGCTGCAAGGGCAACGAACTCACCACTTGCTTCTAGCCAACTTCTTCCTTTCTCTGACCTGAAACCAATTATCAAGACCTGTGTGAATCAAAGGTGGCAAGAAGAATGGGATCATCAAACCAATAACAAATTGCATAATATTAAACATACAATTGGTAACTGGCCCTCCTCATACCGTAAAAATCGGAAAGAGGAGGTTCTCCTTGCTAGACTTCGCATTGGGCATTCCCATCTCACCCATAGACATCTGTTGGAAGGAAAACCAGCACCAATTTGCCAAGTGTGCAATGAACCCATGAGTGTTTTACACATTTTAACTCAATGCCCCTATTATAGACTTGCCCGCACTCTTACTTTTAACTCTTCATCACTGTCTGACATTTTAAATGACCATGCTGACCATACGCACGTTTTAAAATTTTTAAAAAGTACTGGCTTTTACTACAGTCTTTGATTTTACCATGTTTGGCGCAGTATAGCCCAGATGCTCTTGCGCCATACAGTGTGAAGGTTTAAAACATGACGCCGGGAGCGAAAACGCCAATGTTCGTTATAAAAAGCCAAACAATCAATCATTTAAAAATATGCACTTCTAATTAATGCAGTTATAACAGGTGTTGGACAAATCGATGCAATTTCAATTACCTGGAAATTTCAATTTACCAAAGTAATTAAAGTCTCAATTAATTTGGATAATAGAAGTTTTACTGTAAATTAATTATAATTTGTTTTTTCACATTTAAGGAATTGACAACAACATCTAATTATAGACAGGATAATAAATTCTGAAACAAACTAGCAAAAAATATCTAAAAACAAAAAAAAATGAAGAGAAGCCATTTAAATTTTTTATGTATTTTTAATATTACGAAAAACAAAATATACATGTGAATTAAACATTTTAACGAACTTCATAATCAAGCACAGTAGAAAAATTATAACAGCTTTCTTATTTAAGAAACGTAAAACTTCATAATTTTAAAGTGCTCCATCGTATTCTGTCAACAGAAACGCTTACATTTTGGACAAAATAAAATTTTAACAGACTTGAGTTCATCAACCTGCATAGATAATGGCCTGTACTCAGGCTAATAAATCAACACAGAAGCACAGTATGTGTCTCCTCACAACATGTTCTCGAAAGTACGAGAGAAAGCTCTCACATACGATAAAAAAGAGAAATGTCATAGAAGAATAAATTCTATAAACTTGACAGACTTAACTTTCAAAAACCAACCTGCAACAGGTAAGCATATGGTACATATTAAAATCGCATACTAATAAAGCAATGAAATAAAATCTAAACCTTTTAGCAAAAAGAATATCCCTTCTTTAAAATATATTGCAAAGTCGAAGGCTTAGTTTTCTTCAGTGTTTGAGCGTTTTTTAGTCTTTCGCTTCCTCTTACGTTGCGAAGGACCAGGAACTGATGTTGCCTCTGGGCGAGACGCAGGTGCATCTACATCACTTCCGGCTGCAGTTTCTGCCACAGAAGTATTGTTCATCGACTCCTCGTGTTGGTTCCGAACTGCTTCCAAAGTAGCAGAATCGATACGGAAATCTCTTGCAGTACTCAATTTCATATGAGACATCAAATTCTTATTAGATTTCTTCGACAGTATAATCAGATGACGTTCGTACGATTCTATGGCGAAAATCAATGCCGGTATGGTCTTCACTTCGCGAACGATTTTAACACCTGCATCAGTTTTTGATTTTTTATTGCTTGTCTTTTCAGTTTCTTTGGTTTGGATGTAGGTTATGAACCCGTAAACTGGGGGTGTGAGGTGGGTAGCCGAGTATTTAACGACTTTGATGAACAATGGGTGCAAATACCCGGTTCGCTGCTCGTATCGTGATAAGAAATACTTGCACATCGTAGTTAAGCATTTGTAAATACCTGAAGTGACTTTTAGAACTGAATTAGAAATGGTTCCAATAGGTATTTCAGTTTGTACCAATTCATTATAGACTTTCAGGAGGTCCAATAGAAGAATGCAGATGTTCCCTTCTTTCTGATGAAAGTCGTCAGATTGATTGGGTAGAGATTTCTGTATTGCTGTGTTCAGGAGTTGAGCGTCAGCCTTCATTGTATTTAGAACCCAATCAACTTCATCCAAAATCTGCTCAATGTGTTGCACAGATAGAGATATCAACTCTGGAGCTGTCTTCGTTGAAACCACCTCATAGTGGGTTTGACTGCCAACGGAAACGTTTGAATCAACATCACCAAGGTGATGGTGTATGTCAGAGCATAATTCTCTAAGTAGATGGGCACAATCTTTCTGCTGATGACTTAGTGTCAAACATAAAGAAACAAGCTTCTTAACAAGAGATATATCACTGAACGATTGTTCAATGCTCAACTGCTTTACCCACTGGTATACATTCCCACTAACTAGGTTGGTAGAAACCGTGCAAAGATCCGTAATGATAGATAGCAAAGAGATCACCTCTTTCAATTTCTCATCATCTTCAGGATCAGATAATGCTTTGATCATCAACTTTTGGAACGTTTTAAGAACTCTTGTTGGGCTATCATCGCTGACAGAGATAACAGACTTTGCTAATTCCAACACCAATCTAGAACTCTGTCTTTCACCACTAGAAAACATGTATGAAAAGATAACGCTCAACCCTTTGATGAAAAAAGAGGACAATTCCCACGTTTGGAGTGAACAAAAACTGGAAGCTAAACCAACGGTATAGGCATGAAGATACGCTTTAGCAATTGTGCAAATGTAGTCATTTGTTCGATCCATATGCAAGGAAAAACAATCGCTTCTTCCCGTTTCGAGGTATGACACTAGTTTACAATGGCATGCTTGGAGAATAAATTTGATGAAATCGCTATTCGAGCGCAATACATTTATGCCTTCATTCTCAGACTCGTCTTCCGTAAATAAAGTGCCAATGATATTGCCGAAGAACTGAATAGTGAACAGACTCTCGGGAGGGTGAAAATTGGTTTGCTTGATTTTTGATGTCTTGCCGTGTTTCTTGTTTTCAAGTTTTTCTGAAAGCGTTTGATGTTTTTGAAACAAGCACAGCAGTGTTTCGTATTCCTCTACAGAGCTGGTTTTATTGGTCAAAAATGAATACTCCATCAGCGACTCGTAAACATTGAATAACAGACAAATAAGCTCTTTAAATTTTCTGTCGGACTGAGCATCGTCCAAGTCTTCAACCTCTTCTAATTCAGCGTATTTAACCTCCGGTTTTGAAATCGTTTCTATCAAAGATTTTAAAGTGTTCTCAAGCATTGTTTGGGCATTTTGTTCAAAATCCAAATCCATATCATCATCATCATCACCAACTGATTCACCCTGAATGTGATATAGAATAAGGCATATTGCAGATAACAGATGACCAATGGGTTCTTCCAAAACAATTTTTTCCTTTTCCAGCAATATGCAGGAAGAAATATCCAATGGAAAACTGGCATTGGCAGCAGAAAGATGAAACTTTTCAAATTGGCTCAATAAAAGCTCTAATATAATATCGGCCAAACTTGAATTTTTCCGAACGGCATCATACAAGCCTTCATACAGCACTTGCTTCACCTCTGCCTGCTGCATGAGAATTCTCTTAAGTATGCCCATGATTTCAAGGCACATGCTTTCTGACTTTGTAGTGCTATTTTGGGAGCTTTCTAACAGTTGACTGCCCAAAGAGCATGATGATGCTTGACTGCTCATGGTACTCTGACTTTGACTTAGTGAAATTTTCCCGACTGCATTGATTCTTTTCAAGATAGTGACATAGCCTGTAATGGCGATTTTTCTAGCCTCTAGGTTCCGATGAAATAAGGCCTTCCTCAAAATTAACATTAATGTATCTTTGAGTGGCATGCTGATTTTTAAAAGCGGAGTCAAAGCCTTCAAAATCTTGATGGCATTGTCATAAGAGACAAACGGCAAATAGTCCAAAATTTCAATAAGTTTTCCAAGAATCTCTAATAGCAATTGAGGATCGCTTTGAACCGTTTGTAACAAGACATCGACATAATGACCCACAGGACTTGATGACTTTGTGATGACATGACTTAAAATGCTTTCAAATATCTCTGATCGTACTGAGGAATGAGCTTTGAAGGTATCTCTAAGGATAACACAACCCAAAGAACATATCTGCTCCGATGTAGTCAATGTATGTGGTTTACACTTGCTTAAAGTTTGACTAGAGATCGATTTTGGCCCAAATGAATCCAAAAGAAGAAACCCAAATTTTACGAGTCCTTGACCTACATGGTCCCAACCATTTTTACTGTTATTAATGGCTTCTTTCACAAAGGAAGTTATATCTCGTTTAAAATCTAAAATGTCTCGGATCCATGCAGAATGATGAGCTTTTTTCTTCTGCTTGAAGGCACGTAGAATCATTCCTTTAAGAATATCCAACACTTCATCTTCATAACGTTGAACACAAGCTACAGCCAGTGCAACTGAAAACACAAAGGGCGAAAGAGAAATCCCAGGGTTAAATTGCAAAGACTTTATCAAACCAACTAACTCTTTTCCAAGACCCCGATTCTGTCTAGTACTGACCTTCAGTAGTAGAACAACAGTTCCTTCTATCTGACATGATGCCAATGTTTCCGACGTTTCTATCAAATCCTCACTATCGCTACATGCTCCCCTCTTGCTATCTTCATTTATAAAGTATGCCACTATGCTTTGCAGTATTTTTTTCCTCTGTCCTTTTGCAGAAAACATTAAAAATTGATACATAAAAGTAGGCATCTCTTGGTAACTAACACAAGGCAAAACATCGAGCAATTTGTTGACTACAAGATTCACTTCCTCTTTTGTTAAGCTAACATCTTTAAGTACGATAGCCAGCATCATAACAGAGGAGTCCTTCATATCATCGCTATCACAGAGAGACTTTACCATCAAACTCTTTAAATCCGCTCCACTCGTATCCAATCCCTGGTAAACGATGGTATCCCGGACTGACAATATTGACAAAACTCGTGGAATAGTTTCTAACCATTTACCTTCAAGCTTCTCACCTTCCTTGAACTCCAAAATCAGATACTCGGCAATTTTTACCAGCGACGACGTAGGAAACGGTTCCAACTCAACCAGAAGCAATGACACCAACTCCGTAGCGACATCGGACGGCAAATCATTCACTCGCAATACACTAATACAAAATTTAAAAATGTCGAACCTGCGCTTGGCTTTCTTTTCATCTGCTGGTGCACTACCGGCGAAAAGCGCTCTGACTATGGCTACAACATCATTCGGGTGTGAATGGATTTCTCGCCGAATATTTTCAAACAAGTGGTCCATTTTGGCGCCATTTAAGATATTATTTAAGGATTTTAAATTACTCCTCGGAGTACTGGCTAAAGGACTTCCCATTTCGGACGTTGAATATTCAACACACACATACGGTTACAATGATTGGCGCGAAATACAATAAAGGTTGCGGTTGCGGTTATACAACTTCCATTTAAAAGTTTGGGAGTATATTATAAAAAACAGATTTTCGTGTGCAAAATTATGTGAAAATATAAACAGAGTTTAATTATCCAACTTATTATTATTTATCTTTTCCTAGCAACACGATGTGTATGCAAATGTTTCCTACTAAGGGTAAGCCGCGACGTTTCTTACAACAGTGTAATGCAAACAAGCAATCAATTATGATATAAATTTCATGATCAAACTTTTAAATACTCATACAGCATTTCAAACATTCAATACCTATATAAAAATATTATATCCTCTCAGTTTACTTTTATTATAACCCTCAATTTGTAAAAACAAAACAAAACTTTTTTTATATGTCAATTGAAATGCAAGAAGGCTTTGAAAAGGTGGCTGTCGAAAGAGGCGCTGTCATCCTAGTGGGCATTTAATGTTTTCTTGTTTTGTTAATTGCAAATGCATTTTAATTGACAAAATGCTACTGGCACCATTTCCAACAGAAACTTTTCACCACTCTACAGAACTTCTTCTCGGAAGGAGTGCATTTGCTTTGACGCCTTTTATGGTATATTTAAAATATCTGCTCCCTTGCATCCACGGATCTCCATTAAGGCACGTTTTCCTTGATGCGCATATTTTACGACGCAACAATATAAAACGCAGAGATGAAATTCAGAAAACAAAAACCAATGAAAACGTTTTGCGCGTTCTAGGAAAACACTTCCATTGGTTTTTTATTGTTTGAGTCATACTTCTACTGCATGCAAGTGATTATTGGAAAAGTTGTCCGGTCTGGCAGGTGGTATTTCCGTAAGAGATATGGCGAAGCCATAGTGATAAGACCACGCATGGCCGGCCAGTGCGAAGAGGTGTGATAGGACACGGAAGAGAAGGCACCGAGACACAGGCGAAGGACATCAACAGCCAAAACATTAGAGGCCTCATTGACGACAACGACGAACGCTGAGTAGAAAAGATGGGCAGAAAAGCAGCACACGGATCACGGAAAGCATACAGACTGCCGAAATTTCGATGCGTTTTTTGGGAACAGTCAGAGGGCCCTTGCAAGAGAAAGCGTTGGGGAGGAAAATATTGCAGAAAGGGGCAATTAAACAGATCCATCGATGGAAGGCAAAACCAAGGGCAGTAATCTCGGAGATGAGACAAAATGGGGAGGGGGGGCAAAATAAAAGTGGAATATGAAAAAGCAATGTGCGGTGCAACCGTTCCCGCCGAGAATCAGAGCCGGAATGTTTTATAAGTCAGTTCTCGTATCGTTTTATATTGTTGCGCCGCAAAATTTGCGCATTTGGGAAAACACGCCTTTAGACAATCAATCAATAGAAGCGAATTACGCAGTCCAGGAAAACATGTTCATTGCTTTTTTATTCTCGAGGTTTTACATTGTTGGGGCGAAATATATGTGAATTTTGGAAAACTTACGTGTACTATTTTATGGTCGTCCACAGTCTCTTTCTACGTTAGAGTACGTTATATAAGAAAATAGATTGAAGGTATCAGGTAATATAGAGGTAATGCGTTTGTCAAGCATGAAGAAAATTCAGGTTGGGATCCCGCTGACACAAAACGATTGCAACTTGGCCACTGATATGAATTTTTGGATCTAATCTCTAGGCCACAAAAATTTGGATCCCTAAGGAAACTACAGATTCTGGTGTATGATTTCAGTTGTCCTTACGCCATATATATAAATCAAGGATTAAAGACGGACGACATAGGACAATTCATCCCCCTTTTTAATATGTTTGTTTGGATTTTTATGGCGCAAGAGCACCTGGGTTATACTGCGCCGTACGTGCAGGTTCCATCTCGAGGGCTGCGGAAATATGGATGATCATTGATTAAAGTGATTGGTTAGTTGAATATTTGTGGGGCAACAAGTCATAGACGAGCTGCGCCGAAGTTCTTTTAAAAGTGAATGATAACCCATTCATTTAGAATAATCATTACTCTTATTTACTAAACGGCAATTTCCATTCCATGGACGATTTAAAAGAGTGAAAGGACACGT
The DNA here is from genome assembly GCA_006491805.2 of Dysdera silvatica. Classification (NCBI taxonomy): domain Eukaryota; kingdom Metazoa; phylum Arthropoda; class Arachnida; order Araneae; family Dysderidae; genus Dysdera; species Dysdera silvatica. The sequence goes on along the minus strand of QLNU02003225.1, from coordinate 53,009,716 downwards.
TCACTAGAGTGAACAATTTCGCCCACTCGCTCTGACTTCATTTCCAAAGCCTGATCCACACGATGATTGAGAGCGCACGGACACTGATGTACTAGCGGCGCAGCGCGGGTTGACAGCGCCTGGACCAAGTTAAGTATTGTAGCTGTTAAAACCCGTTAGGGAGTTTCAAGTATTATGTAAGAATGTTTGGGGGAAGGGGGTTGCTGTTGTGTCAATTTTCCTATGTTAGTTAATAATTTTTACTTACCGGGCGGGGGGGCGGATATAAAATGGCCAAAATATTGCTTATTTATTTAATACTTGAAAGCTCCCTTAGCACTCCCTTCCACAAGTTCAATATTAAATCTTTTTGCCCCGATGGCTTTCCCTATGCTACGTAACTGCGAACGAAACAACCAATATTAAAGGGCATAAAGTGCATGTTGGTACTTCACAGGAAAAGTTTTTGAGTGTGTTCATTAAATAACGATAGAATGAGAAACAATATTTCATATTTTACATTGATATCAACTGTTAAAACATCGATGAGTAGTGGCGTAGCTTGATATTTTTGCCCGGGCGACCGCTTCCTTTGTATGCTACTGTAGATGAGAACTCACTATTTGTTCGTTTCTGTTAATTCACGTGAGTTCGCGCACATTCGTTTATATTTCATCATGCTTGTTTGTTAGATGTAAATCTGGCCTGAATACTGTAATTAGATTTACTTTCCAACCCTACAATAAAAATAACTACATAACAAGACTTACAACAGTTTTATTTACATTGTTCATTAGCATTTGATTTTCTACAGCAGACATAAAAGCATTCGGAAATTAAAATTTTCTAACAATCTACATAAACGCAAATTATCTAAAGCATGGACTATGTACAGCTGACAATATTAGCTGAGCGCACAGTTACATTGATAGGGCACAGAATGGGTCATCGATTCTTCCGAAGCTGTTATTGCAAGTCATCAATTAAAGATATAATTAACCATAATCACTGGGATAACTAACCTTGAGGTCTAAGGAAGGGTATAGCCCCGCCCAAATGCTCCAGACATAGGGTTTATTTGTTGGTTTTGCTTTTTAAGAGGAGTTTTTTTTTTTTTAAGGAAGGGTTTAGCCACCACAAGCTCTCACAAGGGAAGGGCCCGAGCTGGACGACGCCAATTTTAATGAGAGTGGTCTCATTTGAAAGCTCTCAAAAAATTGTTAGACACGTATTTGAGCGTTTTTCAGCGTGGGCCTTAATATAGACGCCAGGAGTCAAAATTATGGGCATTTTCGAAGATTTTAAACGGCAGTATCTCGGTTAAAATTTAGAGCTAAAAATTAAGTGTTGATGGATTTTATGTATCTTTCAAATATATCGAAAACTTGTTTCAGGATTTTTCGGATAAAACATTATTAAATGGGATTTTGCAGTTCTGAATATCGTCTCTTTTATTACTGCTATCTATCGAAAGATCATCATTGGCGATCTTTCTAGAAAGCTGGCTGTTTGCGTTTGTATTATTGAATATGCATGAAACATATAAAAGGAGGTTGAAATATAAATTTATGCATTAAGGATACAAATTAATGATCGAAGATCTTACTGCTCATGGGAAATATCGTGAATTTATTGTTTATAATCATTTAATGTCTTTTCATACGAAGAGTATGCGTCAGAACAGTGGGTCACCCAAAATTTTCCGAAGTGTCTGTGTGTGTGTGTGTGGGGGGGGGCAGTGGTACACAGAATTTTTTCAATGGCATGCGTGGGGGTGTGTTAACACCGAGAAATTTTTTCAACTGTCATATTAATTCGTAAGTACTTTGTGCATTTTTTTTTCAAGAGCAATATCAAAATAATTTTTCCGTTTGGTCAGCCCAAGGCCTGGCCTTTGGATCCTGGGCCCCGTGGCGTGGGCACGTCACTGCGTTAGAATGTACTACTTTCTTCACCTTGTATTGATCGCTTTTTGGAATAGTAAAAGAAGGATTGCATTATTCTATAGAAATAACTTTTTCTTTCGTGCTATATTATAGGGTGAGCAGGTTGTATATGAGTAATTAATGTATATGTGTGTTTGAACGATATGAACTACGTTTATACGTTTTATTCAGATTGATATTAAGTTACAGAAAACTTGTGTAGGAAATTATAACGTCTTGACAATTATTATGACTTTAGTTGCAAAGAACGTTAGCGAAAGTGAATATTTGTTACTTACAAAAACAAAAACAGATTTCTCAAAAATATAAAAAAAAATCGGATAATTTTTTATTCTGATCAAATAATACATGTTAAATTTTACTGCAAGAATATGCAGAAAAAATGCGATTATCAGTTATTGCGTTTGCCGCAAAATGTAACTCTCTACATTCTTACAGATTTGGGTGAGATAATGATAAGAGCAAGCCGGTTTCAACATCTTTCTGGAAATATCGCCAATGATTTCGCCGAATTGCTAATAAGTCTTTTAATGGATATCAATAATAGAGGCGATGTTCAGAATTGAAAAATTAGATTCAATAATGCTTTATCCGAAAAATCCTGAAACATATATTCAATATATTTGAAAGATGCATATAATGCATCGAAACTTAATTTTTAGCTCTAAATTTTAACCGAGATACAGCCGTTTGAAATCTTCGAAAATGCCCCTAATTTTGCCCTTTTTTGGCCCCTGGCATCTATATTAAGACCAACGCTCGAATAAGTGCCTACAATTTTTTGAAAGCTTTCAAATGAGACGATTCCCATTAATATCGGCGCCGTCCAGCTCGGGTCCTTCCCTTGTCAGACTAGTTATCCAGTGATTATAATTGAATTTTACTACACTGATAATTTATTCTATACCCATTAGCCAATATATCTGTCTCTGGCCAACAGATCTGCCAATATTATATCTATTATAATAGATATGCCAATAGATCTGACTAATCTCTGTCTGAATGAATAACTGGTATGAGAAGTATATTTACATAACAAATTTACATTCCAAATCAGTAACAAGATCAATCGATAGGCACCATAAGTCCATTTTGCTATTTTAATGACGATTAAATGGTTACAATGTTTTAAAGAAATACTATTTCCCATGTTTATGTGGATAAGAGGTTTTACAAAGAGTACCTTCAAAATAAAATTAAAAAAGTTTGGCTGTTTCAAAACTAAATTATAAAAGACCATCCTTAGTTGCTATTATCACAATCCTTGGAAGAAAAAAAAAACCAGACACGTAAGTCCATATACAGAAAATAATCATTTTAAAGCTTCCACAAACAGAACTTAACAAGGTTTTCAAACGCGATGCATTTAACATCAAAAGCCAACAACAGCAAATATTAATTGCACAGTGGAAACATGCCAATCATAGCAAAATTGCTAAAGAGTGTTAGGTAATGATTATTATAACTCAGTGGTTCTCAAAAATTTAATTCCACCGAACCTTCTATAAGTAGTATCATTTAAGGAAAGTCTAAATGGCTATTATTCATCATTGTGATAGACATAATATTATTGTGACATAATGATACATAATATAATTGTGACAGGCTTTCCATTATAATTAGTTAACTATCTAAAAGGCTGTCTCTCACTGGAACACATTACATAATTCAACGGTTTTCTTGAAATTTTTCGTGATATTTTACTCTTTGCTCGGGGAACCTCTGAAAGGTCGTTGCTGAACCTTAGTGTTAGGTGGAACGCTTTTTGAGAAACATTACTACAACCGTAAAATAATAATCGTGAGTGAAAGATTTAAGTCATCAATCAATTATTTTAATTAGTCATATGTAATACTCATTGTTGTAATCAGTACTGAATTAAGGCACAGGCTAATAGGGCAGTTTTATGGTTGGTTACAAGCAAAGAAATAAAGTGATTTTGGTGAAATAAACTTACATTGAAGGGGGAGGGGGACGATTCGACCTTTCTTTTTGACGAGATGGAATATTTAAGTAAAATCTTGGTGCTGGAATTGTCGAAGAGCAAAATATTTCGATGTGGCGATAAGTATCACATATAAATTAGTTAATTTAATCAAGGTAATGAAAGCAATATAATTTTTTTGATAGCAGCAAAACATTCCACGTCAAGTACTATATAAATAATTACTATAATATTGAAAGATGAATACAAATTTTACATATTTAAAATTATTAATTATATTAACATTATTTTATTTTACAGTTCATTTTTTTTTTCTACAGGGCCTTAAATTTGAATACATTGCAAAGGAATAACAACAATAGTCCTACTTACACTTGCATTCAAATCTATTTATGCTCAACGTTTTAGATAATGTGATCACAGATAGATTATTTAAAATTCTCCTAAAGGTTATAACCTATGACCTTTTAGGTATAGGGGGTCATAAAATTAAACCTTTATGGATCTAAAACAAAGGTATGGCCTTTACAGATGTAAAGTGTAAGAAAAGTAGAAAACTTTGAGCTTCACTCTGTTTCAGTGATTTTCAGTGCAAAGAAAACGTGATTAGTTCATAGCAAATTTCTTTACATGTGCGATAGTCCGTTCCATCCCTTTCATTTTTTCAATATGCTTTGGCTGTAAAGTTTCAGTCGACACTCTGACAGATTTTGCTTGTTTCTTCCTCATAAAGAAGAATAGAAACATTCCGATGATAAACACACCCACTAGCACAGCTACAACTATTCCCACAATGGAGGAAGTAGATAATCCTAAAACGGAAACAAAGTTTTATCATTATTTGTAAGATTAAGAAATTTTACAAATAAGCAATATGAAGATAACTGGTTTATGATAAAATCGTTGAAAAGCTGAGTTTGATCCAGAAGTAATATTTTATAATGAAGACTAAACTATAATTAATATTGTCTAAACTTCGACGATCCGTGGGAGGTGGTAAAACAGCATTCATTCAGACCAGTCTTAAGAATGAGGAAAGGTTACAGCTATATCAGTGTGGTGACGTCACAACTTTGGATATACACATTGGATACAGTACGAAGAAAATGAATAACGGTCTGTCCAAAAATACATTTTTAAAAATTAAAATTACGAAAAACAAATTCTCAAACCCCTAAAACAAAAACTATTGTAGAATTAAAAAGGAAATAATGGATTTAAAAGTAAAGACCTTTGTATTGTTAGACCTTCACAGAGTAAAAAGTTCGAAATAAAACATGAATTAAAAGCTTAAACACACAAACATATTAGTAAGAAAACAACATAAAATTCAACAAGTGGTATCTTGATTAACCATAAGTTAACAGGTAAAACAAGGAATAAAAATATGTAAAAAATTCAATTAATACACAGGGTTAAAAGTAAAAATTTTTACTTAAAAAATAAAACGAAATAAAAGAGAAATAATTAGGATAAAAAAAAAGTTTACAACTTAAATTGCATTCTTCATTAGTTTAGAATGTGACTTCTAGATACTGCATTTGTGAAAACTTTGCAAAAGTATAAGAATCAGTTTAAATTGTTAGTATGTACATGTATGCGTTAGATCTTTGAAGTCTGCATTATAGAGACCAAAATAGTGAAGAATATATATGCTTCTTACGGAAAGCTTTTGCAGCAAACCATCCATCAATGGAAAGCTAAAATTCCACGGTAACTCAAAGTATGGACAAATCCATGGAATCAGAAAGGACCAATAATTCACCAATGTCATATTTCATTTATGCAACTTGACAGAAAAGAAGTTTCTTTCAACAACGATGGACGAATAACAAGCACTCATACTTTACATGAATACTAAGAGTGGGAGTGTCACTGTCCTGTACAATGGCAAGTGGAATTATTTATATAAAAAAAATTCATCAAAAAAACCAAATTTTTCATGCAGGAATTACTTTTTAGATTCAGTTGGACATGTTTTTAAAATTTATATCCAATAAAAAAATGCCGTAATCTTAACCTTACCTCCTTTATTATAGCGTGAGGCTAAGCTTTCTTTCTCACGACTCAGTTCTGTAAAGAATACAGAACAACCATGAAAAAAAAAGATCGAGTGATTATCAATTTTTATGAATTAGTGTCTTTTGTGTATTTCGAAAGCAGCGTGGCAAATGAGATTGTAACAGCTGTGCAATAGAACTGTGAAAAAACAAGACTGATCAAGAACTTTTAAAAGTGTCTTGTGTGGTGTTCTGTAAGCGGCGTGGCAAAAATGTGACTCCACATATATATTACAGTTGTGCAGGTAGTCTAATGAATTTTGATCATTCGGTTAATATATAAACTATACATGAAAAAACAAAACAAAAGAAGTATACGTAAAATAAAAAATTAAGTTAATTTAATGTAGAAAAAAAAAAGTAAGAATAAAAGTAAAATTTAAATTTTAAAAATTAACAAATATTCATTTAAAAACAAGCATAATTTGAAGAAATATGACAATATTCAAGAACTTCAAGTATTTGCATTCACAAGCCAATGATAAAACATAACAATAGTTTATGACATGGTTGTCCTACACATGGCCTGTGGGCAACAATGCATCCCATAAACAATGCCAATCCAGCTTGCAGACAAATGTTTGGAATTAAAAAAAATTTCCAAGGTTCCAAAACAAAAATTTTTGAATTTGTTTACAGAAATAAGGAAAAATTGCCAGAACAGTGAACAACTGTAACAACTTACTATGGACGATTTTGATGCCCAATTATATGATCCATTATTACTTTAAAAAAAAAAAATTGTTGAAACCATTGGCACATGAGATCTGTGAAAGATTCTCAACTGGCCCACTACACAAAAAGGTTGGACAACCCTGGCTTATTATTCCTATGAATGGATGAGTGTTAAAAGGGGAAGAGGGAATAAATCAAGTTTGCACTGTTTTGAGAAAAACCGTCACACACATGCAGTTTTCATGACTAAACAATACAAAACTAATATAACATTCCACACACAGTAAACATGTAGGTTAATTCCCATAGGCATGAAGTCATATGGGTCCGTTGGGTCTAGAGTCTACCAATAATTTGAAGTAAATTGTAATTTAACACATATTATAATAAATGTGCATAATGTGTCCTTAGATCCCACCCCCTCAATTATTTTGAAAACGCTACGTTGAGGTTTATTCCTATGAAGTTAATCTATTTGCATCATTTAAAAAAGTGGAAAACTGGCCCATATCACCAACATTTTTTTTTATTGCATAAAGATTTAAAAAAAAAAAATGCACACAAAGAATTCATAATTTTATTCAGTTCAATGAAGTTATATATTGAAAATAATTTGAGAAATTAAATTTAATAGTTTGACACAGTATGATAGCACTTGAAATAGTAAACCACCTACCTTGCAATCATCAGCTTCCACTAACTGTGTGCATGCATGCTAGTTTTTGTTTTTAGGTGCAAAAACCTAGCGTGCATATCTGTGCTTTGGTGATAAAGCCAGGAAAATTATATGCACTTATGATGCAAATGGGTTAATCAAAATATTATTAGGCCAAAATTTTTTATGGAAAATTGTTGACTTAGGTCACTTTTAACAACCAACGTCTGAAAATTGTTGGTTTCGCTCTTCTTTAACAATTAAAATCTTGACACTTAACTATTTTGTTAAAAAACACATCAAGGATTTTTTAAATAATGAACATTTAATGGCTGTATTTCAATTCAAAATAAAATTAGTGCAATAGACAAGACATGCAACATAACAACTGCAGTAAATGACATCAAATATTAAGATTCGAGTTAGATAATCAAGGATTTGTTGCACATACATATAACATAGGTGCCAACTTCTAGAAGTGAAAAATCTGTAGTCAATCACGCACGCGTGGGCAGGCCACCATTTTTTAATTAAACAAAATCATACATAATTTATGAAAAAAGGGCACAATGAGGAAATTAAGTATTTATTAAATTAATAATAATAGAGGATTAAACTGTATTAAACGCAATATTAATTCTTAGAATTTACAAATGCTGTAGTGCAAGATTTTGGATTTTCGAGAAATTTTTTTTCAAATACATTCTCGTAACATTTCACATGTTGTCTGCATTTAACTATTAGTAAATTTTCTAATGTGTCATCAGACATGGTTGACCTGAAGTCAGTTCTAATTTTCTTCACTTGACTGAAGACTCTCTCGCATGCTGCATTACTGTGAGGGATCGTAAGTATTGACAGCATAACCTGAGAAAGTCGTTTAAATTTTAATTCACAAGTATCATTTTTTATTTTACCTATGGCTGCCCATTGTGCATCAATGCTACCTTCATTACTCACAGTTTGTGGAACTTCGAAAGCCTGGAACTCACTGAATTCTGTTTGTAAAGCATCAACAGCTTTATCTTCTGTATTATTGAACAAAAGAACAGGAAATTTTTCTGTAAAATATTTTAAGCTGGAAAATGATGCATTTTCAAAATTCGATATTTGTGTAACCTCTGCATGATGTAACACTTCTAACTCAAAAGGAAATTTATTGTGCATGTAGTCACATGCTGCTATGAAATAGCTTCTGACGTTTTCATAAAATTCATTTTTATCATGGATGTTAAAATCTTGGATTACTTTCAGTGTTCCATTTCCAATTAAGATATCAACATCATCTTTTTGATTACTCCTCTCATGATAGTGGACTTTCAAAATATCACTACATAATTTTATGATGCTTGGTTTTACAAATTTCACTAGCATTTCTCTGTACAATTTTAAGAGAAGAGATTTTAGCATATGAATATGTGGTTCCGCAGACTGAAGTTGAGCATTTGCTTTTTTAAATACAGACACAGTATAAGATAAAAATAAACAGAAAGCCTTATTGATATCTTCCGACAGAAAATAAAACAACCTTTCTTCACGAGACATGGAGTTTTCAGTTTTTTGTTTCTTAGAAATATCCACATAATTTTGAGCTTTCCTTTTTAATTTCTGTGATGCTTTTTTGCTGTTACGTTCTTTCACTTTATCTGCATTTTCAACCAAAACTTTGATAGAGGGAATAGTAAAGAAAGAAAGTGGGGTGATTTGATTCCTTTTCATGGCCTCTTCCTTAAAAAAACTGATCAAAGGTTGCCACTGCTGGATTATACGCTCTAAGCACTTTCCAACAGACAACCAACGAGTGCTAACGTGTTTTAGTACCTTTTTTATATCAGTCTCATGAAATTCTTGAAGAATTTTCAACCTATCTTTTCTTTTCGAACTCTTTTGTAAGTAATAGTAAATGTCTACCAAAATTTCATCGATTTTAAATGGCAAACATGCAGCACTCTTTTCAGCTGCTAAGTTAATAAGGTGGCAGGAACAGCCCATAATTTCAATATTTTGGTGATGATTCTTTAACACCGCTGCTACACCTGCTTTTTTTCCTATCATAACAGGTGCATTATCACAGCTAAAGGCAACACAATTAGAAATTGGAAAGTTTTCAGATTGTAAAGCACTTACCAGAAGATTTCCAATATTTAACCCAGTAGCATCTTCTTTCAAAGTTGGCACAGATAAAAGACAATTCACAATTTTTTCACATAAAGTATCGAAGAAAGTTACCACTATTGGATACAGCTTTGAATCAACATCGTTGCTTCCATCAGTTGCAATTGAAAATGGATAGCACCTTAAATTTTCAACAAGTGATGAGGATTCCTTTGCAGACATTTCTTTCATAATTGCAGAAGTTTTGGTCTTTGCAGATCCATATTGTTTTGCAATACTGCTGTCAGGAAACGTTTTCCGAAAGAGCATCCCCGTGTGATCGCTGCAATTCATTGGCAAATTATGTTCGATCAAAAACAATGTAAATAAACATTCAGCTTTAATCATGGAGGTATCGTTAAATGCAAAAAATGAAGGCTTGATACTATGATTAGACTCTACAGCCTTGAACGTCTTCTTATGTTTAACAGTCTCAGAATGCAAAGTAATATCGCGTTTACCATCTTGAGTAATGCTTATGTCTTTACGGCAACACGTGCAGAAAGCATATTTTGGCCCCAGTCTTGATTTTTGAATAAAATTAAACATCTTCATATATTCGGCTTTAAACGTTTGGTAGTACCTTTTATTAACGGTCGACATCGTTAACGTTGTTTTCAAAAACACCTAAAAACAAAACTTTCTTTCCAGAGCAAAGAAATACCAGATACGTCTAACACATGGCTTCCCTATAAAGAGTCACATGCTTGACCAAAACCTTAACGGTGTAGCGCATTCTTTCTTGCCTTCCCCAACAACTACAAATACAGATGCATGATTTCGTTGTGCAGGGGCATCACTCTACGTCATAGCTGGAGCTAAAATTCCCCGTCACGCCACGCATGCGCCATCAACGGCAGACGAATTTTTCCCGATATTTGCATTTATTTACGTGTATTTATTAAATATGCACAAAAATTTAAATACGCATAAAAAAAAATAGGCATTTAAAATTTTTTTTAAGAAATCAGTATTTTAAAAACACTGGGGATTTTAGACGAAATCTCTGAGAATCGGAAGAATTGGCACCCATGATGTAAGTACTATTACAGCTACACGTAACATCATCTCCTAACTATATTTTTATGTACAATCAAGTATACTATGAATCAAACTTAACCAAATGAGTTGAAGGGCCATGGTCAGGACAATTAGAATAGCAGAGTGCTGATAAGCTTACAGAAAGATGAGCATAAACTAATGGACCTTATGTTCTACACTTTCACATACAAGCACTGATAGTTACAAGTTCCTAAATTACACTATATGCCCAAAAGTATCCAGACACTTTGGATTTTTTGTTTTTTTTTTCGAATTTCTAAAAAACCACTCGGCCAATTGTTCTCTAACTTTGGAGGTATATAGAACATACTTGAACGCCCACTTTCCAATAAAGTTTCGGTGACTTGTGCATTTAGGGGACCACCCACATATTGACAAAGTGAAAAAATATATTTGATCACCCTGTATCATAAAAAGCTGGAAATTATTTGTAACTTTCAGAAAATATTTAACCAGCTATGCTTAATGCCAGTGTGCATTTTTGTAAAACAAACATGTATATTCATGAAGATGGAAATGTTTCTTTAAGAAAATTCAAATTTCGTCACAATTTTTTTGCTTATAATATCCACCATTTTCAGTCAAATTTCACAAAACTTACAGAACATTTGTCAACGTACAAGAAAAATATTATACTTAAATTAGAAATTAATATATTGAATACACGATGAGATATGAGCATTTGAAGAAAATAATTTTTTACTGCGCATGCGCGAAAGATATGAATAACTTTCTTTCATAATTTTGTAGTCAATAGTATAGGACAACTTCAAAATATATACCAGTGGGATATCTTGAAAATTCAGAAAGTTATCGACGATATAGTGAGCCGTATTTCTCTAATTCTCTGAAAGTAACTAGATGATAAGGGGGTTTTCCACAAATTGTTGTATTCCAAATTACCAAACACCCCTGTTCTGAAAATGAAATATTCCAGATTTATGCAAATAAGGATCAAAAGTATCCGTACACCTGCATGTTTTGCTTCTCCTTTACAGAAGTCAAAAACCTTGCTTGGTGCAGAATGACCATTGTTGTCCTTGCGCCATAAAAATACAACAAACCAACAAGAAGTCAAAAATTAGTATGAAGTGGGACCACCTTTTGTTGCAGTGATGACTGCCACTCTATCTGGGAGGCTATCTACTAGTTTCTGAAAATTTTCAGTGGGACTTGCAAGCCATTCTTGCAAAAGAACATTAGTCAGCTCTTCTGCCGATGTGGGGCGTTTTGGCCTAGCTCGCAGTCGACGTTTTATGGGATTTAGGTCTGGGCTCAGAGCATGCCAGTCCAATTCCTCAACATCCATGTCAGCAAACCAGCTCTGTACAGCCTGTGCTGTGTGGATAGGAGCATGATCTTGTTGAAACAAGAATGAACCTACTCCAAACTGTTGTCACAATGTAGACAACATGGAACTGCCTAAAATGTCGAGATAGCCTTCCATCTTCAGAATTCCCTTCATAGGAAGCAGAGGGCTCAGCCAGAACCATGAGAAACATCCCCAAACCATTATGTTTCCACCACCAAACTTAACTTGCGGCACAATACAGTCAAGTAAAAAGCGTTTACCCAGCATTCTCCACATCCAGTCTCTACCATCTGATTGTCAAATAGTGTACTGTGATTCATTGCTCCATAACACTTCACGCCACTGCTGCAGGCTCCATGTTTTGCACCATTGCAAGCGTCGCATAGAATTGGCTGCAGTAATGCTTGGTTTATATGCAGCTGCTCGGCCATGAAAACCAAGACTTTGCAGTTCCTGACGAACTGTTTTTGTGCTGACGTTGCATCCAGAGGCTTTTTGAAAATCCGCACAATCGGATTTTCCGTCGATTTCATGCGGTTCGCTTTCACAACTCTCTTCAGCACTCTGTGGTCGCTTTTTACTATTTTACTAGACGGAGTGGTCGACCAGGTCATGGATGACCTTTATAGCTCCGCCCCCCCATATGTTTCCACTTTACGATAACAACATTAACGGTGGAACGGGGCACTCGTAACATCACAGAAATCTCACGAACAGATTTTCCACAGCGGTGACAACCAATGACTTCACCACGTTCAAAATCATTTAGCTCGCCCTTTCCTCCCATTTTACTTTTCTAGCTTTGAAATTATAATTGTTAACTCGTCAGACTTCTTTTATACTTGTCTGAGAGCTAGAAATTTGACGTCACTAACAGAATCCACCACGTAGAGGGGTGTCCGGATACTTTTGATCCTTGTTTACATAAATCTGGAATATTTCATTTTCAGAACAGGAGTGTTTGGTAATTTGGAATATGACAATTTGTGGAAAAAACCCTTATCATCTAGCTACTTTCAGAGAATTAGAGAAATACAGCTCACTATATCGTCGATAACTTTCTGAATTTTCAAGATATTCCACTGGTATTTTTTTTAAGTTGCTCTATACTATTGACTACAAAATTATGAAAGAAAGTTATTCGTATCTTTTTTTCGCATGAGAAGTAAAAATTATTTTCTTCAAATGCTCATATCTCATCGTGTATTCAATATATTAATTTCTAATTTAAGTATAATATTTTTTTTGTACGTTGACAAATGTTTTATAAGTTTCGTGAAATTTGACTGAAAATTGTGGATATTATAAGCAAAAAACATGTGACAAAATTTGGGTTTTCTTAAAGGAACGTTTCTATCTTCTTGGATATATATGTTTGTTTTAAGAAAATGCACAGGCATTAAGCATAGCTGGTTAAATATTTTATTAAAGTTACAAATAATTTCCAGCCTTTTATGATATAGGGTGATCAAATATTTTTTTTTTCACTTTGTGAATATGTGGGTGGTACACTAAATGCACAAGTCGCCGAAACTTTGTTGGAAAGTGTGCATGTTCTATATATATCTCCAAAGTTAGAGAATAATTGGCCGAGTAGTTTTTTAGAAATTCGAAAAAAATTAAAAAATCCAAAGTGTCTGGATACTTTTGGGCAACCAATGTGTAGATGCATGACATAACACTTATTTTTAACTGATACCTTTACAAAAAAGAAATAGAAGTCTTCATTCCCTATATACAAAAATTCGAGTATGAAAACTATTGGATGTAAATGTTTATCAATATTAATACAAAATCCTTTACCTTCGGTCATTTCGAAAACGGCGAAGGTGCTGAGGTGGGATGCCCAGCATGTCATAGCGTTGCCTTCCAAACCCATGGTCTTTACACCATACATTGTCCATTCTTTAGCGCTGTCATCCCAATACATACACTTAAACACTTTGCCTTGAGCTTTGGCCTGCGTTAAGTTCCCCAAATTTGTTATAGACAGTCGAACGGAATCTGAGTCATCTCCAAATGACTGTGGCATTATATTTCCTGGATGATACAAAAACAAAAGAAAATCATAAATGATTATCTGCCAAGCTTAAAATTAAACTAGCACAAAAATTTCAATTGTTCAAATTTAAAATGGAGTTATAAATTATGTACAGAAGCAAAAATCATACAAATTTTACTGGTGCAGTTAATTTATAAAACGTTATAATAATTTAAAAACAACACTGGTAACAGCGATTTCGATAACATAAAGGCTATCCTCGTCAGAATATGGTGGCTTCTATTTATGTCCGTAATATTAGTCGGTGTTGCCATTACGTTGTTAGAAACTTGATTGGGTGGAGGCGTTAAGTGTCTTAGTGGTGGTGTCTCTAGCTGTGAGACGTGAAAAGGTTTTCCAAGTGGGTGCGATCAAGTTACTACGGAGCTGGTCATTAACTGTAAGCGATGATGTTTGATAGGATATAAAATGCCTCAAAAAAGTTGAGACCAAGTGTTGAGTTGACTGTTTTTAATATATGCATTGGAGAATAAGAACTTGTGTCCGAATTCCCATGAACGTTTTGCCAGAGTCGATTTATGAATTTCTTAATTTCATGTTCTTTTAATCTGAGATGCAGTGCTCTTTGTGTTTGATCAATATAAATTTGGTACACTGGCATGGAATGGATGCTCCAGCTGTTAGAATCCGGGATAGTATCTTTAAAGTTATAAAAACCTATTTTGTTGATTTAAGTGAAGGTAAGTGAAAGTTGAATTTATGAAGAACTGTAGCAATTTTGGTAGATATTTCCGGAATGTGAGAAGGCAATCAATCATTACGGTTTTTGCAGGTTTCATCGTTTATTGTCGTTTTGCTATTGTTATTATTTAGTTTTACTAATCCATCATTATTTTTGCTTTGCTCCTGTTACGGTTTTCGTTGCTGTTTGAAATGGATAAAAATGATTCATTTGTTAAGAAACGAGCATCAGGTCAGAGGCCAAAAACATGCAGGTGTTTTTCATGGTAACCAGTATGCGCCTCCAAATAAGAAGACTGCTCCCACAAAGTTTAATGCTTCAGCCAAGAAATTAGGAAGCAATTCTACAATGCACAATATAGACATGAATTTTGATGGCTATATTTTTGTCAATAAAGAGCTACTTGTTCAGAATATTGTCAAGTATTTGTGTTGTGCGGATTACTATGACCTTGTGGATATAAAGTGTACTCCTGTTTATGGACTTTCAAGAAATTTTTTTATTATTTGTGTTAATTGTGAAAAAACATTAACTTTTAGAAATAGCATTATGCGCAGTGAAAAGAGAAGTGCTACCGAAATCAACAGATGATTCACCTATGCCATGCGATGTACTGACAAAGGTGATGCAAGCATGAGGACATTCTGTGAAATAATGGATCTACGTACATTCATCTGTGAGCCAAAAATCCTATGATTCAATTATTTAAAAAATCAACATTGCTTCATCTGCTGTTGCACAAGAAAGCACGAAGAAAGGTATCAAAGCTGAAATTGGGCTAACGGAATCAACAAATATTGATGTCAGTGGCAACGGGACCTGGAAAACCCATGGGCATACTTCCAAAGTCGGTGTATGTACTCTTGTGGGTAGTGAGAGTGGCAAAGTCATAGGAACGCTAGTAAAGTCATCGACATGTAAGGGACGTTTGCAGTGCATTGGAGAGCGTCGAGGTAAAAAATATGAACAGTGGCTAACGACTCACAGAGATCAATATGTGGAAAACCTTTTGGGTCTCACGGCTGAAGACGTCTCCACAAATACGCTTTACTCCTCCGCCCAATCAAGTTTCCAACCGACGTGATGGCAACACCGACCAACAGCACGGACATAAACAGAAGCCGCCATTCGCTCTGACGACGGTAGCTGGTTAACGCTATCGAAATAGCTATCAGCAGTGTTATCGTGTTAATGATTTTATCGAACTGCACCATAAAAATTGTTTTGCATTTATTTCTATTTTCCAGTTTAATAACTGATAAACCATATGGAGATGATTGTGTCCAAAAACTGCCGTGTGTTGGGGACACGTTTACGAAAACCAGGATTACAAGGAAAAAAATGTAGCGACAACAAACCATTATATGGTAAAGGTCAGTTAACTGGCGCTGCTATAGATTAGCTCACAGCTTTCTATGGCAACATAATACAACAACATCTAGATTCTGTTCAAGATATGCAAACCGCGATATAGCATTACAAATCTTCCAGAGATGAAAACCCGATTCATCACTTTCTCCCAAAAGGAAAGGATTATTGGTGCAAGTACCAGAAAGCTGGTGGACATGGGAAAGAAATTTTATGCAAACATAAGAATTCTTTGCCAGCACCTATAATCAGGGGTGATTGTAAGTCCACACCAGATACCCTGAAAAGTGGAATACTATTTTTGGTAAATACACTGATTTCCAAAGGAATATAAAAGATTATAGGAAACAAAATGAATTTTTGTAATTTTTAAAAAGAAATCCCTGAAGAGGCAAGTTGAAATTACCAGAAATCCTGGAACATAATCACTCCTGTGTAATGCAGAAAGTGAAACCTATTTTTGAAGAACTCTGCCATAGACTTATTAAAAAGGTGCCCTGGTGGTAAAACACAAAATAATAACGAGTCACCGAATGCTGTAATTTGGACATTTTACTCAAAAGCTTCGAGTGCTGGACCCAATATTGTCCAAATTGAAGTTAATGAGGCAACTGTTCTTTTTAACGATGGACATCAAGGTAGGTTAAAAACAATGCAAGATCTCGGTTTAACAGTCTGGATTCAATGCGCGAAGTGCTGCATGTAAAGCATATAAAGAAAGACTTAAAAAAGCCAATTTTCAAACTAAACTTAGCACTCTAGAGTCTCGTAAAGTTCAATGGTGCAAGTCAAAGTATAACAAACAAGCATTTAGGCTAATTGAAGGGGAGGTGTATGCGCTTGGGGAACACTAATGCTTTTTGATCTTGTAAATGTTATTTCTTTGTCTTAAATCAAACCAACTTTAAAATAATTTTACTCAGTAGCTTTTTTTTTTTATGCATTTTACATGTTGCATACGGGGTATTTTCTAAACTATTTAAGATAACACCATGAAATTTCGATTGAAGGTGTACACCATATATATATATATACCTCTTTACTGAAACCACACTTAAACCAATTGTTTTTTTAACTTATGGCAAGTTATCTACTTAATAGCCCATTATGTCTTCAAAATTTATGTTTTTCATAGATTTTTTTAATAAAATATGCACTTTGGCTATATTTTTTGGTTTCATATTAAAACTACAACTGTTTTAAAAAACACAAGGTATAAATAATTATTAATATGACTTTTTTTCTATTTTAGAGTGTGCGCAAGCTCGAATAAGCATTATAATAATGTATTTTCAGTGTATTAAATATTAGCTTATGGAAATTTTTATCAAAATAACAAGTCCCCTGTCTTTTCTGTTCTATATTGCAGAAGCACCTCGTTCAAAAATTAAGAGAAATTTATTAAGGGAGCGTTTAAGTATTATGTAAGACCTTTGTGGGGAGGGAGGTTGCTATTGTGCTTATTTTCCTATGTTAGCCAACGTTATTTTTTGCTTACCGGGGGGTGGGTATAAAATGGCCAAAATATTGCTTATGTAATACTTGAACACTTCCTAAGTGGCATATTATATTAATAAATTATGGGCTAACGAAAATGAGTATCCAATCATTGAAATTTCCACATTTTAAAGGCCTTATCCCCCACTTCAATATTTGAACATATATATTTATATTTTCAAGTAGTGGAAAATTTCCTCCCTTACTCCTTTCTTCGGATGTCTCAAGTTTTAATTGCAATAGCAACTGAAAGTAACATTCAAAGGAAGTGCAATTTATTTTACTCTGTTGACTGAACTTTATTAATGACTCACTTAAGTAATGCAACAAAATATGTTTTGTCCCAATCATGAGACTTGCCAAAAGTATTGTCGTATTTAAAAGCTGTAATGAAAAAGCAATTGCCAGAAAGATAAGAAATAATCTTTTTTGTATATAAGAGAAAGATAAGAAATAATCTTTTTTGTATATAAGAACTCAATATCTACCTGTGCTTGGATCTCTCATGGAAACATCGAAAATGGGGGAAACGAGTGTTTCTGCTTTTGGATATGGAGAAGCTTCTGGATACAACGTTAAAGATACAACGACACCATTGCAAATTTGCTGCGACTCGCTTGATCTCCATTGCATGAACCTTAAATCAAATTTTTTATGAACGTGCTATTTAAAAATGAGAATTTTATTGAATGAAACACTTTAACACAAACAACGTATTGTTTCGAATAATAACAAGTTACTGTAGAACAATAGTAGTTGTATTTGAATATGTTGTATCTTTTACATCCTAAAATTGTACTATGAGTCATCTAGGATAGGACCTATTGCTTAACGTGACTCTCAAACTCTGATACGTTTATATATAGCCAAGTTCACTCTGAGTCGAAGGTTGCTCAGTTGGGCAATGCTGGTGGTCATAAGAGTGAGATGGCAAAAAGAAAAACCTCACTTAATAAAAATATGCAAGAACTAAATTCAACTTCTGTTCAAATACTACAGATAATTAAACATTCCATTGTTTAATATGCGAGGATTGTGAACTCAAATCCCGCCTAATGCTACTCCACATTGCACAGATTTGATATAGAAGTGATTTTTAGTTATTCTCAAGTTTTAATTGAAATTTTTGTATATGACCAAAGTTTATTTGACATAATTATTAAACGTTTTCGACAGAACAGTAAACATTTAGTCACCTAATAAGAGCATCGCATATGTGTAAGTGAAATTTGTTCATAATGATATTTTTCCCCTGCCCCAACAGATCTAGTTATCTTTTTCAACCTTGTCTACAACGATAAATTGTCTGTAATAGGGTTGTCCAATTTTTTTTGGACAGTGGTTAAAAAACAAACAAACCCTCCCTTCAGTTTCTTCTGGGTTATTTGTTCGTTACTTGCAAAACATGCTTTACTATAGGACTGAATCACCCATACGTTCCCCATGGTTTCTCCTTTTTTCAAAAGAAGAATCTAAAATTTTTGTTTATTCCAAATAGTTATCGGGCTGGATTGTGGACCGCAGGCTATATGTTGGACAGCCCTGGTCTATAATGGCAGGTTTTCCCAGGCCCTTTAGTATCATTATTGACCAGAACTGTTCAACATGTGGCCCACAGACTACAAACTGGCCGGCCAATAGTATTAATCTGGCCAGCCAACAACTGTCAATAATAAAGAAAATTTCAGATGATTTTTTTTCAGAAATAAGGAATAATTGTGCGGACAGCATGGGTAACCCCTTCCTATATTACAAGTAAACAAACAAGTAACTGGAAGAAATTCTGAAGGGAGGTTTTTAATATTTCAATAATTTTTTTTTTAAAAAATAAAACCGCTGGCCCATGAGATCAGTGAACATTTTTTAAATGGCCTGTCGTCCAGAAAGGTTGGACAACCCTGTTATAGACAAACATAGTGGTTCACAATCTCTTTAGAATGATAAGTTTTCACGATCCATAATGAATTTAAAAGGAAAAGTATTCTTTTTCTTTTAAGTGAGGAAGGAGGTGGTAATTTTCTAAATCTATCACTGCCATTGAAGAATGCCTTTACAGCGTTAAGGTGGGGGTTAAGCATATATATATATTAAAAAAAAAAAAAGATCACAAGAAATTCAGTCACAAGTTTATTGGCATACAAAAGCAGTCTGGCCATTTGGAAGTTATGTTTATATCCATCGAGTCACTGAAGTGCGGTTATAATAGAGAAAAATGATTACCTGTTCCGTACATCTGGTTCAAACGCAACGGTTCCTTCCACCATTTTTTCATCTGCATCTTGCGCTGTGATGGACAATCTATCTCTGGATAAAAGTTGGCGGAAAACAACAGTACTTGGCTGCCCTTGGTCTCTTCCTGGAAGGACCCTTCTGCTACCCAATTGCAAAGTACGGGATATGAATTTCACTATTGTTTGTTGAGTTGCTCGAACCTTTTGCATCACGCTGTCATCTGCTGTATTCCGAATCGCTTCCATTGCATTGCCATGGCCTAAAGCGAGCACAGAAGTTGGAGGTCTAACCTGCAAAATCACATATCCACAAACAATGACCATTTAAAATCCTAAAAAGTTCAATCATTATTAAGATATTAGCCAAAACGTTGTGATGCATTAAAATTTGTTTGGCTGCTCTTGGTGTACTGAGTTTCATAATTTTTCTAGCAATACGAATGCTATTTACAATAAACATAAACATCGTAACTGTTTGGGGACAAAAAAGTGGAAATTAGTAAGCAAAATGAATTTCTGAAGAGGAAGTGTTTTTTAAGCGATAATCAGTCTTATTATACAGAGGTCCCAAGGTGGTGCAGTGGTAAAGAGTTGGATCCCCAATGGTGCTAAAAAAAAAAGATCAATTACCAACTAATTGCTCACAGTAGTCTGGAGGTTGGTTCCCTAGGCCGTAAGTGGTTTGGATTCCTCCGTAAATTGCAGGTCTTGACAAAGCATGACCCTTGCTTTCCTTGCGGAATAGAACACACGAACATACATATTATAAACTATTATAAAATTAACAGTGATCACTCTGGACACAGCTTATTATAATTATGGATAATGATATCAAAACTAGCAAACCAATAGACAATTAAAAATATATTAACAAAACAAAAATCCGTTTACTGTAATTTACAACTTGGTTACACCAAATCTTCAGTCTTCGGGAAAATTGGGGGGGGGTGATATGAGATTGGGTTAAAACATAGTAGCATTTGTCGTATTAACTAAGATTCATAAGTATTGTCTATAAGTTTGAGGGTAAGATAATTTTATAGGATCCGTTATTTTGTTTTAGGAATCCAAACTACTGTTGCTTAAAAAAAATTTAAAGATAATTCTAATATCGAAAACTATACAACTTCAAATATTTTAAGGCCCTGCTATGGCATAGTGGTGACACCAGTTTCTACAATGGAGCAGTCCCAGGTTTGACCCTCATTGGTGGTGTTTCTCTATTTAAGAAACCAACGGCAGTCAAACTTGCAATGTCTTCATGGTAAGGAATGGTGCCTCCACCACGTCATCGCAGGGCCTTAAAATATTTGAAGTTGTATAACTTTGGATATTAGAGTTATCTTTAAATTTTTTTAAAACCAACAATAGTATGGATTCCTGCAAAAAATCACAGGTTTTACAAAATTATCTTATGCACAAATTTTTAGATAGCAATACTGATTATTCACAATTAATGTAACAGATGCTACTGCGTTTTAACCCCGTCTTGTATTAACTCCATCCCATAATTTTTCCGCAGACTGAAGATTTGGTAACAGTAACCATGTTGTTAATTACAATAAAAAGATTTTTGTTCCATTAATATATTTTTAATTGTCCATTGATTTGTTAGTTTTGATATCATTATCCATGATTATAATAAGCTGTATCTGGAGTAGTCACTGTTAATTTTATAATGCTTTATATAATATGCCATTGTGGGGCCTTAAAATAATTAAAATTTTATTTATTTTAAAATAGAGCGAGTGAATTTTTACAATACTGCACTATGGGGTATCAGAGACGTGACTGATGGATCATATGGGGTATCGGAGACGCGACAGATGGCTCAAAGTGAGTCTCGAAAGACGATATATCTACAGGCAACCAAGATCACTAACAGTCAAACCAAGTTCAGCCGGCCAAATAGACGGTGGTCATAACCACTACCATGCACCTACGAAAGTAAAACAACACCAGTGTAGTTATGGCACCATCAAGTAACACAATCTTTGGATAAAATGAACGACAATTACATCATAGGAATAAGCTTGATTGGTCGCTTTTCTCATCACTGCTAAAGCAAGCCCCTTTACTTGTTTGTCATCTTGCCTCAGAAGTGGCAGCATGGCACTATAAATAAGACCCAACTGCCCAGAATTCACATAGCGATTCAAAACGGCACTTCTTGCCGAATCCACCATGGCTTTCGTTTCATCTAGCTTTAATGGAGTCTTGGTATCCATTGCAGCAGTAAGGTATAACGCTAGTGCAGGTACTGGGTTATCTAAACAAAGGCACACAAAAAGGCTATTTCTATATTTAAAAATAAAAACTGCAAGAAAAACAACATGCTGTAAAAGGACTAATATGTTTCATAACTGTTTATATATATACAATACAATAGGCTAAAGCAGAGGTTCTCAACAATTACAAAAAAATATCGCTGAATTTCCTGCTAAAGAAGTTGAAAAAAGCCAGATTTATAAAACACTTTCACTGGTTGATGAATTGAAAATTTTCCATTTAAAGGAAGGTCAAATTCGCTAGATTGGCAACACTAAGTACCTTTACGTGATCATGTGAAACATCGAGAATGTCTGTGAAGTCTACAGGTGGCACCCCCAGTTCAGAGCCAGACAGTCCATTATAGCCGTTCCAAATTCAACCAGATATATAGTTACATTGTACAAATCAAAACAAACCAATCCCTTTCATTAGAAACTATAAATTCTTGGGCTTCTTCATTCTTTTTCCAATGCCGAGTGACAATTTTAGTGTTGCGACTGCAAAACTGTTTTTAGATATATCTATATGAGTAACATTAAGATTTAAAGTATCTGCTTTGAATCTTTTTTCAAATGTTTTAACTGACTTTATGTTTTATGTTGCTGCTTTCTGTTCATGTAGTTAAGTAAATTTCCCCGGCCTCAAAAAATTTGTGAGAAACGTAACATTTTGAATAAAATAAAACTTGACGTTTTACATGCCCGAACACTTAAAAATAATTTCTAGGTAGCGTTCAAGTATTAAGTAAGCTCACTTATCGTTAATATTGCTGTTATACGGTACACTACCTACGTTGGTGAAAATATCGGCAAATCTTATGAGCAAAGTATATATATATATATATAAAATACATAAGAAAATATACTAGAACCCGCCTAAAGTGACCACCTTTGGGACTGGACTGCAATGGTCACAATAGACAGGTGGCCATTATACACGACAGAGTTTAGTACACGCATTATTAAGTTCCAACCATTTCTCTCTTGCAAAAAAGTGGCCACTTTATTTGGGTGGTCACTTTACCAGGTTCTACAGCATATGCATAACTGATGTTTTCAGAAAACGATATTTAAAGTTCAGTTTTTAATGATTTTTGAGAAAATTAAGTTTAGATCCAAACTTAAGCAATTTAAAACTCGAAAACAAATTTGTACTTTGGCTATTATACAATAAATTGTCGACTAAACAATTTGAAAAATATAGTTAGGAAAAAGCAGCGAAAGATGCACATACTCTCTATTTGCAACAAGTTGGCGTCCAGGTTCTCGTGAATGGACAGTATGTGCCTTTGACATAAGGTTAACGATAGTGCTCTGTGAATAATTTTTCTCTTGAAAAGTTCTGTGTAACGCAAAAAGAGAATAGATGTAATAAAGTATGAAATATTAACGTTAAGGTAACTTTGAAGGGACCTTGCTGCAGGGACATTATATCAAATGGTCTTTATATTGAATTTATAGTAAAATATACTTATTATACCTGCATTAAGACTAGTTGAGGATATTGTAATAGACCACTATATATCGCCATGAGATACTACATAGACGATCACTATAAGGCAAGTATACTGCATTTATATACGAAAAATATTACTAAAGCTTATATGTCTATTTTCAGAATGCAATCAGGGATTTACTATATTTTTCAGCATTACTATCCACAAGTTTTCTTCAAATTACATTTTCTGATTCACTTTATAAGAACCAGAAAAAGGTTATCACAATGTTGCGAGTTGGACTTGAATTACTAATCAACGGATTAACTAACCAATGTAGCAACTATTAAATCATAATTTATAATGTATTAATATATATCAATCAGTAATGGACAAAAGTCGCTGAAAGTGTCTATAAAAGTCCATACTGAGATGTACCGCTCCACGTTATTTCAAACAATTTCATACACATTTACACTTTTTCATCATTGTTTCCTTGGTCCTTGTGGTGCGTTGGCACATCCAGTCAAGTTTTTTTTTCTTGGTGGTGAACACTCTGAATGGATTTAATTTATTTTTATTAAAGGTTTTTAAGTTTAATGAAAACATAGATGCAAACAGGCAGTGGCGTAGCTACATATTTTGTGCCTGGGCCGAGTGACTGTCATTGCTTTTTAACAGCTAATTGTCCCCCCCTCCCCCCCAGCTATGCTACTGCAAATAAGGGATACAGTTCAAATTGCAAATGTAGAATCCATTGGCAAAAGCGTATGTTAATGCTGAAATTTTTGAATTAGCAATGCAACATAAACAGTAGTCACAAATCGTTACAAAATAATCGTAGATAAAAACACATCTACAGAGAGAAACACACGCAAAGACATAAAAGATAGTTTTGTTTCTTTCCATTGACTTACTTGTCTTTGAATAGCGTTTTGCTTTATCGAACAGCTTCATGCGATCTACCATTTTAACCTCATTTTCGAAAGATTTAACAAGATCCCCTGGAAATAACTTGCAAAGATTGTATTTGTCACAAACCTAGAGAATCAAGAGCTCAGATTATTTCCGTCCAAAAGTGTATGAAAAAAAAAAAAGAAGAAGAGGCATGGATTTGTACAATATAAATTGAACTGAAATTCTGGACAGGAGTACTGACTTAATGGTCATCTACATCAGCGGTCGCCAACCTTTCGAACCTCACGGACCACTAAATTCATAATTTTAAATCCCGCAGACCATTAATATGAATACAGGATTTTCTCCTGGTAATCACATTGCGGTAAGTTAGGGTTTTTTCACTAATTGCCGATAATTATTTCAAGTACATTATCGACATAAAAATTTACAATTAATTATTTTAACGGAAAGTTGGAAATTAGTACTGAAACGTTCAGAATCCCATCAAGCACATTTCGTGAATTTAGTGCAATATAAAGGCAAAAATTGTCATTCAGAATATGAGAATTTCTTAGAATATTATTTTTGTTTTATTATTAATAAAACATTAAAAATGCGAAGGATGCCCAGATTTTTCTGTGGACCACCGGTTGGCGACCACTGATCTACATGGTATTGTTGCAAATAACCAAGCTAAACATGGCTTAGGCTGAGTAAATGTAGGATTAGCCAGGAAACTGCAGCAGTATTAGGATAGTGCATATGAGAAACTTGCTTCATTAAAATTTGAAGTTTTTATACGATATTCTGATTTAAAAAAATAAACAAAAAACACTATATATGATAAACAAATGATGCAGAAAGTAGTACAGAGTGAATTGAGCAATATATGCATGCAGGACATAAAAAGTTGGGGATATTCTGGTTCCAGGGGGAAAACATAACATGGAAATTTAGTGACTACTGGAGATCAGTTATCAGTGTGGATATACCTATGTCACACGTACATTATAAACATAATGTAATAGCATGTGATATACAAGCTTTTATAAAGGTATCCTATGAGATATGGAAAACTGGAGTTTGGCTCGGAAATTTGCTGAATGTGTTGCTATCAGCTTGGTTGGGATTAGCCTGAAATGGCTTTAAGCATTCAAAATAGAAATACGGCTATATGTTATAGGCAGACAAGGGCGACAGAAATGCAGGCCGGTCGACCCCTGATGATTTTCCCAAAGGGGCAACGCAACTCCAGGAAAAATCTTGCTACGATAAAATATTGTTTATCTTATTTCAGGTAATTGTCTTTCAGTTATTCTTACTCTTATCCTTTTAATCTACATCAACCCTTGACCATAGTTTTCTAATTTTCTTGGTCTAAACAAGTTTCTTGTTTTTATACATTAACATCTAATTCTATTGCTGCTCTGGTTTATATGAGGTTGTGGGCAATCTTTGGAGTCTCCACGGCAAAAGTGAAAAAAAAAATTACCATTGAATTGCCATAAAATTGCTGATAATTAGTTGACAAGTATGTCTTCATGTCCCTCTTCTTCCCCCCCCCGATAAAAGAAACTTACGCCGCCCTTGCAGGCAGGTGTATGGCAAATTGATAGGCTACTGCTTTTGGAGTTTCACAAAATACGCCAAATTGGCTACACATGGGAATTCTACAGCATGGAAATGTAGTTCAACACAGAAGTGGTCGCCAGAAGACAAACACTACAAGGTAAGATTGTTACCTGACAGTAACTGCTTGCACTAGTAGCAAACTCCAGGAACCACCTCAAGCTGCTTTACAGTATGTAATCAAATGGTATGAAACTGCCTTCAGGAGTATGGATTAACAGTAAGGAGGCTGCTATGATGAATAGTACTAATATGAGCTTATTGACATCAAACAGGCATATGGGCTCAATATTGTAGAATAAAACAGTGGTATAATGCATATCCCACAATACACAGTGGCACAACATAGTTTGTATGGACAGATCTTGCTTTGTTTGTTGTCCTAATGCTGAATAAGGGCACATATGGCAAACATCGCAAACATGACTGCAACCACACAGTGTAGTCCATCCATTTCTATTAGGAGTAGTCTATTATGGTCCCGGTAGGAGTGAGTTTTAATGGTTGCACATCCTTTTTTTTTTTTTTTTTTTGAAGGAACATGGATGTTCCACTGTACTGAAAAGAGATCATTGTGTTTGCTATGACACTGTTTTATGCAGCTATTGCATATAATTTACGTTTTCTTGATGATAATGGAACCAATCATGGTGTCAGGAGAATATTCCAGGAGCTGCAAAATCATGAGACTGAATCACAAGACAGATCATTACTGAGGTCTCTCACCTTTAATAGACGACTGAAATAGTTCAACATTATACAGCAATGCTTAGATATTAACCACATTCTGTACTCCAGCACATACCTGTACCATATCAACAGTCTATATTTTTGTCGACAACATTTAAACGTCATCTAGCCATCCTCAGGTTGACTGAACTTAAATTGAAAGTCATATATTCAGAAATTTTCTGCACCAACCAGTGAATTGTATAGTTTCCGTTTCTTGCAGGATACTTTTATAAGAATTTGCATGTTATGATGCTAACAACCATAGCTACCAACACTGATCATCAAAATCCAAGTCATTAATATCATGCAAATTGCCCTTCAACATCGCAATATCTCTAACATTATGTACCCAGTATTATATATATATATGCACATACACACTCATATGGACGTTTGGAGAAAATACATATGTCGATATTTAAATGCTAACAACAAATTAGGTTTACTTACAGTGCATTTTTAAAAGAAACTAAGAAATTTAAATAAAAAATAATATGGCAATAAAAAACAAAACTCCTAATTAAGTAGCATTTAAGAAACAACAGACCTGGAGATAAAATTGGGAAATATTTCCTTGAGAAACTGGCGGACCGTAAAATTCGAAGACGGTTGATGTTTGTGGTGGTGTCAGAGTGATCAGCGTCCCATTAATAGAAACAAACAACTGGTACGTTAAAGGCTGCCGTCCAGTTGGAATCGAGCATCCGACTACATTTGCTTGAACCTAAAAGTGGAATTGGCTACGTGAACAATGGAGTATGTAAATCAATGGTAGTCTTTACAGAATGCAGAATAGTTCTTAACCAACAGTAATTAAATTATGCTGATCATCTGGCAAACGTAGTTTATAATTGGCATTTTTATTAAATTTCATATCTAAAGATTTGTCTGTGAGCTTAACTGAGGTCCAATGCTGTTTATGAATGATGACAATTTCAAAGCAGTCACCATTTATTCAATTTTGAACTTGGGTCCATTTGATGTTTGTTTGGATTTTTTATGGCGCAAGAGCATCTGGGCTATACTGCGCCAAACATGGTAAAATCAAAGACTGTTGTAAAAGCCAGTAAGAGAGATTCTTTCTTTGCACTGCATGGCATATGGAGAGCTAAGGCCAAGCCGTGCCAACAAACAAGAACTTCATTCATCTCTAGAAAACACAGGATAGGATCCATCTCTAGATAAATGCTGAACACTATACATACCTAGAAAATACTAGATAGGATTCATCTCTAGTTAATATTGGACAGGATTTATCTCCAGAAAAGAGTGAATAGGATTTCATCTCTAGATAATACTGAATAGGGGATTCAGCTTTAGATAATATTGGATATAGTTCATATCTAGATAGCACTGGATAGGATCCGTTTCTAGTTCATACTGGATAAGATCTATTTCCAGATAATACTGAATAGGATTCATCTCTAGATAATATTGAATAGGGGATTCATCTTTAGATAGTACTGAATAAGGGAGTCATTTTTAGATACTACTGGATAGGATCCATTTCCCGATAATACTGAATAGGATTCATTTCTAAATAGAACCAAATGAGATCCATCTCTAGATAATACTTTATTCATTCTTCTTTGTACAGTCAATGTGTCATTAATAACAGATAACAAATTTTATAAGATTACAATAAATGATCACATGACTATGCAAAGAAAGGTCTCGTGAAAATATCAAAATGGTATAACAGGTGTTACGAGGTGACTTCTTCAATGGCTGCCGCCACCAAGCAACTTTTAAATAGGAACTCTAAAAAGGTCACTTACTAGGTTATTACTTTGATAACACCCTTTCTAGGGACCATATTGTTTCCTACTTACCCAGGTTCTAAATACAATTTAATGCCCGGCCATTTTTACCATTCTCAGAACTGACGCAATTGAGTCCAACATGTAACAGAACTCAACAAGTAATTATCAAGTTTCCTGATCATTATTTTATTCTCATTAGATGTAACATTAAATGGCATAAACCCTAGACATTGGGATTAATAAAATTTACTCGGGCAGTGGCTAGAAAAAGGCTATTTTAAGGAATTAAACTTATATTATCTTTCTGGTGCAACTATTAAATGAATAAAATTAAAATAAGAGAAGTCTCATAAAAAGAATTATACTTAGGGGAATCATAAATGACAGAAAATTGAAACATCTGGGCACTGCCCCCAGATGGAATGTGATTTCGATTGCGTGGCTGAACTAGTCCTAGCCTCGCAGACTTTAGTATGTGGATTTCCGGTAATGGATATCGAATATAAATAGGATATTTATCGTGAGTGCATCGTCCACGCCGAACAGATAGGCACTTCTCGGTAGTTCCTTTCTTGCGGATCGCTTTAACATACATCTCCACCATGCTTGTATTAAGCACTTATTGCCTTTTTGAGGACTTTTCAAACTGCACGTCCATTCACTCGAACATTTACTTTCCAAGAGAGAATACCATCATCTTTTTCCCGACATCCCTGCTACTCGGGTGGAAGCTGGCCACATGAAAAATCAAACGTCCATTTGTGGGACTCGTCTCCAACCTAATGAACTTCACAAACGTGGTCTTTTGGCAGATGTAGTATGGTTCTCATGATCGATATTTCATAGAACCAAAGTTATCATGAAAGAGATGTCCTTTGAGGGTAGATAATCTTGTTGACACACCTTTTCAAGGTAGGGATCAATGCATACAAACACATCATTTCGCAGCTGAGAAGTATCTAACCTTTAGTACAGTGGATCACATCTCGTTTCTTCATCTTTGCCTCGTGATTGTAAACAACATCGATGAAGATAGACAAGAAAGGATTAATTAAGCTTATAATTAATCTCCGCATCGTAACACAGGCTTGGGACCTTAAGAAAAGGTTTCATGTTCAGATAATACTGGATATAATTCATCTCTAGATGATACTGGCTAGGATTTTAGATAACACTAGATAGGATTCATCTTCAGATACGATACCAGTAAGGATTCCTTTCTAGACAATATTTTAAGTTTTTTTGTTTTTTTTTTAAATGCAATATTTTCTCTTTTGGTAGTAGCAGCAGTAAAGTGACAGACGATACGACATCTAACCTTGAGATTCTTGCACAGCTTAGTAACATTTGTTGGTCAAGAAATGCACTGTCACGGCTGTACCAGTGAACAAGAGGCCTACTTTCAATATAAGGTCACTAAGGGAATCAAATGCTCAGCATTAAATCGGTGTCACTTGGTGTCAAAATGAACTAAATGTGAATTTTCCATGCACAGTAGACAAACCTGCCGTTTCCACGCAACTATACGGTCAACTGCTTACATAAGTTATATTGACTACTTACCCATTCATATTCAATGAATGACGGTGTGTTAAGTTGACACAGTGTAGTTCCAGGGACAGCATGAATGGTTAAATTTGCAATTCCACAAGCATTTTCGACAGTACAAGCACTCAAACCGATCAGAAAGATTCCATGATCAATGAGAAAACCTAAAACATGAGAAAATTAGCAACGTTCATGAAAAACAGTGTTCAGTCTTGAAGTGCAAGGTACTATAAATGACAGTAACACAATTTATTTCTTGCAAATGCATGTGTTAAAAAATTCAACACAACTTTCAAATTATTTTCAGTTTTATGTGCGCTGGTAATGACAGTACAGTTTTGAATGATGTTTTGAGAAGGGTGGCCGCTGTATTCATTTTCAGTTTTATGTGCGCTGGTAATGACAGTACAGTTTTGAATGATGTTTTGAGAAGGGTGGCCGCTGTAGATGGCATTGTATGCCCAAAACACGGAGTATCTGGTGAGATGCTCAAGACTGGAGCCAATGAGACTGTCGAAGGCCACCGGTGGGGTGGGGTGGGAGGAGTTACGATGTATCTGTGCAGAAGGTGACCCAGGAAGCAGACTGAACGGTTTAAGGAGTTTAGAAACGACTACCTAACCTGGCCAGGAAGGTGAGGAGGACAGCAACGAGAATGTGAGTCACAAGGCAGTTTTAGGTGGTCAGCTGCAGACAAAGGTGTGGAGTGTCTACATTCACAACAAGAACCAAAGGGTGCTGAATGGAGCCGTGAGTTTACGTTTTACAGAACAAGGACAGAAAGGGTCATGCTGTATCAGGACCTACGGTTTTCCGAGGAATCCCAAACTCTTAAGGTTTAGGGAACTAAACCCGGGAATACAGTGGGCAGTTAGTCGGTAAGCATTCTTTTTGGTGCAGTTGGGAGCCAAACCTGGGATAACCACATGACAAATGAATGTGCTATCACTAAACCACAGTGGGCATGGAGTCGTTCGTAGATCTAAGAAGACAGAAGGATGTGTTCCGAGTATTTCTTCAACATCACTTAAGGCACATGGGAGTTTTGCTGCCTGATGCGATGAAGGAATTGGTTGGTATAGGCATATCCAGGCTACAGGCAGTAAAGCCTGACGTGGACGTTTCTCAAATGATGTCCATGAACAAAGACAGGGTTCATGCTGACCACAAGTTGCACCCAATGATGGCCAGCAATGCCAAGTTTAAGCAATTCGATCTTTTCCTGACAGAACTGGTCTTCGAGGTGACGCATCAGACTGAGGCAATGTGGGGAAGGTTTTCAGCAAGATTCCATCTCGTTCTTCAAGACACGATGTGCCCAGGTATCAGCAATGTCATTGTCCCAGAATCCAGCAAAAGGTGACGGGTTTGCTGGTAGCAGCAGTCTTGGATACTGAAGGAGGCAAGGAAATACAACACTGCCGCATCTGTCTAATCAGTTACGCCAGACCAAAGGTTGAAACCAAATTTTTATTAAAATACAATGGCTATAATTATATTATGGGCATTTTTTATTACAAATATATGTGTTATAATCCAATATTACCTTCTTCAAGCATCAAATAAGTATCTGTGTTCAAAGTACTGTAGCCAAATGGGGCTGATACACCTAAAGGAAAGTTTAGACGACATTTATCAGCATTGTAAAAGAAAGCACGTAAAAATAACTTCAACATACATATACACATCCATTATTTCCAGTCTCATTACATATAGTGATGGTCTTCAAAATGAATTTTCGACATTATGATGGTGCAAAAGTGATAAATATTCCACAGAAATCATACTTTGATCCTTTCCCCGAGCTAGAGATACGTGGTACCGGTATTACATATTTGTTTCTTACAACACAACAACAGCAAAGGTCATGCTGTGCAACATTTTCCCAGCAATCTGGATATTTTAAGTCTTAGAAAATCAACTTTGGACTACCGTGAAGAGTTCTGTAAGTAAACTTTTTCGTTTGGGGGCTGGGCACATGCCATTACTGGGAGTCCAGTCAAGGTTAACGGCAAGTTAGGCACATACATTAACGCTGTGCGACAGCCGGGCCTGTATGATACACGCAAATATGCGATGATGTTCTGAAGGTTAGGTGTATATTAAATACACTTCTGACTTACCATGGGCACAGCAGGATATAATTTTATAGAAAATTGAGGAGCATCTGTACTATGAAAATCAGCTATAAGTATTAACATTATTAGAATCTTCATTTGACTGAATTTTTAGCTTTTTCATAGATTGGCAAGCCTGCACGACACTGTGTGAGAGGAAACCAGAGGAAGTATTTCACTTTCACAGCAGAGATTAAAGGCAAACTTGAATGAGCTGGCAGTCTTTAAACTAATTCAACATGTAAAGGAAGTGTAGTAATCCATTGAATTTCTTCAAAGATTAATGGGTTGTCAAAATCTTAATAACTGGTTTGTAAATTGACGAAACCTTAACTGGTTGTAAATTGCAAACAGCTTTGAAACTGCTTTTCTAAGAGTGTGAACACACTCTTCATTTTGTAAAAAAAAGTTCACATCCAGCTAACTGGTTTGTGTTTGTATGGAGTAAGAGAAGTAAAGGTCATGGTGTGGTGAGACCTATGGTTTTCTGAGGAAATCTGAACCTCTGTTGCCGAGGGAACCAAACGCCAGACTACAGTGGGCAGAAAAACAGCTGCATTCCATAATATCACTGGAAGTCGAAAAAGGCTTAACGGAACGACAGACAAATGCATTACTACTGTGGTAGTGTAGGGTAGTGAACCTGCATTTTCCCAACAAATCTGAACCTCTCTAGGCCTAGGGGAATCAACCACATGTTACATTGAATAGCAGTAGCGTAGCAAATCAAAAATTATGGGGGAGGGGGGGGGCTCAAGTAGCTTTAAAGAAGATTAGGATAGGAATTGAGCAGGGTGGCCATAGTGGCACTGTGATCCCAGACAGAACGCTCGAACAGCCTAACCAGCCACCGAGGCTGGGGGTATTCGAGAGTCAATCATACACAACACACAAAGATGAATGCTCGCGTAGGTGTTGTCATTTAACGTGAACCGAAACCAGCTGCCGGACAGGCCGCCACGGAGAACGGTCCCAACCACCGGACTGGAAGCACACCCTAGGGCTGGCTGTGGGACCTACAGGAACCAGCCAACCCCGGAAAGGCAGGTGTGGAGCACTGCCACGGATAATGGGCAGAGACAGGAGTATCCTTTAAAAAAGATTGTGTGATAAAATGCATTTTGATATCCAATGGAAGGCGAAGGGGTTTCAGCCAGAAAGCCTTCCCTCCTATGCCGCTGCTGAACAGCTGGATTTTTTTTTTTGTTACTTTTTGTATCATTAGGAGTAGAACGCAGATGAATAGCATGCTAAGCTAAGGAGTTCCAATTGTGGCATCGCAAGGCTTACATGTTGAGTATATCAGACATATTTTTCAACTTTCATATAAAAATGCAATTATCTTTTTAGAAATGTCAAAGGAACTTCATTAAAACCTTTAATATCCCACTGCACGGATTTCAACTGCATTCCCGACGTAACGTTAATGGTAGCATGAATCATAATAGGCAGTCGAGCAGGTATACTATAAGCCGTCGTGGTTGGATTCCTTTCGAACACTCCGATGCCATCAGAAGAGACAGACTGGACAACCACCTGAACAAAACGATATTCAAATATACAATCTATAGAAGCATATGATCAATGCAAAGATGCAATAAATTTAAAAATATATCTAAGCACACTTAAAAAAAGAATAAGAAAACATTATGAGATGAATTTTACAAACCAAATAGTAATGAATAACTTAATAGTCATTTTGCAATTTAATGCTTAAAGACTAAAATCATTTGCGAAGGTATGGTTGTATATATTCCAAAACTGAGGCAGGATTAACAATGCAGCAAGATCTTTGGACCATGATACAAATATGCGATACATTTATCATGATACAAACATGCGATACATTTACCATGATACGAACATACGAGACATTCACACTAACCAAGCTTATTGGCAGTTAAACTCAGTCCAGAAAGCTAAAGGCATAACTACCGCATCACCATATGAGTGAGGACACCCAGGGTCATATCCAGGGGTTTGGGGGGGGGTGTAACCCCCCATCGCAATGGAATTTTGTATAGGAACATGTGAGTTGTAACCCCTCCCATCAAGCCAATAACCTCCTTATGAACTTTCTGCCTACGCGACTGAGGACACCCACCTTAAATTAGCGGATTCCAAATTACAACACAATTTTAATGGGTCATACAATGTGCCTAGACGTTTCCCAACGTTAGGTAATAAAAACTACTTAATGCTTGAAAATGCATATGCCAACACATATTAATGTATATTAAATAAAAAGTAGCATAAGCAGCAAAATCTTCACAAAAGCAGTAATGTGAAAACTGTGAATTAGAAATTTGACAGCAAACTGTGTAAATTTTTTGGGTACAGATTGTGTCAATTTTTGTAAACAAGTTAGAGGAAGGCATAACATACGAAAACGTAATTCAAAGAGATTAAAAGCATGGACACAGCAAAGGACAAGCTGCGCTGGAATATACAGATTTGAACAGAATTTTAACCTCTTAAGGCCTAGGGAACCAACCCTTGGACTAGACAACAACTGAAGGTATCGGTCAAAGGAGGGTGTAACTCCAAAATTGGAGATTTTGAGTTATAGGTACCATGTGATAGAGAAAATAAGCCTGTATCGTTAGGTAAAAGAATGGTGTAGCTTCTAATCCAATGATATATATACCATAATAATAAAAAAAATTTGCCAGTATGCGATGAATTGAATTTTTATACCTTTTTGTTGGATTTTCTCAAAACTATAAAAATGGAGTTACATTCTTCTTCGACCAATGACTTCAATTAGTCATTAAGCATATTCTTTCGCCTCGTTGGTAATTGAACAGGGTTTAATGGCAGGTCAGGTGATCAAGTTACAACTGCAGAGTCCATGTCTTCTCCCCCCCCCACCACAACCAAACATTAAATTCAAAATGTATGAAACAATAGAACGGGGAAGACATACTTGGGGAATGCTTCCATTTTCGACTACCACAATTGTAGAAGCAGCAGAACTCGAATGGTAGCGATTTTTTGCATTGAATACTTGGAGTTCAAAGGTAAGAACTTGGCCTGCTTTCAAATTTTCTAGAGGAATTGTAAGCACTGGAGACTTCTGCTTTTCCCTATCGATGAGTAGTGCGCTTGTAGCATCACGCCCGTAGTTGTAGCAAATATCATTCTAAGGAAAAAACCACTAATTAGTTTTAATATGCTTTAAAACCATAGTTTGGACAAGATTGTAATTTTTCATTTATCGCGTAATTGTGAAGAAAATTTAGCAACATATATGGAAAAAAAAAATCAACACAATTTGCTAAGATAATTGTATAATGTATCTTATACTAATAAACATCTTTACTGAATTAAAAGCTTTCACTGACAGTTGGGCTGGCATTACAAGAATTGATAAACGATGAATGTGGGTGAAAAATCCTCAACTTGTGTATGCGACAACCAACGACAAAACTTAGGAAACTGCAAGAATACTTTGGGGGAAAAAAAAACCCCACCCCTATTTAGCTTTTAACTTTTTTGCATATGAAAAATGTGATATTTCACACGAGCTATTAAAACTAATATATAAAATTTTTAGGTTCTCAAATACCATTCCTACGTAAGTTCCTTGTGTGTCTATTTAGAAATCCAGCATCAGTGATAACAAAAGGCTAGTAAAGGCCACGGAAATGTTTTTTAACAAGAGGGGCAGAATAAAAGAAAAATTAGAGACGAACTGATCAGAAGAGATATGCAGGAGAGAATTTATGAGATCTTGAAATAACAATCACTGTTCTAGAGAGATGCGTGCAGATAAATATGCATGCCCTATACATAGACCATCAAGACTGACTTCTATTTCACTGTGTTTTTTTCTACAGAAATCTTTGTTATTGAGCCACTGAGGGTTGAACTTTAAGTAATAGCAAACTAGGTGAATATGTTACAACTGGGCAACCAAGAACCTCACTTAATTTAAAGTTAAATAATAAATATTTGAAATGAAAATTTCGACGATCGTGATAATAATGAATAATATATGGTTTAAACTAGCCTTGTCATAACAACGCCACTGATAAACTAATGGCAGACCACCATTATCGTTTGCGCTTTCCAAAACTAAAAAGCCATCTCTGTTGCCAACACTTCTTTTAGAACTTCCTGAAAAGATGAAATAAAAACTCAGAAATAAACTTAACAATGTTAAGTGTCAACAGTATGCAGTTAAGAAAACAATTATTTTAAACACACCTTTAATGGCAGCTTTAAGAATATGTGGTTCAACATTCAATTTGACTTTTGATGATGTAACATTTTCAAGATTTATAAAATACGCCATGGCATAGAAAGTGATTTCTGTATTATCTGTAAAGAAAAAATAGTATCTATACTCCTGTTCAACTTAACCTGACAGTGGAGGAAAGGCTATGCCTTGTAACCTTCCGCCCTTACAAAATAGTTCGTCAGTTAAGTACTGCATTTTTGTGTTAAATTCATCGTCAAATGCAAACAACATGTTTATATAATTAATCTAGAATTTTATATATAATGTGTACCCAGTAATATTACATTTCGTCTTTATTTAGGGAAAGATGTGTTTATTACATCATCGCTTTGATATCCAATAGGGTCAAAGCATGTTTTGGCACAATTTCGAGAAAGTGAATGTTGCAGCAAACCTTCCCCCACCCCAGAACTGGAGGACTATTCATTCTCTGTTCTTTCTTACGGACTTCGCATTTTCGCATGAACGTAATAATGGATACTGCTCCTG
Source organism: Dysdera silvatica (assembly GCA_006491805.2). NCBI lineage: Eukaryota > Metazoa > Arthropoda > Arachnida > Araneae > Dysderidae > Dysdera > Dysdera silvatica. The sequence goes on along the minus strand of QLNU02003225.1, from coordinate 52,972,961 downwards.
TATCGAATAATGATTCTTTTACATTTAACCGCATAAGGCTGGAAAACCACTTGGAAGTTCCGATAAGGTTGTTATGAATGTTTTTTGCAAAATATACCAATATTACCCAAAAAAATCTGACAATGATGTCATAGTAGTTGTTGGCTTGGCCCATATAACAATACGCCTATGATCGATAGAGTCACACAGCATGTGTGGAGGAATTTCGTCGATCACGTGACGAAAACTAAAACTCAAATGTGGGAATTGGATGCCCTTACGGAAAATATTGTCGAACCTGTAATTTTTGCAATTGGCGGCTCCGGCACTTCAGATTATTCAGACGATAACCTTAGCGGGATAGAATAATTTTGATTATAAAAATAAATAAAGGCCCATTTCAGGGCCATAAAATAAAAATAGCATTAATAACAATAAACATTATTACTCCACATACACAACGCATGCCTAGGGCCGTTTTCTATGGCGTAGCTTATAGAGGGAGAGACAACTTCCACTTAGGATTCGTCCACAAAATACGTCCGTAAAATTTTACACATTTTTACCCCCCAATCTACAATTGTCTGCTTTTAATGACCCCCACTCCAATTGCAGGCATCTTACAGAAGACTACTTCCATCGGCAATTTTCATATTTCAATTACTGCCCCTCCCTCTGGTTTAAATTTATCTATGGAAGGCAACACATCCCCGTCCTGCCCAAATCCATTTTTTCAAAATAAAACTGGTATTATGCATTTTAAATTTTTGAATTTAATCCAAACAAAAAAAATTAAATATTTTCAATTTCAGTTGAGAAGGGCGTCTACCCTTTGGGAAAGTTCACTTGTGAGAATTATCCACGACGACGACGGGACAAAACAAAAAAAACAACAACCTGGGAAATGGCGAGAAATTGCCAATCGGATTATTGATCAAGAGTGTAAGGGGGGGGGGGGAAACAAGGCATGCATGTATACTTGACAAATAGGGTGTCCTTGTTGCAGTAAGGTCAATTATAATCTTCCCTCCACTGTCAGATTAGGTTGAACGGAAGTTTAGTATGAGTCGGAGAAACATGACCAAAGCGAACATATTTGTCTAGTAAGTTTGTATTATAATCATCAGATTAAGGGGTGACAATTTTTCTCTGTTAAAAATAATGTTTGAATCTATATACATCTTTTATGAACACACACTGTATATCCAATATCATTATTAAAGAACTAAAACACTAAAGAATAAAATTATTAATATTGATTTTTTTTTAATCTCCACTGGATTCTTTGACTGACCACCAAATTCTACGACACTGGTGAATAATTGTCCATTGACAACAGTTACTGCAATGACCAAGCGAAGACACAGGGGGTCATGACCCACCCCAAAAATATATTTTTTCACTGTAAAAAATTCCAACTTTCATGATAAATGAAGGGTGTTATTCCAAGACCATGGCAAATTCTGTCCTTGACCTGCCGAAATAAATGCCTGTGTCTGCCCCTGGCAATGACCTCTATTGTCAATGGTCACTGCATTAAATTTCTGACATTACCCCATAATATAAATTCCAATGAGTGGTCACCCACCCAGAAACTGACCACGTTTCCAGCTGCTTAACCTTGGTGATTGGACACAGGAACTAGTCACTACTAATATTAAAATATCATCATGAAATTATTAATATACCATTGCATTAAAGATTATTTTATTTATAAAAGATTCCAATTTCTCAAGTATCTCTGAAAAAAAGTTTCAAAATCTATAAATTTTACCTGGCAAGGAATAAGGCAAAATCTTATAAAGGTATGAATCTTTACTCCCAAAGTCAAATTTTACCAGTGCATTATTCACAGACCACAAAAGTTGAACCGACTCTCCTTCAGTGTAGCACTCGGGCAAGGAAACCTCTGCTTGCAGTGTTATCCTATGGAATATGTTTCATTCTAAATATTCATAACATACTTTTATAAAGGAAAAACCGTGTATCGTACCTTGTTATGATATACAAAGATGAGAAGCTTGCATATTAAAAATATGAAATAGACATTATTTTAATGAGAATACATTTAGTGACATTACTATTTATTTTAAATAATTATAAATTTTACACTGAAGCCTCACGTACAATCATTTATATTACTTTTAATGATATAATTAGAAACTTAATTATATAATAAAAAAACCTCACAGCCTCTTTACATTTTTTGTATCAGCAACTGCTGCCAATTTAGCTATGAATAGCACAATAGCCAAAGAGATTGACACATGTTTAATAAAAAATAGTCAAAGAAAAAATTGGACATTTTCATAACTTTCTACCAAAAAGTCTAATTTTATCAAGTTAAAATACAATAAGACAATAAGCATTCCAACAAATGCAGATTAAATGCAAATTTGTGACACGCAATTGACTTACGCTTGGCTTGCACTAACAGATGGCTGGTTCATAACATCAGAATATGCCGTTATTAAAGCACCACTGTAAGGTTTTCTCTCCACGATATGACGGGCTTCATACTTTTCATTCACCGGGTGTTGAGCAGTTAGAACGAATGTGTAGTTCATCTCGATCTTCAGCAATGCGATATCAAGAGTTAAAGTAGCTTTGCTGACACCTAATGCAAATGAAAATATTTATTTAAAACAGCGTTTTCCAAACTGGGTTCAGCAGAGGATCGTGCTTAAAAAGACAAAAAGAACGTGATGTAGGTATAAAAAATTTAAGCAAAAATCCTTGGAGACCCGAAAATTATTCCAAGGATTCCGCAAGAATATATGTGTGCATTTTGAGTATGGAGAGCTAAAATCTAAAGTTTATGTTTTATATTCTGCGGCTGTAATGGCAGGGTCAACCAGAAGTCCAGCATAAATTTTAAAATTCATAAAAAATTATAGCATTGAAGTGCATTTTTCGTGATAAATACAATCTGGATGTGTTTTTTTTAACACAATAAAAAATATAGTTCAAAGGTCAGAAATAGGTGGCACTGACATATCCACTAGAAATATGCAAATAAAGTTGTTAGAAAAGAGTTTTTGTGTTTTTCATTCAACACATTAACAAACTCGGATTTATTAATTAAAAAATTATATGGACTTTTCGCTGATCCTGTATGAATTATCCGAGATGATACTGTTGGTTTAAATTAAGAGATAACGAATCTCTAAAATCAGAAGAAAAGGACCCATCTAAATTAAGAGATAGTAACGGATAAATATATAATACCACACATACACAATCCACTTCTCAACAAATATATAATCATTATGTTGATGGTATGTATATAATCAAGATGTACATAGATATACATAAACAGTTTGTACATGTGTATACAGCTACAATCAATACGTATGTTGGTGTGTACCTAAAAGGGCTTGAGCAATAATGTGTTCCAACCTCTGCCTGTCACCTCTGTAAGCTGTCCAAAAAAATTGAGCATCTCCTTTCGGCGAACTGAAATGGCCGACAAGGGTAAAATTTCCACAAAATGGCAAAGTCGACGCACCACTAATAGCTAATTGGGCCCTACTGCTAGGTTGTGGATACCAAGCATCAATGGTCTGAAACGAGAGTTAATAGATCAACAATCATAAACAATGTTAGCCACTTAACAATAGTCTTATTATTTAAAAAAAAAAAATCAGGGTCTGAACTTTTTATCAATACCTCGTTTTCGTTTTATTGCACAAAGACAGTCAAGATCACGCCGTGGTGGGACCTACAGCTTTCTGACGATCCTGAACCTCCATTATTTAGGGAGCTAAACCCCAGACAACAGTGTGCAGAAAAATGGCAAGGATATCATGGTACCATTGGAATAAAATTCAGGTTAACAATGTGAGAAACAAATGCGTTATTACAATGTCATGGCATGGCTTTCTACACATTTTATTCAAGGTGTGTTTAAATTTGGGCTCGTAAACCAAGGGTCACCATACTTGTTTAATATAAGAGCTGCACGCTATAAACTTTGGATATTTGTGAGCTGCAAGTTATGAACAATTATTATTATACACACATTTTTATTTTCTTACATGCACATTTCATTATAAAAATTCTAAATACAAAGAAAAGCACTGGCTTGCATTACTAATTCTTCAGTGCAAAACCTCCAAAATCCTTCCGAAATTTCCTTTAATCCATGATTTAAACCAAGCACTAAAATCAGCATTCAAATTTTTAAATATATTTCCTCACCATAAAACACTCAATCTATATTTTAATTAAACAGACTCCCATTTTTCACCCCTTATTTAGTTTTATAAACAATCACAGTTTAAAATTCTTTTATTCACTATTCAATTACGTTATTTGCCATTTATTGTGTGTATGACGTAAAAAGGAGTTAAGTCAACATATTATATGTTAAATGATTTTCTACTTTCCAACTGCCAGTTTTCTCTTCCAACAAGTAGTCAATTTCGCTAGTTTACTTTTCCAACAACTAGTTACTAATAGGGACTGGATTTGTTAAACACTGCTTATCATATACTAATACAACTTAGAAAACGAAAGGGGCAGACTATTTAAAGTGATTTCACTATGACATGTTTATTATGAATTTTGTCTCATTCAAGACTCGTGTCTTCTGGAGACAGCGTGCCATGATTGGCATTCATGAAATGAGAGTGAAAAACCTGGCACCCTTTTCACCCACGAATGGATGAGTCCAAATTTCATGCAGATGGGCACTAACACTTACTTCGTTGTTACGCCATGCAAATGGCCCATGCTGCATGTGAACAACAGATAAATGATGCAAGTCAGGCTAAGAGAGCAATAACAGAATAAGTATCAGCTTATAGCCACTTATTATGGTTGCCACTCACAGGACAATTTATATCAGCGACGATTGTGCTTGATTTTAAAATCATCAGGTAATTGTTTCCTGTGCAGGAAAATTGAGGAGATATTTTTGATTAAATGATGGACCATTACTCGTCGATGATTCTCAAGCAATATTTTCATTATCGATAACTGGTTTCCTTTGATTGGGGTTTTTTTTTTTAGTTCTTTATAACAATTTTCCTCTAAAATGGCATCCAGATCCAAAGATCTGGTTAGCTGATCGACTCTTGTGTAGTGGGGATTGGATAGACTAATTGCAACAAGCATCATTCACAGTCGAATCGCTTCATAAATTGTCCTGTGTGTGTGTGGCGGCTATTACTTTTAAGAAAATTACTAAATATTTATGAATTTGTCAAACTTTAAGATACACTGATGCTTAAAAATCAAAGCAGCAGGCATAAAAAACCTAGTTTAAGGCCAAAATAATGAAATAAATTTCCGAGCATCAGAAATTAATTTCTGCATTTAATTCCTCTACAACCTCCTTTCATTAATTAATGATTCATGGTTAAAACTATTAATTCATCATGTTTTTTTTTCTTTTGGCAAACTTAAACATGAAAAAAAATCCTACACAGCCCTGTATTCGGTAGTTTAGCTGTCAAAAAATTGGAATGAAAAATCAAAGAGTGCAGGTTTGAGTACAGCCTTATGACATGAGTAATTTTCCCTCTTTACATTCTTCTTACATTTTGGGTTGAAAAAGATCCTAGCCTGAATGAAAATAACATGGAGAATTGGAAATTAATTTCTGAAATCCCTAGGTATGCCAAACTAAAAAAATTCCATCTTAAAGTAGAAAGTTATAGACAAATTACAAATGCTACTTCTCTAAACTCTTAGGTATCTGGCAAAACACTAGAATATTTCTTTGTGTTTAATAGCATAGTGGCACCTAGGGTCACGCTGCATCAGGACTTACACAATTTTTTGAAGAATCCAAATTTATTGCATCTGAGGAACCAAAAACACTGCAGATTTACATATACATTGGCTGACCCAAAACTGTCAGCAGCGCTAGTTTTTCCGAACAACACTATCTGGAGACTTGTTGGGGATGTAGATGGGTAGTTTAAACTCATCAGCTAATGATAGAGTGGACTATGAGGTAGTTTAGTTAATGAATTTTAGGTCTTACGCACGGTTTAAAAAAGTACAGAAATTTTAATCCAACAGATTTATTTTATGACTAATCTGACAACAATTATTCGTTATCGCTGTCAGTATCATTACATTTTTGTT
>QLNU02003225.1:52914640-52948450 GCA_006491805.2 Dysdera silvatica | reverse complement strand
ACCCTGTAGCGCGCTGTATCAACAAAATACGAGCTTGAGTTCTGAATCGACGACGATTTCGTGAGCTTTTCCCGGAAGAAACGGAAGAGGATGGCGAGTTACTCCTTCATTGTAGTGTGCGCTGGCTTTCCGAAGGAAGTGCACTCGCGAGATTTTGGAATTTGAGGGAGTGTCTTTTAAAATATCTGGAAGGAAACAATGAACTGCCCAGTGAGTGTTTGCTACTCAAGAATGAAGATTGGCTATGGGATTTGGCTTTTCTCACCGATATTATGGGACATTTAAATAATTTAAATTTAAGATTACAGGGAAAAGATTGTATTTTTCCTACCCTAGTTGGTTATATATATTCTTTTGTGAACAAACTTTTGCTTTTTTGTCTCGATTTTGGAGAAAAAAGATTAACACATTTCACATTAATGCAGGAACTAGCTACCAAAGTCAATAATGCTCCGAACTATGATAGATTTAAAAATTTAATATCCATTTTGCAGGATTCATTCAGTGCTAGGTTTGATGATTTTCAAGATGATAAAAAAATGCTGATCTTTTCACAAATCCTTTTTCAATTTCTCTGCAAGACGTTAATTGTTACCCACCTGAAATCCAAATCCAAATTATTGACCTACAGCACCATACTACATTGAAAAGCAAATACAAGGAACTTATTTCAACTGCAAGTGATCCAAATTATATTGAATTTTGGAAATTCGTACCAACAAGCAATTTTCCAAATTTACAAGGTTTGGCTGTCAGATATTGATGTAGGTCTGGATCAACATATGTTTTTAAACAAATGTTTTCTATTATGAACATAATACAATCAAAATATTCTTCAAGATTAACTGATATGCATCTAAAACACCAAATTTTGTTAGCATCTTTAGGAACTAATCCTAATATAGATGACTTGGTAAAAAAACTACAAATTCAAAAGCCACATTAATTAGGTACTGGCTGTTTAATAATTATTTAGAATTAAATGTTTCAAGTTATTCTTTTTTATTTCATACATAGCCTAACTGAACCTTTAAAAACGTTTATTAACAATAAAACCTAAGTTTGTACTTTTGTTTTATTTACTATATTATTTTTTAAATCTCCACTACTCAGACTTACATGAAAAAAATTTGGTATTTGCGTAAAAATCCCATAATCAGCATATAAATAACATTTTTTCACCTTTTTATATTTTTTAGTATATTGGAAAAATTGGAAGTGGTACGCATAATTTTTTTCCAGATAGTGGCACTCTTCCCAAAAAGGTTGGCCACCCCTGCCCTAGACGCTTGTGAACGAATAAGGCAAAGACAATGAAATTTTTCGGAAATGGTTACTGCGAATTGCTTTTTACCATTTAAATTTGCAGTTGAATTAACATCTTACTATGATATTGTTTAATTTACTTATTCTGTATTTATTCATGCCAAGAAATTTTCATTTTTGAATTACGCATTTTGTAAAAATACAGTTTCGGTACAAAATGTTCTGTAAAAGCAATTTAAAAATTCCTTATTAAATTAATTTATGTTCTGCATATTTTGTTTATATATACAGTGAAATGTCGTGAAATGAAATCGAATGACAAAGTCAGAGCCATCTGGAGAGGAGGTGGCATGGTCGATCCTAATTTAGTCGGCTATGAAGAGGTAAGAAATTGTATGTATGTTCCCGAGGAATAAATTAAGGATCAAATGCAATTGTGAATTGGATTTAATTTGAACCCGTGAAATATAGAAGGGTTTATCGTATTTGTATTAGCAAGCACTATCGTCATTTATAAATATACTTTAAATATAAAACTGGGGGTGAGTTTTCCTTTGCTCTCATCAGTATGCATCACGAACAACAACTGATGTTTTTACCCCAATTGAATGTAGGGGTTGATGTATTTTTTATAATAATGTTTTTGCGTGTGTTGTACTCTAGACGAGAATTGAAAAGTGCCGCCCTTCACCGATTTTACTACCATGCTATATTTCGCCTATATCCCTTCTCTACCAACATCCAACGGCCCAATAATGTAAATCTATTGCACTTGTTAATCGTTAAACCCGTTAATTATGTTATTCATATTGTTATACGTTGTTGTAACATTAGGATATTGTGCCAACTAGATTAGTCTAGTTGGCCTTGCTAACACAAACCTGTTTCTAATTTTTCCCGCTAGGGTCACACGTCCCGACCATCCACACATCAGCTTATTGTATTTTACTATGCGAAATATACCATATCAGAAACTGAATATACACACCAAGTTTTATGATTTTGTACAAGAATTTTTCGTTTTATACGGATAACTTGATGCCGAGGAAACACCATGCTAAATATAAGCGAGTTAATCAAATATAACACCAAACGGTTTTAATTCTTCAATTGGCTTCCCGATCGCTTTATATATTTTCAAAGGCATTTGTTTTCAACCCTTTTTATTGCTAACGTAATTATAAAGGTTAATGAAATATTTAAAATGATTAAACGCTTATTATATAGCAGGACATAGTGTCTTTCCAACTGTAGTCTGCTGACCTTTAAGGGTCCGCGAACTCGCAGTCATCCATGAAAAATAACACAAAATGATATCGCACACATTAAAAAAATAAAAAATATTTCTCAAACAGTGACTTTTTTTATTTAAAAAAAAAGATTTTTTTTATTTTGATTGGATTTCTTAAAATTTAAATCGAACTCGTTAATTCTAAATTGGATACTTTAATTTTAATGAGATTCTTTGTATTTCTATATCAAAATTCTTTATACATAAATAAGATTTTCTATGTTTAAATCAGATTTTTTTCATTTTAATTGAGTTCCTTGTAACTTTTCTAATAATTCTTGAAAAAATATGTTATAATGATGAATGCATTGTAATATACCAACCAAAATAAACACCAACCTGATATAAATTACTAAAATCATTAACTTGTATTATATAGAAAATAAATTAGCGCAGTAATATTTATTATAATTTGTCATATTTCAATGTTAATTTATGCATTTACAACCAATGAACATTAAAAATGGGGATAATAAGAATGACTAAAAATTAAATAATTGCTTTAAGTTCTATATTTGTGTTTAACCAAAGTACAATGAAATTAAAAAGATGAAAACATCACACACAAGGGCCTGGATAATGATTCCTAAGTTAATATTAATATAAATAAATTTAATATACATGTGCAACTGACATATTATAGATTCCATGAAGCTCAACAGTAAGCATGAAACTTACTCTATAACTCATGCATATTTTTTCCTATACAAATCTGTGGTAGAGATCATATATTTCGGTCCCCCACTCTGCTCGTCATCGCGAAGAATTAAAGAAGTTTTTTTACTGCATATATTAAAGAATATTAGAATTATAAATATAAACATGTGATATTTTGGTATTTTTATAGAAATTTGGTACCGTTATCTTTGACGTTAATCTTCGAATACTAATGAATATGAAATCATTTCATATATTTATGAATATATACTTGTTTACCAGTTTTGTAGTAAAAATAGTAATAGGGCGATTTGGCGTTTAAACAAAATATAAAATATCATGCAACCATGCTTCCCTTCGACAGCTATTAGACGGAAATTTATAAAATGAAATGTGCAAACTTTTACCTTTGGTAGACTTGCAAAAGGGAACCTAACAATGAACCATGATTTCTCAAAGAAATCAAAATGAATAAAAACTGTGAAAAATGCCACATGACCACATGTACAACTACGTGAGAGCAAAACATGGTCGGGACGAAGTGCCACCTATAAATAAATTCTCGTTTTGGAGAACTAACCCCGTTGCTGTAATTCTTTTGTTCTTTCAAATTATGTCATGGCCGTTACCAAACGCAGATTGGCCGTGGCGTCACTAACGCCAACAGTAACTTATCACAAGCAACTGAAACCTTATATGCATGCGCATGGACTAGGAAAGTTTGGAACCGTCGAAATATATGAGCGTGTAGTACCGCCGCTAAAATCTTAATACCATTTCCAACAAATGTACTAGATTTTTTGCAACGATGTTACATTTACAAACGGTAACACTACTTTTGTTAACTTTTGTTTAAGTAACGTATAAAGACGTATAAGTAATGGATCGAAATGATGAAAATTCTATTCATCGGCCCTTTTCGGGACCAAAACTTTCTCATCAAGGAAGATTTTGTATACAACCTAGTTCCGTTTCCATAGATGTTGATGAAAATCTGTCATTCGTATATACTAATATATGCGAAGCCGGATGTCAAAGGAATTTGCTTGTGACTTGTGTAACAGACTCTACCAACACCTTCAGTCTTTAAACAGACATATTTCTTGAGTGCATCCAGATGTACATCATTCAATGCCAATTTACCAGCATAAATGTAAAAACCGCTATTGCCAATTTAATAAATTACGCTATTAACTTGACATTATTAATAAGGATAAGAACACAAAGGTAGTACGTATTTCACCAACATGGTACTAATATCGCTAGGTCATGTGCAATGAATGCATTATGCCTGTGGTGGGATATTTATTTATTTTTTATTTATGTCCACGCGCATGCGTATAAGGTTTTGTCTGCTGTGAAACCCTGTGTCTAGACGCTAGTTCACACAACTTACTGAAAATTAGCTAGCAAGTCAATTTTCCATGCGCAAACAAAACTTATTCTTGAAGCCGTATAAAGATGCAAATAAATGAAAATTGGAAATTATTTTGAAAAAGAAAAATCCATTATGAAAAAAGTAAAATAGCTGAAAAAAAAAAAAAATGCAATTCTGAAAATTGCCCCGCAGTTCGTCAGAGAAACTAGCCGAATAGGACGAAAATGTAGCGAAAATGGTAACACTTGCGATGGAAACAACGAAATCTCGAACTTACGATTTTGAGTTACGGCGTAGCCTACGTAATAAACATATTACGTAATAAATACATAAGTTACTACGTAAATAACACATATGTTACTACGTGAATAATACATATGTTACTACGTAAATAACACATATGTTACTACGTGAATAATACATATGTTACTACGTAAATAACATATATGTTACTATAATATAATGTACATAAATAACACGTATGTTTATTACGTAGGCAATGGTTATCGCCAAAATCGCAGGATTCCGAGCATATACAACAACTGTTGCAGTTTACATATAGCCATGGTCGCCCCCCCCCCAGAATTATATGCAAGGAAGTGCATCCAGGAAACGGCGCAGTATAGCCCAGATGCTCTTGCGCCATAAAAAAGCCAAACAAACAAACAGGCATCCAGGAAAAATTCTAATTAAATAATGTTGTTGGACAATAATTTCTTGTAGATTCAGTCTTTTTTACCCCTTTTTAATAGCCAAGGGGTGTCGGAGCTCCCATGCATACAGCCACCCACTCCACGAAATTGCTATGGCTTCGGAGAGTATCTATGGAATAAACGCACGTGTTGATATGTGCATACAAAAAATGAAAAGGGGTAATATGAAATAATGAAAATGATTATTCAAATTAAAAAAAGTTCGTAGAGGATGAAATATTTAGTGTAAAAATATTGTATACAATTTATTTATTATTTTTAATATAAAAAACATAAATTATTGATTTTGATATTTGGTAGTCATACTTTTCTACGTTATGTTTGGACAGCACTCACAAGCCCGGATAGCTCAGTCGGTAGAGCGTTAGGCTTTTAACCTAACGGTCCAGGGTTCGAGTCCCTGTTCGGGCGAGTTATTCTTTTTTAATTTTTTTTTTTTTATAAACCTTTTACAACTACAAATACGTTTTAAAAATGAACAAAATTCAGTTTGTAAAATGTAATCACCGTTTTCATGTCTTCAAATCGTGCATAACTGGCTGGTAGCCTTCTATTAAAGTAGAAAAATTGCGTGAAATCGCTTCATATCAGGCAAAAGGATAACTTCTATGTGCCATTTATTTCTTATAGCAAAATTTTTATACATTCATTATTAATGAAAACTTTATTCAAAACTAGTTTTTAAAGTTTTCATATATTTTATGTTGTTTTAAAAATTAAAGGGAGAGAATGAGATATATTTTCTTTCTTTTATTATTTTATTTATTTTTTTAAATGCATCTCCTATAAGTATTAGTACGTAAATTTTATACGTATTCTTCTTATTTCGAATTAAAGATTCTGGGGATGTTAAAATGGTTAAGGTAATTTCTACAGCTTATTTTTTGGACGGTGATAATAATTTATGTATAGAAAATAAATACGCTTTAGTTGTGATTTAAAAATGTCTTGCTTTCACTCATAGGCGTAGCTAGAAAGTTCGTAAGTGGGGTTTAGGCTCAACAAGGAGGGGGTTACAGAGCTGCAACTCGCATATTCCTATGTTAAATATACAAAATTTCATTGCAATGGGGGTTACAACCCCCCCGAAACACCCCCTGGCTACGCCTATGCCTTCACCATTCTTTTAGTTCATTCAGGAGATTGATATTACCAAGGGTATATACGCTGGCGTACGCAGAAAGTTAGTAAGGGGGGTTATAGGCTCAATGAGGGGTTACAACCCCCATAAACACCCCCTGCGTACGTTAATGGGTATATAAAACAGCAACTAAGAAATCACATCATCTATCTATATCCATAATATATGATCAAATGGGGGAGGAGATACTATTGTTGTTGATTTTGTTTTAATTATTAAAGTCATATTAAATAATTTAGCAATTATTTATTATTTATTCTGTACGAGAAAATTGCGGCCTTTTTTTTTTTCAAAAACGTTTCACCGCTCAAGGATTATTTTCCCCACCTTTCCTTTTTTTTTTAATTATAATCATAATGCTTTCTTTTTTATCATTGACTTCTTCAACAAAGGCACATTTTTCTTAATTTTATATTTATAAATAATTATTTTAAAATAAAATTTTTTTTTGCAGGTTTGCGATGAGATAGAGAATGTGGAATAGTTGGCGAAAGAGTTTAAAACGAAAAATATGTGTTCCGTAAAGAGGTCCATTTAAAAATCGTGGCGCCATCTGTTGGCTTCTTTAAGAACCACTTTTAAATTAAAATCCAGATTGCTTTACCGTAAAATTTTTCAGCATTCTTTGGTTCAAAGTAAAAGCATCAGCGCGCACACCACTCACGGATCTAAGGAAGGGGTGGGGAGAATGAATGTATAAAATACTAAAATGCTACAAAAATAATTGATACTGCTTGACAATTAGTAATGAGCTCAAAGGTACCTTATTTTAAAATGTGACTGTAAAACTTTTGAAAGTAAATGCATAGCAGAATCGGGCAAATCAAAAATTTGAATGGCTAAGGGGGTGTGTTCTAGTCCCCTCTTACCCCCATATGGGCACCCAGGGATTCCACACATACTTTCACAATCGTGATCTGTTGAAAATACCCGCACTCGGCAGAGAATCGCTTCGAAGTAGCCGTGGTAGAGGTCGCCCTTCACCCCTGAAAGATTTCAGGATCTGCCCTTGGTGTACTCCGGATGTTGTTGGAGATTATAACCCTCATTTCGATGCAATTTTGTATTTATACAACTGAATATATGGAGTTGTGCCTTTGTACCCACTACCCTCATTTTCCAGTGCCGTATTTTCCCAATAGGTTATTCTAAGCTGCTAGCAAAATTTTGTGTATTGAGTCTGATATAACAAAATCAATACCATATCTGATGGTATCTGATGATATAATCAGATGTTTTGCCGAGAAGAAAGCTAGACGTCATGCTTTCCATTTAAATACCAGTGTTCGATAGGCTTTTATTTTTTGCTAAAATTAAAATTTATTTCAATAAAATTGAATTTGATTTATTATATACCAAGAAGAGATAATACTTCAATATAAGTTAATATTGTTTAATGTTTATGTTTCAATTTATGAGTTTGTTTTTCAACATATTTATTATCGACACAAAAGTTTTTGGCGTATATTGAATGTAACAATTTTTATGTTCCTACTACCGAGTGTCCCCACTTGTGGGTGTGTGGGTGGATGGACGGACATATAGTAAGTGTGTGTGTGTGGGGAGGAATAGTAACCTTGGCGCGATAAAATGGTAAATCCACCCATGTTACCTCTAACATTAATTTCCTGCGCGCCAATGAGTCTAAATCAGGTTTTTCTTGAAAAATCTAAGCCAAAGTAGTGATTGTTCATAAGTTGGAATGCGGTAGGATTGCAAAATCATTATATCCTAAACTAAATAAGACTTTTACACAATATACAACAATATAAAAATTTACAGAACGATTAAAGATTCCATTTATTTATATACAAAAGACATTCTCGGATCAGAAAACATTTCGCATACTGGTTTTCAAAAATTTTAGTTTTGTTTTCTTAGTTTATAAATCTTACATTAGTTTAGTTTCACAAATTATGTGAAACTAAACCAGCAGAGGAATTATACCCTCTCTGCCAAGGTCGAATTTAGGATGAGAAATGTCCTGAGCACAGCGATTTTTTGGCGTCCTTCCTTCCTCCTATCTTTATTTCGTCAATCTGTCCCTTTAATTAAATATGACCGAAAATTGCGGAGTATGAGCGTGTGTGTGTGTGTGTGGGTCGTTTATTATTACTTTATGTACATTAATATAAAGCACCATAACTATATTTTTATTAATAATTTTTTTGAAAGAGAGAGAAAAAACAACAAATTAACGGAGCTAAAACTGTTTAATTACATTGTTGATAGCTATTTCGGTGGCTAATCCGCCACCATCCTCAGAACAGTTATGACTCTGTTTACATACGTGAGCGTGAAGCGTTGCCAACGCCGTGATCACAAAACAGCGACCTAAGAGGTATTTACAGGTTGTACGTTTGGGGTGGCGTCTCTTGCTGTAGAACGCAGAAAAAATTTCCAAATAGGTGAAAGCGTAAATTCCCCAATTATCATCATTGGGCGGAATGCTGTCTTTCAATTTTGAAAATCCCAACTTATTGACTGGGGTAAAAACTACACGGAAATTGAATTTATTTAGGATAGAGGAGATTTTGCATGAGATTTTCGGATTGATAATTGGAGAGAGTGGTGGCCAGTTTAGGTCTATTCTAACAAGATCTTTTCCAAACTAAATAAACCTAAACTGGCCACCACTCTCTCCAATAGCCCATTATTATTAATTATGATTTTGGTCTCAGATACTCCTGTTGATAGGAATTGTTTTTCCCTTCGATCCATTCTCGCCTCCTTTTTTGTTTTTTCGTACTTTTTTAATTTCCGTCTTCTCTACCTTCCGTATTTTCCTCCCCCCCACCCCGTTTCTATAATTTTTGCGTTTTCAGAGTATCGGCAGGTCTAGTTGGTGATATGATCACTAACTGAGATTTATTTTTTTCTGTTTTCTGTTCATTTTTTTATGCTGGTTTCATGGCTGGTAGATTAGTACAGCTCTCATTCTTATGTGTCAAAGATTTTCTTTCTTTCTTTTTTCTAACATGGGTCTATTATTCTACTGATTCAAAGTTGTGTGCCCGAGTTTCTCACATCTCATCATTTACCGATTTCGACTTCTAGTTTTCCGGGAATACTGAGTTACTAATTGAGGCCAAATTGCCAATTCCGTCTTGCGCAATAAAAGTGTAATATATTTGGTCATTCGCAGATGAATATCAGAACTGGCATGGATCCATTAAATGATTAAAATATTTAAAATATTAATAATGTCACAGTTGCTTTTATTTTAAAATGAAAAGGGCATACCCTATATCTAGATTTTTTTCATACCATAAATATATTTTCAAGCTGGAAATACAGTTGTTCGGTATATTGCACGGTTGTCTTCCTCTTACAGGTGTAATTCGGTTTATGAGCAGAGTTGGACCCACTACCTAGAGGAAGCATAATTCTCAAATTTACGACTGTCATCAAGCCAGCCAGCCTGTTCACTTGGCGAAGTAGACTTAGGTAGTTACCAAAGATGTAAAGATTCTAGGGGCACATTTCAACGCAATTTTGTTTAGTAATTAGAAGGGGAATAGCATTTCAATTTGGAATGTAAATTTAGGGTCTTATCAAGGGCGCATTTCAAATATGTTTTTTTTTAGTGGTTAGACAGGGGGCCGTATTTCAATCCTGCGGCTCAAATTTGTAATCACTCCTAAAGCGTATGAAAATACAATATCACAATATAAATTACTTTAGGTGGAATCACCTTACATTACGATATTTTTACATATAGTTTATAACATAGATATGCATTTTGCAAATTACAGAATAATATCTGATTGGACAGCATTGGACCATCGATTCTGACGGAGCCCACGATGGTCTTTATCCAATGTTGGATAAAGACCATCGAATCTGGTGGAGCCCACGATGGTTTTTATCCAATGTTGGATAAAGACCATCGATTCTGACGGAGCCCACGATGGTTTTTCAATGTTGGATAAAGACCCTCTCATCTGACGGAGATGCCCGAAGGACAGCCTGTGGACAGGATGAAGGGGCAACCGGGACATAGGGAACCTGGGGACTCACGATCATAAAATAATTTCAGGAGCGGTAGAGAATTTAGACAATATGTGACTACAAACTCAAATTTGACGCTCCTCTTATTGCTTCTTTAGTTCATTGCAATTGAAAATACTGTAATATTGGTATATACAAAGGTTTGTATTTTAAATTTTATGGATGTGGAATTGGCTGGGAAAGGAAGAATTTTGCTCACGGCTCTCTTGTGCCTAGGTATAGTGGCCCTGTTGGAAAATTCATAACAGCTCATAAGGAAAATGTTAATGTTGATTCTGATTAAGCGCATTTTTATATAAACAATATTAAATATTATATATTTACAGTGAAACTTGTTACAAATATCTACAAATAGCTTAATAGGGCTACAAGCATGGGGCAACTGGGGCCCGTGACCTAGCTGGCCCCAGCTTGGCTACAGGCCTGCCGAGGGAAGAAAGATGATGAATGAATTAGATGAAACAGCAGAATAACACATTATTATCGTAATGAATATACAGTGTATGAATATAAAGACCCTTGGAATTCGAATGGATACTTGCAGACAAGTTTAAAAAAAAAAAGAAAAAAAGAAAAAAGAGAGGTAGAACTAAGTGCATGTAATCTGTTTAGGTGGAAGTTCCAAATTTTAGGACCCATAGAAGTAATGTGTGCCATTTCTAGATTTGTTCTTGAAAAATCAGGTCATAATTTGTATACATTTCTGGTAAGATTTACATTTGCAGTTTTTAATTACATTATTTAAATTTACAATTCTGATCTCCATGATATGGTAATTGCGGACATTCTAGTGCCAATCTCTATTTTTACTACAATTCAATATTTATTAAAATAACAATGCCTAATTTGTGAAATTTAAAAAATAAGTGAAGATAAATTGATTCACGAAAAATTCCATGACAGAATAAAATAGCTATATAAATCGAAATTTAAGATAACACAGAATGAAACAAAACTTGGAAATTAATATCTTCAATGAAATAACTAGCTTTATGTGCACTAACTATTTGTCCATAATCAAGTTTTCTGAAATCACTACCCCCACCCACGGTTCTTACATGTTGATTACAAAACGTATAAATCTGTTATTTACTCATAGCAATCTGTTATTTACTTATAGTAGTCCGTTATTTATTTATGATAATCTGTTATTTACTTATAGTAGTCTGTTATTTATTTATGATAATCTGTTATTTACTTATAGTAATCGGTTATTTACTTATAGTAATTTGTTATTTACTTATAGTAATCTGTTATTTACTCATAGTGATCTGTTATTTACTTATAGTATTCTGTTAGTTTTGCCATATTATTTGGAGAGTAAGGTTATTTTGAGGTTAGTTGCGGGTGTAGCGCGATCACACTAATTGGTCTTTTCAGTGCGCAGTTCATGATTAACGTTCTTTTCACTCTTAATAATTTTTTACATCTTTCTCGTCGTCACCCACTTTTACACTCAACAGAACCAATCAACCTATATTTGTGATCCAATCAACCTATATTTGTGATTCAATTTCCAGTCATACGCACGAGGGTGCGATGAGGAAAGTGCGGAAGTACGAAGATTGAAAAGCTATTGGAGACATCAGTTGAGCTGCTAATAACATCTAACCAGGAAGGATTAGATTCAACCATCTTCAAGACGATGCGTTACACAAAAAATAATTAGTTTCTAAGGAAAAAGGACCAGAGCGCACATAAATTAAAGAGAAAAGCGCGGTACATACGATTTGTCGCAATTTGTCACGCTTTAACCTGACTTCAACCTTGTTGTGAGGTCGTGCTTGGACTTAACGTACCGTTATTATTACCAAAATCTTGGCAAAAATTACCACATTGAATAGCGAATAAAAAGCGATTGGGCGTTGTTTCTTTGTTGCCACGAAATCGTAATTCCGGCAAAGGAAATCATCAGAGGTTAAGGAACCTTACACCACCGCATGCAGAGGAACGATATAAGCATACGAAATACATTGCTACAAGAATATATTTATTGATTATATAATTATCTCAGAAGGTTCCTTTGTCTCGGGTTAACATTACTGAATTCCAAACTCTGTGAGCTTTCAGTTTTGGATAGACCAAATTAATTACTGACGCGATGATGATGATGATGATTGACGAAAGGGAGGAAGGAAGTAAATAATCATGCATTTTTTACTTTCTGAGATTGTGAGTCACATTCGGGAAAAAGTTAAAAAAAAAAAAAATGAACAAGGCCTTTCAAAACGATGAATTATTTTTCCGAAAATATGCCTCATTTTCATTAGAAAATACTAATGAAAAATAATTATTGTGAATTATTTTCCGTTATGGATGTGAGCCAAGCATAGGTGTAGGCAGAAAGTTCATAAGGGGGGGAGGGGTTACAGAGCTACAACTCATATATTCCTATGTTAAATATACAAAATTTCATTCCAATGGGGGGTTACAACCCCCAAAACCACCCCCTGGCTAGGCTTATGGAGCGAAGAAAAAATAAAAGTAAAATCGCTATCACCCTGCCAAAGAAAGAATTTTTTTATTAAAATAGAAAGGTTATTAGAATTAATTGCGGCAATTAGTGGATTAGTCGTCAAAACTTTGGGACGTGCACCCAATGATTCCTGGTTGGAGCCTAGATTGGGTAGTTAATTCTTTTCTTCGTTAAACATTTGTGAATTTACAAGAAATCAAGTTTGAATCTAAAAAGAGGAGTTCAAAGCTAAAAGTTTCCTCAATTAATTTCCCCATCATATCATTTTTTTAAGCAGTTTTAAAGAGTTCTTTTAATGATCTGTTTTTTTAAAGAGTTCTCTCTTTAAAAAACGTAAGCGTTAGAAATGCGAAAAGCAGTGATGAGTTTGGCACATTTTTAAATGAGTAGATTTTGATGAGATACCATGACTACCATTCATGGGCGCCTATATAAGTGGGGGGGGGGGGGGGGGGGCTCGAGCCCCAACCTTAGCCGTTCAAAAATTTGATTTGCCCGATTCTGCTATGCATTTACTTTAAAAAACAATATACAGTAACAGTTTAAAAAAAGGTATTTTTTGGTTCATTACTAATTGTCAATCAGTATTAGTTATTTTTGTAGAATTTTAGCACCTTGTACAAACACTAAAATGTCTGACAGCCATGAGGAGGTAATCATTTTTCTCAGGCCCTCCTCCTCCCCCCCACTAAAAGTACTCATATGGGCTCCCATGCTACCATTAAGGATTATCATACCATAGTTATATTTAAGGGCAACCATGGCATTAAGTGCTACCATAATTTTCCATTAAGTGCTACCATTCATTTCTATTAAGTGCTACCATTATTACAATTAAAGATAAGAGTTACATTAATATATCGTAATTACCATTAAGGATTACCACTAAGAATTACCATTAAAAATATAAGGGTTACCATCTACAATACTTACCATTAAGAATTATCATTATTACTATTAAGGATATAAGGGTTACTATGTGCAATGATTACCATTAAGGATTCCTATACAGTAGAGTCTGGTTAATCTGAATTAATTGAGACCGAGATTTATTCGGATTAAATAATTTAGGATTAGCTAAAATCTTTCCTACATAACATACTGTAAGCTATAATTGTTCGTGTATTTTGGTGTGCGAACGCAGCAAGCAATAGATGATAAGCCGGCGACGGAAAATTTCAATTAATTGGCGACACATACCGCGCTGTGTATTTATGTCTTGTTACTCAGCTACCGTTGCAGCTGATTAAAAAAAGGATTTTCAGTTTTGCATGGTTCGGATTAACGAGAGTTATCATGTATCATAATTACCATTAGGGATTACAATATATCATAATTATTATCAAGGATTAATATTATTATCATTAAAGGTTACCATATACAATAAGTACCATTAAGGGTTACCAAATACCATAATTACTATTAAGGGTTACTAAACCGTAATTACCATTAAAGATTTCCATAAGGGTTGCCATACTATAAGGCATCAAGAGTGATTATTTAATATTTTTCAATCATCCTCATTGAAGGTAAATCTTAATATTCGCTAATATTCGTCTAAGAGAGAAAAAGAAATAGAAAGATGAAAGAGAGAGAGAGAGACAAAAGGAGGGCACCAAAAATGTAATTGGCGCCCATCTTGGGCCTATAATGGCGTTAGAATATTGACTAGGTCCATGGTTCGAATGTAGATCCATGTAATTATATGTCATTGCAATATGCATTCCAGCCCATGGCTTAAATTGGGTGGAACCCACCTGAGCCTGGCTCCGGTACTTTTTCATTTTTGGCGATTATTTAAATATTAGCCAGAACCCCTAAATAGACACTTTCATGAAAAAGTAATGAATTTGTGATTAAGGTCAAGCATTTTGTTGTCCAGAAAAATGGACATAAACAATTGATATGATTTATCGATTCTTTTGCAGCCATTCAATTTTTTAATCGATTTATCATAATATTAGGGCTCCTGCACTTTTTTTTTGTTAGAAATTAAGCCCTGTTCCAGCTAATAATAAAACGACAGTAAACAAGAAGGTTCAGATTCGTGACCATTTATCTCAGAATTTATTTTTCCAGACGGGTCATTAGTTTCCTGCGAACTTCGTTTGAAGAAAACTTTTAAAACCAACATAATCAATGTGTGATTTGCTTAAAAGCCTATTCAAATACCAGAGTGAAACGTGATGGCAGATCCATGCAGAGCATTTCAAAACGGAAAGGGTGTTTTCTGAAAGTGATGGGGGAGGATAGAACTTTTCTTTTCTCTCCAAAGGAATTTGGGATGAATTGTAATGAAAATTGTGATCAAATTGTGATCAAATTGTGATCAAATGAGGGTTTAAACCCCAAGATCCCTCAATTGTGCACGGTCTTACAAGTCTGCCTAGGCAAAGGAACAATATTTTGTGTCCACAAAATATGTTTAATGTAATTTCATTAAGAATTTATTTGGCTATTTTGACGATTCAGTACAATGACGGAAACAGCATGACCAGTGAGTGATAACGAAACAGCGCGAAAGGTTTTTAATGAACTGTTTTAATACGTGGATATTTTAATGGGATTAAGACAATTTAATGAAATCATGCTACTTCAATAAAATAACATGTTTAGAATGTCAAGGTTTCATCGTAATTGTACCATTTGAATGCAAATTTTGAAATCATAGCAGAGTTTAATATAATGTTTAGATCATACTACTTTGTGAAAATCACGGTATTTTAATGGAATTGTGCTTTTTATTTTTATTATATTTTTTACTGCAATCATGCTATTGTAATAAAATACAGTTTTGCACACCGGTTGATGAAATAAAGGGAAGACCTTATTTCGAATGAGCAAAAATTTGGTTAATCCCAAGGGCGTATCCAGCGAGGGGCAGATGGGGCGGTCGTCCCACCCCGACGGAATTAAATAGGAAAAAAAATTAAAGACGATGAAGAATATTTTATGTATTGTTTGTTACTACCGTAATAAATAAAAGTCTTACACTAAAGTCTCCAAATCTTGGAGAAATGCGATCCAGACGTTTTTTTCACGAATCTTCAAGCTACTCGTCTTTCAAACTACATTTTCAGTAAGTGTTGCTTCAGCAGAACGTAGTTTTTTATCGTTGAAACCCCGTCAAATTTGGCTTCGAACGCGGATGACAGAAGAGACTTTTAATACACACCCACAGAGACATTCATATTGATGTAAATAAAGTGATTGACAAATTTTCAAAGAAACCAAGATGGCTTGACTTTGCACTATTAACTTAAAGTTTCTTAGAAAGTTGCTTGTTATGAAAAAAAGTAAAATAATTACAATGTTTTTGTAGTTTGAATTTAAGGGGGTGAGTACGTTTTAAATGGTCAAAAAATCGAATTTTCAGTAATATATTTTTTTTCAAATAGCCAAAACAACTTCGGACAGTTAAAAAAAAAATGCACAGCATCAAAATATTCCAACTGGTCACTTTACAACAAGCAAAAACGTAACACCATACATTACTTCTGAGCATGTTTTGTTTACTTTTTCGTTGTTTTTCTCAAAATGTGTCTTTTTCAACTTGCGCGCAGGACTACTTTTAAATCACCTGTGCCTTTTCCCCATAAAATTTGGTATTTAGTTTGGCATAGTGATTGTCTTTCAATTCTCCCATTAATACTTTGATATTATGTGAAATTACCACCAGGGGGCGGTGTTGTTGTGTATAAATTATTACGAAATTTTTTTACAAATTATGGAAGGTGTGTTTTAACATATTTTCATTTTATATATAACAATTATTTTAGGGGGATTTCTAAGGTACATACCTTGGAAATACTTTCCACTTTCCATGGCAATTCTAATTTCAATACAACTAGTTTTATCTTGCGCGTAACAGCATAATGCATTTTTATTTTGTTTGACTTTTATGTTTTTAATTAAAATAATTAAAAATAATTATTATACCCAGAATGTTTTATAATTGCATTAAACAGCTAATAAATTGCTTGTGGCTCACAAAAAATTTATATATAATTATATAATAACGTCATTTATATATTAATGCGTAAAATTAGTGGAAATTTTCTTAGATTCTTAAGTCCGAAGCCACACCCCCTTAAACTTATTCTATTAATTACATTGTAAATTATAGTTTTGGTTTTTGTATATGTCTCCTTTACTAGCGTATCTTTCTGTCATACTTGACTATAATCTACCCTAAACCATATAGTTTAATTAAAGAAAAGCCCAACTTTAATTCATTGTCATAAATTAAATATTTTGGTGAGTATAAAGGAAGGCATACAACATTTACTTTACAAAGGAAATAACAACATTTACTTAAACTATTTAATAGTCCAAAACTAAAAATTTTCCTGGTGAGGTCTCCCAAAACCACCCCCTCGTAATAACATCCTGGATCCGCACTTGGTTAATCTGGAAATTTAATTTTTAGTGTCTGGTTGTAAAGGAACTGTGCATTTTAGAACGATGTTCCAAGTTTCTTTTGGCCGAAACTAGAGCTTATCATAAAAAATAAAAAATACGGCCCACGAATTGAAACTATCGCCTCGGTGGCTTTTCAATTTTAACCATTTATTTGGTCTATTTTGAAAAACTGTGCATTTATTTAAACGCACTTTAAACTGCATACTACTAAACCACTCTAGAGATAATGAAAAACGTCACAAACTGTCAGTGTTCAATGAGACATTGCCTGCTTTGGATACAGTAGTATATTCTTAGTATTAGGAGTTTTATTTCTTCGCAACTTTTAATACCAGCATTCTGTATAACAGTTGAAAGTTTAGAAAAAAAAATCCATAAAAATTCTGGGTTAGGAGCTGATTACTTGCCTTGGGTCTGATTTTTGGATCGCTAAGATGACCATGATGAAAGATTAAGATGAAGCAATTCAAGGTCTGATCGATACCAGTCCAAGAATGTCATCTTTTTCTCTTTCCTGCGTTCTTTCTCGTTTTCCATAAAAGAAAAAGCTTCAATGGTTTTAATAAAAGGCAAGCAATGATCTTGCAGCGAAACATAATAAAAATCCCTTTAGTGTAGCCTTGAGAAAAATTCTTTATATCTATTACATATATATTAAAATTTCGCAGGCAAATTGCATGCATCACCATTTGTCTATAAAAACGCCCTCATTAATTAGTGTTTATCCACTGCATATAAAATATTATTTTTAGTCTTATAAATTTAATATGTTTTATACATATCGACGGTATGTAATAATTCTCATGCAAACATACGCATGCACACACACAGGGCCGGATTATAGCATAGGGGAAAAAAAAAAATTATAGAGCCCGCTCTTTTTGAATGATCCGGTGTGGTAAAAACTAAACGCCATTTTGAACGCAATTGGAGAAAGATCATTTTCAATATTATGCTGAGTGAAAAATGAATTATGAATGCGTCGTGCCACTTTGGCCAACCATTTCCGAGTTTACATCATGAATCATTTATATAAGTAGAATTATGACTAATTACTTTTGTGTGACATTCACGTTATTGGTACGCTAGAGCTTTATGTATAAAAGAAAGAAAGTGATAGTCCTGACCATAGTCGGGCTACGTTAATCCTGCGAAGGGTAATAATATTCTGTAAAACTTCAAGTACGAAGAAAGGGAACATTGTTCCAGCCCTGGAGGCCGAACGGTTAAGTCACCCATGATCCAACGGAAGATCCCTAGTTTGACGCTGGGTCAGGGTGGGGACTCGTTTTCTTACATATACAAAGTACTAGTTTTAGCTAATAACGGAGTCACACAAACCTTATTAATTATACAGGGTGTTTCAGAATAACGTTTGGAAAATTTGAGGGTTTGTAAAGGACGTTAAATAAACAATATTGGTGGAACTCGCACCGTGCGCAAAGCAACCAGTTTGTCTGTACAGCGAATTTATGTTTTACGTCCATCTTCGTCGCGGCGTACGCAATTATACTAATTGAATACAATTTTTGATACAGATTTTAAGTCATTGGCCTAATAATACAGAAAAAAAGCGAAATTCTATTTCTTGATTGGATCCGTATTGCCCTGTAGTGGGATAAAGCATGAAAATTGCTTTTTTTTTTAATCACACTGTACATAATTGGAAATTCGTAAGCATGTGCAATCGGTAAAGGACTTAAAAATGAACATTTTTTATCCTAAGGATTTTTTTTTCTTAAAATGCGCCGTTACGGCGCTACAGTCATTTAATTCCTTCCACCCATTGCGCACAAGGCAGCAAGAATTGGCTATGAAGCGCCATTTGGCGACTTTTTAAGTGGAGAAAGTCCATTTTTATTAAGCAATTTTAAAAAGTCGCCAAATGGCGCTTCGTAGCCAATTTTTGCTACCTTGTGCGCAGTGTATGGAAGCAATTAAATGACGGCAGCGCCGTAACGGCGCATTTTAGGAAAAAAATCGCTTGGACAAAAAATGTCAATTTTTAAGTCCTTTACCGACTGCACATGCTTACGAATTCCCAAACTGTACAGTGTGATAAAAAAGGCAATCTTCTTGCATTATCTCACTACAGGGCAATACAGATCACGATCAGGAAATGGAATTTCGCATTTTTTGTCTTTGCTGTATTATTAAGACAATGACTTCCAATATGTATCAAAAATTGTATTCAATTCGTATAATTACGTACGCAGTAACGAAGATGGACGTAAAATGTAAATTCGCTGTGCAGACGAACTGGTTGCTTTACTCACGGTGCGAGTTCCACAAATATTGTTTATTTAACATACTTTACAATCCCTCAAATTTTCTAAACGTTACTCTGGAACGCCCTGTATTAACCTCCTCCCCCACGAAAAATTGAAAAAAAATGTCACAATGGCTTTGTGTGATGAGCCGTTTGGTAACTGGGTTTACCTTGCGAAGGGTAATAACGTCCTTCAAAAATAAAACAAGTAGAATTAGTTAGGCTTTTCTGCTCATGGCCCTAGAGTAGATATTTTTCTAATTTATATCTATCTTTCTAAAGCACTAATTTTTTAGTTTATCTAACTATCTTTTTAGAATAGTTTCTTTTTATAAATTATTTTGAATAATTTGCTATGAATTATTTTGCATTTTAATAATGCAGAAATAAAGAATTGTTAACGATTTCTTTAAATAAAAACATGGCATTACAAACTCGACAGATACCTATTTTCATAGCTAAATAAATGTCGAAATTACCTACATTTAGCGGAGGTTATAACATCTTTAAGTGAGTTAGTTGTAACTCTGTCTTTCGTTAATTGAGAGTTAACTCCTTTGAGTCGCCCACCGACATTTTTGCTATGTCAGATTCTTTCAGTAGCAACTAATTCCTGTCAGGTTTGTAAGGTATCATCACCCTACTCAGAGTTAACAAGTGGTCAACAAACAAAGCCATTTTTTTGTAATTTTCTTGGGGAATTTTTATTGATAATAATTTTCCAACACTAACGACTGAGCTCAATCTGGAGCTTTGAATATATAAGAGAAAAAGATATATCGTCCTGGTTCTAGCTTTTCTTGTCAACCAGCTGTTTTTTGCATGCGATTAACCTATATATCAAACGTATGAGAGTTTGAATTTTTCTCCTTTGACAATCGATGAAAAAATGACAAAAAGTTAACACTCAGTAGTGGTTTTTCAAATAGCATAGTTACATTAACAGTCAATAAACAAACAATTGGGTTGCCATGTTGTGTAAAAGTTACTTAATAGCATCAAAGGGTGAATCTGTTAAAATATTTCGTATATACTGTATACCGTCGAAATATTCCATATTTTAGCAAACGAGAAAACGTGTTTTTTCATGTAGTTTGTTTATTTATTTATTATATGTTTTTACACATTATTTATTACATATATTTTGTTTTAACTATTTCGCGAACAAAAAGTTAGGGTCAACTAATGTAATAATCGTAAATCGTAAATAATTCTCAACTGGCTTTATTTAGATCAGGGTGGTCCAACCTTTGGCCTGTGGGCTGCATGCGGCCCGTGAGATCATTTTTGGCGGCCTTCGGCTACATTCAAGAAACAATATCCTAATGCTTTAAAAATTTAAGTATGCTAGTTAACATATATTTATTTACATACATTTTGATACAGTAAAACACCTTATTAGCGGTCACTCGACGGACAGCAAAATTTGGCCGTGAAAGAGGAGTGACCGTAAAAGAGGGGGTCATTCTGAAGTAGGTGAAATATTACATTTAAACACTTCATTTGAAAACTTTCATATTTTTAAGCATATAAGACAAGCTTAAGATAACGAAGGTAAGCACTTGTTGAATATAAAATAATTTTACAACAACACGTTAAATATTAAAATTTATTTAACCAAGAAAAAAAGAAATGATTAAAAGCCATTTGGTGCTTTTTACTCATTAGTCCTTCTCCTTCGAAATGTATTTTTAATTGCGAGATTAATCTGGGATTACAGCGCCGCCTCCGGCGGCCACCCTTCCCAATGAAACCCTTGCAAAAAAGAAGAAGAAGAATTGCGAGATTAAATTCACCGTTCACACAGAGATCATTCCTGGTTTAGTTTGGCTTGAGCACATTTGTTTGTACCACATTATTATTATTTTATGCTTATATGCTCCGAAGCTATATGCTGTAGGCAGTGTCGGATCCAGAGGGGCATTTGGGGGTCTTGCAATGCCGGCTCAACAACCCACACATAATGGTAATTTTTGCCCCATCAGATTAATGGGTTATTGACTTGTTAGTGGGTTCGCTGATCTCCCGTGGACCCACTCCTGATTTAGAAGAGCGCTAGGATACTTTTTATTTTAAGACTACACCACTGGTTGTCATGTATTAAAGAACTCATGTGTACTATCTGCAGTGGCAATTCTAGACAAAAAATTTTGGGGGCACAAATTCCTGCTTATGTGCACAGGCGCCCCAGGTGGCGCCCATGCACAACGTCAGGATGATAAAATCCGAAAATATTTGGGGGGGCCATGGACCCCGGTCCCTAGTATGCAATTGCCACTGACTATCCATCTGTCTATAAAATTTGGTAGATGTGACTTTAGTAGCATCCGAGATAAAGGCACCCTTTGATACGTTTTAAGAGGGTTGCAGCTGTGAACATTGCAGTTATTTCAATTGCAATTAAAATTATGAAATTTGTGAATGTCACCCTTCTCTGTGGTCGGCCCTTCTTTCCTCGGACATTTTTTTCATTGGCCTTTTTTTGCAGGACATTTTCTCCTTGCACTTTTTTACCATCGGTCCTTTTTTCTTAGATTCGCGGCTCACTTGAGGTGAAAAGTTGAATTACCCTGATTTAGACAATTAAGTAAGGAAAGTTAAAAAAAAGGATGTGTGATTTACTGTGATTTAAAAAGTTTTGTAACAAAACATTCACAGGGATGAAACAGAAACATTAGAAAATTGTAAAGCACATGCACTTAGTATATACATGTACAGTGTTTTTCAAAGTGTGTTTCGTCGAATCCAGTGATTCCTTGTTAACCTGCAATGTATCTGTAAGTGATCTGCTAAAGGTCGCTGTATTTTTCAGGAATATCTGTAAATTACACAAATATTTCTCATATGATAATCGCTTAGATAAAATCAACTAACTGCAACCAATACCCAGCAACAGTAGAAAGATATCACCTATTTTTTTTTTGTATTGATCTACTGCTTATTTTTATGTTTATGCATTTTCTTTTTAATTTGTGATTTTGTTCGTTGTTGGGAATGGTGGCCCGCTGAAGACGCCCTGTGTTCCCAGAGACGCTGTAGCGGGCACAGTGGTTTGCGATTTCCTGGAGCACTGGGTCTCCAGGGAACAGAGTCTTTGATATGTTTATGTTCATGAAGTGATAGAAAAAAGACCTTTAAGGTTTCCTTAAATGATATTTATGGCCGTCACTTTTAGAGAATAGATGAAGGTTTTAAAGTATCTATATCATAAAAGTAGTTTATATGGTTCCCTTATAAGGAGCTAATGAAAATGTTCAACTAATTATAAAAGTTTGTCGGAAGCATAAAATTTCGGGTTCGTTTAGTTTTTGAAATTCCCATTTCCTCTTTCGCACCAGTATAGAAATAACAAGAAATAATAACTATACTTTTAAAATTAGTGTTCCTAACTTTCCTAACTAGTTTGCCTTCCAGTATTGAAATAATCTAATTCTACGTGTCAGTTGCAGTTTGTTTCCCTTGAAGAAAAAGTCCCCTCGATGCTCCCTCTTCACGCCCTCTGGACACCATGCCCGCTTCTTATTGGGGGATGTTTCTTTGTAAGTATAAGGAATCCCCCCTCCTTAAAAAGCTGCACTCATTAAGAGACCCTCCCCGGCCATTTGCAGAAATCCACATCTCGAATACCAACTCGCTTAGTAACTAAGCAATCTTTTCCTTATTTGGGCCATAGGCCATCGGCTGTTATTGAATTGAGAACTAAGGTAACCCTAGATAACACCGGTGCGGGAGATGCAGCTATTAATTGAGAACCATTGCCACATCCTAATCAGAAAGAAGAAATCAAATATTAAGGGGGATGTACAAAAATTTTGGTAAATCATTTCGGTTACATCCGATTCTACTCGCATCTCTTTTGAGCTAAGGAAAGGTGTCGGGGCTACTGGCAAATTGGTGAAATATTGGAGGGAGGGAGGGAGGAAGGAAGGGTGGGAGGAAGGAAGGATGGAGGGACGGATGAATGAACGAATGGATGGATGAATAAATGAGGGTAACCTCACTTGAACTTAGTTTTACTAGTATACAACCTCCAGAAAACCGCAAACCCCGCCTGTAAATTCCAGAGCAATATTTGGTTCTCAATTCAAATCTGAATTTTGAAGTCCCACCCTTTTGGTTCTCAATTCAAAAACTTCCGGGCTATCATATCCACCCCCTTCCCCACTAGTAATTAATCGTTTTATGGTTTGTAGCTTCATTCTAAGCCTGTTTTTTCTTATCTCTCAAATTTTCAGACGTCGACAATATAGGAACGCCGCGCTGGAAGTCTGACACACTGACACACCCGCCGAACTGTTTACTATCTTCTTGGACCACAAACTTCGCTTTCATAACAACAACAACGACAACAACAACAACAAAAAACCACACCAAATCCCATAATAAAGAATGGACCAAAGATCGAAATGGTTATTCAGCATTTTCTTGACCTCCTGTCAATCAGATGTCCTCGATTGTACATTGGTGATATCAAAAACAAACACTCTCCAATCGTTCGAGAACTTTCAAAAAGAGACTCTAAAATGACTAATTAAACCCTATCTGAACTTAAATAATCTTAACTGGGCTCTTTGGGGTTTTCTCCGCAAAATAATTTATGCAGCAATGATGTACAGAACAAATTCTATTAAACACGCTAAATGGATTGATTTGAAATTGCGTTTTTCCCAAACAAAAATTGTGATACTCATTGGATAATTATCTCCCCCAACTCTTTTCTTTTGTTGCAGTACTCCTCTGAAGTGTACCGGTTGCATAATCTATAATATTCGTTCATCCTAATAAACTTTTCAATACTAGCCCTTTTAAAAGTATAGCATTAACTCTAGAAATCGAGGCCAAACATTAACTTTATTCATACGACATGGCCTAGAGATCAAAATCTTAAATATAAAATCCAAAAGATTTCTTCCATGTTTTCTAAAATCGATTATGATATGTACCTCACGAAAATGTATACAAAATTGGGTTAAATAAACATACTCATCCCCTTCGTAAAGAAATAGCTTTTACAAGAGTCTTAAATTTTACCATGTTTGGCGCAGTATAGCCCAGATGCTCTTGTTCCGTAAAAATATAAACAAACAAGTAGGCAGAGAGAGAGAGAGAGAGAGAGAGAGAGAGAGACAGACAGACAAACCAGGTGGGTAAAAATAATTCGCTCTTTGCTAATTAAAATATGAAATGATTTGTAATTTTATTTCTTTACGTAACTTTCGCCTCATCTGTTATGGAAAGTAATTTTTAAATTTGCTTCATAAAATTTTTTTATGTGCCTGTATAAAATAAAGTTTAAGCATGGATGATCTGCGGAAGGAAATCTGAGAGTATAGCATACTTAAAGTAAACACATAATTGTGATTTTTTGCGTTCTTCCTAAAATTTTTCAGAAAAGTGAATCTTTCTAAGCCATTTCAAGAAAGTTTCTCCATATTTTGAGTTTTACCAGAGAAATTCAGTAAAATAAACACCAATAGCATGGTAATACTCATTAATAATTTACTATGATAGCACTCCCCGATAAGTAATATTAGTAGATATTTTGTGAGGAATTAGTTTTAATTAAAAATTATTATATTTTTCATAAATTTTGTAATAATAGTAAGGTGTTTCAACCTTTTTGGGAACCCGGAGTTACTAAAGACGAAACATGTGGGCATAGGCGTATTCAGAATTTGATTTCGGGGGGGGGGGCACGTCAAACATTCGATTATATCTATAGTATGAATTTGTAGTTTGAAACTCCATTATATGTAGTATAAATTTGTGGTTTGGAATGACATTACATCTAGTACAAAATTGTTGCCTTTATGTTACAGGTAGTAATGATTCCGCAGTATTAGGGGCTGTTAAACAATCGAAATACATACACTATCACAATTAGACATTTAAACGTCACTATAAACACAATACATACGAGTAACAAACCTCCACCAAAACATGTTTATTGATAATCAAAATATCTGAACTATTTTATAATTATTATATAACAATTTTGGACAGCACGAGCCCCCTAAATACGCCCATGTATGTGGGTTGCAATTTACATATATTTATAAATAATATAACATAATAAAAATATATTAATTAGTGACTTAAATATTCTCAGATTAAATGATAAAAACAATAAAATAACTCATTGTACTGCGAGATCTAAAAAACATGTATAGAAAACGTTAGCAGAAAGACATGTAAGGCCCCAATTTTGCATAATTCTAAAATTTAAGTATACAGAGAATGAGCAGTGACAGACAGAAAGAGCAACAACGATGAAATAGACATTATTCAAGACTTAGATAGCGAAGATGATGATAAAAACATATATAGAGAGTGAATACGCCAATAAAGAAAGTAAAAGTAAAATTATGTGTATGCGAAAAGACAGAAAAAGTAAAATTACGGCCTAAAAAAATGAATACACAGTTGTACCTCTATGCCGACTGTATGCAAAAGAATTATGAAGACTTTAGAGAAGAAATATGAACTTTATATGAAAGAATTATATACCGTCGAAGTCCTTTATAACAACTTTCAAGGGAGTATCGAAATTTTGACGTTGTGTAAATTGGCTCGCGGGGAATTTTAGAATTCTGCTGAAATAGACAGGTTGTTGTTATTACTGAGAGGGCTGTAATTAAGTTCGACTGTGTATACAAATGGAGAAGTAAAACATTCCCATTTCCCCAATACAAAAATACTCGGAAACTGTATATGGATATCTGGCTCCGAACGCATAGGTGCAGAACTAACGTGCAGACAGAGCCAATAGAATGATAATACCGGAAGATTTTTGGCTTGTGTTTAACCTCAATGTTTTTATTCTTTTTCCGCTCTGGATTTCTGAAGCCGCAGAAGGATTTTTTCGTGATTGAGAGATAGCATCGTCTTCAAGCAAATATTTACTCATCTAGTGACATTCACTCACGATATTTCTTTTCGCTTTATACTTAGGAAATGTTTGTTCTTTATGATATCTCCATTGGTGGCTATTTTTTTAAGTAAACCAGCTAGAACATTTCCGCTAGTTTTTAAACGCTTCCTGCTTTTCTTTGATTGTTTTTGCTTTTTAGTAAACATATTATTGACAATTTTCTGATACTTCAAGTGTTTGGTAATAAAAACGTTGGATAAAACGCATTTGCCGTGTATGAGTAGGAAATTAACACTTTTGTAGGCATTGTCGTTAATTTTTTAATACTCATTAGTTACATTAGATTTCTGAGAAATAGCCATATGATTAAACAAGTTGAAAGCAAACGTCTTGGAGCTATGGCAGCTATATCTTTAGTGTGAAATGGTTGAAATTATGGAAATGCTGGAATACTATTTAAGTGTTACCTATTCTGCAGGTAGATCGTGGAATCCATTTAAGGCGTTATGATGTTTATTGCTGTTAGGTCGCGAACTTTCGAGGAATATGCGGTTATTATAGCTACGAAAGTTTTTGTGCAAGATTTTTACGTTATGACAGCATTGAACATGGTCCTGTTCGGTAGAGTGTTTGATGAGAAGTGAATTAAAATCTTGAGCCCTAAATTTGTTTTCATGTTCCTAGAATCTAGTTTTGAGGGTTCTTTTAGTTTGGCAATAATATTTTTCGGCAAAGTTACTGAAAGGTATTGAGTAAATAACTCTGATGGTTTGATTTGCTGGAGTTTTTTTTTTTAGATGTTAGAGGAATCTCCCTTCATGCATAAGTAATATACATATTCATAACTCATTTCCTTCTATATTTTCCATTTTCCCACTTTCCATATTTCGTTTTCCCCACTTCGATATTTTCATTTCCCCTTCCCCTTTTTCTATAATTTTTTCTCCATTCCTCCTCCAGTTCGCTGCTTCTTTTTTCCCCCTTCCTATTTCTAATTTTATTTCTCTCTTCTGTGTTTTTCTTCTATGTCACCTCTTCCATATTTCCTTCATTCTCACTCCTTTCCTCCTCTTTTTTCTATTTAGATGCCTTCTCCATTCCTTAGTTTTTCATCTTCTCTCCCTTTTTATTATTTCCAATCTTATGCAAGATATTACTAACTTTTTCAACGATAACATAATTGCCAAATGGTCAACATAAGAAGGCACCGGGCATGCTTTTTGTAATTTTAAATTTGAGCTGAAAAACATGGGTGCCAAAAATATTCTCCATCTCAGCAATTGTTCATGCATATATATATACATATACACATACATGCACGCACATACGCACTCACACACGCACGCACGCACGCGCACACACACACACAAAACAGCCACCATGCCTAGGCGGCTTTCCGTATTGATCATTTGGCAATTGTGTTAACCCTGAGAATAGTAATAATACCTTACAAACCTACCTATGAAGAATGAGAGCGTAATTTTTGTGCCTCGATGGCCGAGCAGACTAAGACACTCCGGTTTATAAGGAGGGTTTCAGGTTCGACACCGGTCCAGGGCCATGTTTTCTGCATTATATACTTAAAACTCTAGTTTGAGCTAAAACACGCGGATGTCAAAAATATTATTAATTCCAATCGTATCTACATCGCATATTTATTTTAAAATCTGGATACCCTTTTAATAATTTTATTCAATCCGATATACAATGTTTAGTGATACATAACTTGAGTAGAAGCGTTCTTCATATTTCCATTTGGTTTTGGCAAGGCAGTTTTACGACCGGATGCCCTTCCTGACGTCAACCCTCCCCATTTATCTGGGCTTGGGACCGGCACCTATTGAGGCTGGCTTGCCCCCTTCGGTGGCTGAGTTTCCATAGGGAAAAAAATACAAGAACATAGGTTAAGATGGCTTGGGCATATGGAGCGGTGAAATGAGGAATATGTGGGAAAGGTATTGGATAAGCTGGTGGTAATGGGTAAGAGGAAGAGGGGAAGACCACGGCTGAGATGGAAGGATAAAGTGACGGAAGATCTGGAAGAGTATGGATGGAGTAGAGAAGAGGCATTGGATAGAAGATTGTGGAAGAGAAGATTAAAGGACCATAACGCCGACCCCATATAACATGGGAAATGGCAAAGCGAAAGATGTTTGTTTGTTTGTTTTTTGGTTTTACGGCTCAAAGACTACAGTGGTCATGCTGCGCCGGGACCTACTGTTTTCCGAGGAATCCGAACCTCTTAAGGCCTAGGGAACCAAACCCCGGACTACAGTGAGCAGTGCGATCTTTATGAGATCTCTGAGTAAGCGTTCTTTTTGCACTGCTGGGAGTCGAACCCGGATTAGCCGCGCAATAGGAGAACGCGTTACCACACTGCGCCACCGCAGGGAGCGAAAGAAGAAGAACTTGAGTAGTAGCGTTATAGCAATGTAAGGTAATACATATATTAAATTATTTTAGGCTTTGTGTTAGAAATGGAAGAGAATATAAAGCTGTAGTTTGTGTTCCAAGATTCTCTTCCAGATCCCTTTTATAAATATAAGCAAATTTATGATGAGCAATCTGCATTTCAGTACATGTTATGCAGTGTTTTATCTACATGTGTGTGTACCCAGATTAATGTACTTACATGTATAACGACTGAGTAATATTTTATTTAGTTCGACAGTTGTCAACATGGAATCAATTATGTTCTTTGTATATTTTTTGACGTGATCGGGGAAACTAATTTTTAGGAGAGGTATACATGCACGTTCAAAAATTGGGAAAATATTTGCAGAAATTTTATGATTGGATATGGCATCACTATTGATGTTTGCGCACGCGCACAACTGTGTCAAAAAGAAAATTGAACACGATGCCCACAGTTACCACTTTTATTTGTTCAATGGCTGCCATGAAAACGGTCGTGAAGAAAACGATTATTTCTAGAAATATCGAGAACAAAGGATATCGATATTCCGAACGATGTTGTTTATTTCGGTGCACAATCACGCAACTTCGCGTCTATAGTTTTGGCGTTGCTAGGCTGCGAGGTGTAGGCGCAATCATGATTGTATCGACTCTAATTAGCACTCTAAATCGACTTTTGAACATGATTTTAAACATTGTAGATTCCCAGTCAGATAATTATAAGGATAGGTGGTAAAATTTTGCTTTGTCTTCCCCTCAGTTCTGATAAGTGCAACCAA
Organism: Dysdera silvatica; assembly: GCA_006491805.2. Taxonomy (NCBI): domain Eukaryota; kingdom Metazoa; phylum Arthropoda; class Arachnida; order Araneae; family Dysderidae; genus Dysdera; species Dysdera silvatica. The sequence goes on along the minus strand of QLNU02003225.1, from coordinate 52,918,761 downwards.
TACGTTACCACTCGGTGGAATCGATTATGCAAAATCGAAATCGGGCCTCCAAGGACGGAATGTCTCGGTAAACAAACGTCATGAACGCATGAATTGCAATCTGAAAGCCCACTTTGGTCGAACGCCAACTGATAAATAATAAAAGTCAGTCTGCAGTTGTCATCGACGATTATCGATTGTTCAAATTTGAGTCACGAAAACAAAAATATTAGCTTTAATGTTCTCAAAAACCTTGTGTCCAATTACAGGCGAATTTTAGACTGAATTTCGGCTTTACCAATTTTCCATATTTTTTAAAAGCGCTTTTGTAAAGAGTGAGCATATGTCTTTCCTAGAATTCAGAGCTCATGAGTATAAACGTGTTATACTAGATCTAGGACCGACACAACACGCAACGCAGGATAAAGTAGCATTAGGTTTCAGCAAACGATTATTTTGCCTTGGTTACTTTATAATATTATTATATTAAGTATAAACCTTCAGACAGTGGCGTAACGGGAAGGGGGGCAGGGGTGACAGTTCGCCCGTAGAAAAATAAGGGTACCTTGAAGATCGAAAACCACAAATGAATGTTATATACAAAGCATTGGTACGGGGTCATAGCTAGAGCCCTGCACGGGCCGGGCCTGTGCAGGCCTGGGTATTTTAAAGACAGGCCCGCTCAAGGCTCTAGATCTAGCGTCCCCTAGACTACGAGGGTAGTTATGCTAATTAATTCCTACAGACCCAGAATAAAATGTATTAAACAGTTGCCATGACATTCAATAAAATTGATTTGAACCCTTTGCCAATAAAACTTTCAAAAAACCAAAGTTCCTTTGCGCTAATATTCCACGTGCGTATTGTATATATAATAATATGAGAATATTAATATATGTCGAAAATGAGAAATCTAATCTGAGATTGTTGGAAAGTGAAAGTCGATGATGAAGATTAAATTCATATCAGTATTTCCAAAATTATTAGGACCTCTTAACGGATAAAGAAAGGATTGATTTTTTTTAGTGCCGCTGTTGTGGAAGACAATGTGGTTTCACACATTTTAGCACATATCTACTAAATTAGTACACACACATATGGATAGTGATAACTTTCTGGACGCCAGTCTCTCTCTCTCTAACAAAAAAATATAACCTTAGCAATAATTCTGTTGACACTAATAATGCGAATTAAGTAAATTTAATTAACGACTAAGTAAGCTTATATATGAATATAATTATCATATAATATGGTATTCAATTCCAAGCTTCGTAATAATTTAAAGCTTAACTTGTATATACAGTAGAGTTTCATTAATCCTAAGCATGCTAATTCGAAAATTCGGATAATCCGTTTTTTTTCAGTCGGCTGTAACGGCAACTGACCGACCAGATGTAAACGAACGGCGCAGTATGTGTTGCCAACTAACTAACTGAAATTTTCCATAAAGGAAAAAACCTTTTCTATCGCCAGCCCATCGTCTGTTGTCCGTTATGCGTGCACACCAAAACACATGCATCAAACAACTATAGCTTACAGTAAATTCTGGGCGCTACTGCACAGTCCGTCTTCTAGTTTTCTCCTTTCCTAAAATTGGTCGAGAATTTCAGTAGATCGGCTTGTGACGTACATCATACTCTTTTTGACGTCATTCCTACTCCTCTCTTCTGAGCTTCACGTGCTTCGTCGTCCTTTTGCCGTGGTTTGTTTGTTGCAGTGAATTGTATTATGTCTGAACGATCGACTTTTTTTTGTGGAATTGCTGCGAACGGAGTGAGCTGTGAATGAGGGTTTAATTGCGTCGGGGTGTGAGCGTCCTGTATGTAGAAAATAGAAAGGTTTGCGGGCTAGACCTAATATGAATGACGCCTTTCACTAGCAGTGGAAGAAAGGTGGTGTGAATTAAAAAAATATTCCTAAACCCACCACTGGTACATCCTCTTCGCTGATTCAAGAAAATTACCATGGCGTAAAAAGCACCTTAAACAACATGGCAGCAGGTCAGATGCCCTGTCGCTATATGTTTGTTTATGTACACTCCAAAAAAATTCAGTAGAGGACAGACTGTACAATAGGGTGGTCCATTTTTGAAAAGTATGCGAATTTTATTCTCCACAAGGTTGCCTTTGTTCCATATCATATTAGTAACTTCTTTGCAAAATTTTATTGAATTTGAACAAAATTTAATGGTCGCGACGAACTACGACATTTCAATTGTTATGTCTAAAAAAGTGGAAAAAGTCATTTCGTCAGCTAATTTCACACGATAACGAATTTTACTTTTCAAAAAACCTGACTGTTTTTGCTTTGCATAATATTAACACAAGTTAATCATTAACCAAAGCCATCTTGATCACATTGGATTTAGAAGCAATGGAATAATTTTTTCTGTACAGATCTACAATTCGGAGAAGATATTGTGTTTGTTCCTCGTATTTTTAAATACCGGAGTTAAATGCTTGGATTAGGGCTACTTCCCGTTCGGCACAATCATTAACAACCTTCACCTGGCCAAGCTTCTGCTTCATTTCAATGTAGATGGGATCCACATCTCACTCTGCTAGATCCTTCTCCAGAAATGGCGTTGCTATTTCCTGTCCATTGTCCGCAATGAGATCGAAGAGTTCTGCAGTACTCTGAGTTACAAAGGTAGGGAGAGGACTTCGATGGTTAAATTTTGCACCATTCAGTCTTTTAAGCCGCTTCTCATTTGGAGGAATTTGCAGGTTCCTCACCATCTCCTTCTTGATATACACTTCGACACGGGAATTGAACAGAGCAAGTCCCACTAAATGTTCGGAAAAGTACCAAAGGTGGCGAAAAAAGGCTTTTGCTGCAGCTTCTCCAATTTCACGGTTCGGGTAAGCTTGCATTTGCGAAAGAAGTTTTGCGTCATTGAAAGCTGCCCTCTCTGCAAGTGGCGCTTCGTTCCAGTACTGACCATAAATAAGACTCACAAATAGGCTTACGTCTGTGATGCCCTTCTTCTCTGAAGCAGTGAGAACGAGATGTTCCTGGAATATGTATATTTTTAGGCAATAAATTGCCTTCATCATCCAACGAGCAGGTACGGCGCCTGGTGATCGGAAATTAATGTTCTTATCCGATATTCCTCCTCCGAGAAATATACGACATAAATTTAATAGTTCTAGATAATCGTCTTTAAGCTGATGGGTCTTTATTGCTTTGGTGTAGTATGCCACCATTTCATCACGGAGTTTGATAATATCATCAGAAATGTCAAACAGCGTGTCTTTTCCGATTGTGAAGTCTTCTTCTTTGTTAATCGAAGCCCATCGTTTCTGAATGCGTGTGAACAATTCCACTTCTGGTCCCCCAGAAGGGCCTAATGCAACTTTGAAAATTTTGAAAGCATAATCTCATAGACATGGTGTCCTCAAGCAATCCACACGAGGTCGATGCCAAGAGCCTGCTGCAACAATGTACATGCGCCGAGTGTCATCCCTGTATTTGAAGCCGTGGTATCACAAACTAGTCCCCGTATCTTTGCCCTCAGATACTACTCACCAAGGATAGACACACAAGCGTTGGCCTGTTCCTCACCCGTGTTTTTACAAATTTTTGGAACTGCTAAGAGTTTTTCAATGCCATCTCCGCTAACAAGGACTGCCACTCGATCCACCTTATGCTTGCCACCAGCAATGTCAGGTAGCAACTTACTATCTCAGTGCAGAAGTAATGAGTCCTTTGGGAGAAGGAAGCCTTGTCTCTTTCAGTCATATTTTCACGCATCTTATTCCGTGCTCGTCGATTCGAGATGTGCGTTTTCTACTGACGTGTCTAAACTATGAGCTACTGCTTTAATGACAAACATTGCGCGACGATCAGAAAGATTTACGCGGTCTATAGATGCAACTACATCTTCTATTAGCATATTTTTAATCCTCTTTCTCTATCGGTCCATATTGCGTGTAGACTTGGGGCTAATAGTAGTTTCATATGCTTCATCGGATGTTGACGAAGACGAGCTGCTGCTCTCACTATCCATTATTACGGAAGTGGACAGAACGGGTTCATTGTGAATATAACGTTGACGCCTAGCCTCAACATCGCTTTATCTCTTTTGTTCTCGAGTTTCTTTCTCAGACTTTTTAATAACGTTTAATAATAAACGCGGTCTT
>QLNU02003225.1:52898690-52914540 GCA_006491805.2 Dysdera silvatica | reverse complement strand
TAACGTTGACGCCTAGCCTCAGCCTAGCTTCCCCTCTTTCATTTTCAAGTTTCTTTCTCAGACTGGCACTTGTCCACCCCTTCCATGCAGCAATTCAATGGGTCTTGTCGTTGCATTAAGAGAAATGTCTTATCATTTTCATGTTTCAAAACCTGTAATGCATTCTTGCTTGATATATCAAAAAGGTCGGTGGTGGCGCACTATGTTAGCATTAAAAAAGGGAATCCCCTATTCTACCGCGGTTGCGCAACAATGCATACATAGTTGTGAAGAAAAAATTTAAAATAGTACCGCAACTGATAAATTGTTGCGACCCCTAAATATCCTGATAACAGTCCAATTCCCAGTATGTGAACTCCTATTGGGTATTGTAACAAGGGCAGATTTGTGGAGCATATTTTTTAAAAAATTTTTTATACATCGTATAATGGACCACCCTACTGTACAGTGTCACTAAATTCTGTAGTAAAGATTTTAGTTAACTCGAAAATTCGTTAATCCGAACAGGTCTCGGCCCCAATTAGTTTAGATTAACGGGACTCTACTGTATATTTCTTAACTTGTATTTCGATTCATTACAAAATTAGCAAATATCATATGCAGTGAACTCTTCCATTAACGATGCGACGTTCAAGAGGCGGAGAGCAAACGTCGTTAAACAGAAAAAGACGTTGATCGGAAAATCTATTATTCTGTGTAGCATTTTCGAGGACTGTAAAATACCGTAGCTAAGCGGGAACAATCGTTAATTAGAACGCATTATTGAGAGAATTAGATGTTTATTTTGTTGTTGTTGAGTAGTTGGAGACGAATTGAGAAAGGTGGCCGCCGTACGCGGTGCTGTCTTCCCAGAACTGTTTAGTTTGGTTTATATTGGTATTGGGCAATGTGTTACCAGGAGGGAAACAAACGCAACACAGATCAAAAGAACCTTCTTTATTGCGTATTTTGGTAGACAATATTTTCTACTAATAATGGCAAAAGTCATTCCCAAGGCAAACATGCGACTTTCTAATGGAGGTAAAAAAAACGATGTTTTTGTTCTTCATAATAGCTGGACGGTGAGCATAAGCACCCAATGTTGAGGCACTTGTTTACGCAAAGTTCGTGCTAGACAGGAGATTATGCACTATCACGCAGGCAAATATTTCTCTAAAATATAGGAATGCCTATTATCTGATTGTCTGTTTAAACGGTAAAATGTATACGTTAGATCTGAGTTCATGAATAATTGTGTAGATTATGCTTTTGTGCGCGAGGATGATATGAAGTCCTTGAAAACAAAGTCCACGATATTTTATATTTAGACGATATGAAAAATAAGAGGCACGAACTCCATTCACGCCATTTTAAAAACTAATTTTAATTTTACAAAGTGATGGCAGCAAATGATCCAGACATTCATATTTATGGAATTTAAACTTCAAAATAGACTAAATAGTCAATATATAATTTACCATTTCAAAATTGAATAATTAAGTAAAAGTTAAAATGTAGTAATTGTAAAAAATATAATTCCAAAAATTTTAAAATTATATATTTATAATAGTAATATTTGTAATTAATTTTTCGGCAACAAATGCAAAATTGAAAACTCAGCTTTCAGTTTTTTAATTTTACAAAAATGGCAACAGAATGATGGAATACAGTTAAATAATTAATTTAGTATTTACTTATATAAGGCCCTTTTAACTAACTAATGAATTGACTGACTGCCCTTTTTTTTCATATTTATATCATTTCCCGAGGAAATCAGTGTAATGATTTAAATTATGTAAATGGATCAAGTGAATTATGGATAAAAAAAACGGCCTGAGGAAAGGCCGAAAAAAATTGACATTATCATCAGCTTGACAAGTTCCGCAACCCCCCCTCCCAAAGAAAATACATAGGGTATACAAAAAAGAAGTATACAATTTCGAATTTTATTTGCATCGAAACTACAATAGCTGGAAGTTTTTTAAAAGTATGTGGCAACAGGCTAAGTTTTTCTGCATTGTTATAATGTCTTCATGTGATAAACAGTGGACGTGCGTTCATAGAACGTGAAAGTCAACAACATCAAACAACACTGATGGCATTGGGGCAGGACCCGAATTTCTTTCAATGCCCTATGTCAACAATAAGTCAACTTTTCATGTGTCCGGCGAAGTTAACAAGCATAACTGTCGAACCTGGGGCACTGAACATTTTTATGTGGTTATAGAACACTAGATAGATAGTTAGGAGTTTAATGTTTCGTGTAGTGTAATAGTAGAAAATTTATTGGACCCCTTTCCGTTGCTGAAAACATGGTTACTGTTGCAACGTATTTGGACATGTTGGAACAATTTGCAATTCCACAACTCCAGGAGATTCCAAACATCATTTTTCAGAATGATGGTGTGCCTCACCATTGATTATTGAATGTTCGAATCCGTTTAAGCAAAACATTTTCCAGGGCGATGGATTGGACGTGATGGCTCGACGAAGAGTCACAATTTCCGCTGGCATTACCCAGCGTGATGTCTTTCGTTAGGGGTTCATCAAAGGCATCTTGTACAACATGAATGAAACTTCTCTGGATAAGAATAAAGAGCGCATGAACTAAACCCTTTTCAGTGTAGCACTCGACATTTGGTAGCGAATATAAATGAATCAAGATTTTCGTTACACACTATGCTAAGAAACAAAGGAAAGCACGTGGAGGCATTCTAACTATGCATAAAAAAGCTTTGACTGCTACGTAATTAAAAAAACAAAGCAACATTTCTAGCTATTGTAGTTTCGATGCAAATAAAAGTTGAAGTTGTATAGCTATTTCTTTTATGAACACCCTGTATCTCTCCTCAAAAAAAACCAACACACCTCACCATTCACATTGACACGTTTTCATAGATGCGCATACTTTGCGGCGAAACAATGAAAAACATCGAGAAGTGACTCAAACAATAGAAAACCAATGGAAGTATTTTCCAAGAATGAGCAAAATGTTTCCATTGGTTTTTAAGGCACGTTTTTCTAGATGCGCATGTATTGCGGCGCAATAATGGAAAACGTCGAAAACTGACTCAAACAATAGAAAACTAATGGACGCGCAAAACGCTTCTATTGATTTTTATTGTCTGCGTTTCGTTTCGGCGTTTTATATAGTTGTGCCGCAAAATATATGCGTTCAGGAAAACGCGCCTTTATTGAGTTTCATCTCGGCGTATTATATTGTTGTGCAGCAAAATATTCACATCTAGGAAAAGGCGCCTTTAGTGAATTGCTTACTGAGTCAATAAAAGTATTATTTTTTCAAATATTATATATATATAAAGGTTGTATTACTGTTATCTAAATTAAATTTTACATATTATTTATTTTCTTATTATTAACTTTATTCATTTTATTATAATTAATTTATTTTATTATTAATTGTTTTATTATATAATTATATAATGGTAACATAGGGAGTCGATAAAGAGGTCAAGAAGTCTTAAAAGGGGTCGATGGTCAAATAAGTTTGGGGACCACTGCTATACTCTAACCATTATTTGTAAGGACACTTGAAAAGTATAAAATTTACGTTGAAAAAAAAAGTGCTTGGAGAGTGGTTGAAAATATTATTAATGGTTTTTATACTATTTTAAATTTCATTGAAAATTTTCATAAAAAGCAACCACGTAAATTTAACCTTTATAAAAATAATTTTTATTTTCTTTTTTTCATCACAGAAGACATTAAAAGGCACTTCACTTTTGGAAATCCCGTTTATGTTAAAATGAACCTATTTAACGTTTTCCGTGAGAAAACAAATAATCGTGATTCCATTATGAAAAAAAAAAAAAATGACCATTAATTGTAAAGGTCTAGCCCAGCGGCCAAGGACATTATCGACTATGTATGGTTGAATTATTTGCAGCCATTAATTCGTTCTTGCTATTATCCTTTAGCATAGTCGTAAGCTTGTTACATACTTGTTAGTTCGTGATGTACAAAAGCAGTTCTTTGTTCCCACTTTCTCTCCCTCTCCCTCTCCCTTATGCAATCTCTCCGAAACAGTAATTCAGGACTTCCCAAAAACAACGAATCTTTTAAGGCGTAGTGGTCAAATTGGGAGGGGGGGGGAATTCTTCCCTCTTGAAATCAGGGGCGGGCACAGACTTTCATTTTGGGGGGTCAAGGACAGAATTTGCCATAGTCTTGGAATAACACCCTTCATTTTGGAATTTTTTACAGTGAAAAAATATATTTGGGGGTCATGACCCCTGTGACTACCCCCTGTGTCAGCCCTTGCTTAAAATCTAATTGCGGAAATCTCCAGATATTGACAGGACATGCGTGGGATGGAAAAGTCTTGTTGGGATGTTATTACCCTTCGCAGGGATGACACAATTATCGAATGGTTAACGCTAAAAGCCATCGGCCACTTCTTTTTATAATTTGGTGTAGGATTAATCAGAGGTAGAGCCGGAGAGGGATTTTTTTAAGGGGGGGGGATGTGAAATACCGTAGGTCACACTTACAACGAACTCAAATTTGGCGATTTTCCAGATACAGCGAGGAAAATATGGATTTTGTTTGGTATAGTGATTAAGCATAATGCAATTTAAAGGTTTTTAGCGAACAAGTCTTTTTGGGTCCCGGGTTTAACGAGCAATTTAAAAAATAAAATAAGCAATCAAACTTTTTGTAAAAATTCCGTCGTTATATGCGGTTGGTCGTTATAAAAGGCGCTCGTTATAACCGATTTTCACCATACTTTTATGGATTTTGGAGGCGAAATTTCTTTAATTCTCACCCATGAATCCGCCACTGGACTGATATTATAAGACGTTTTTACACTCATGTTTCAATCGCAAACTAGAGATATGTACATAGTATGAGTATATGTTCCACCATTGACGGAATTGATAGTCGTACAGAAGAAGAAGACAAAGAGGCATCGTTCTGGGTAAGAGTCTAACAAACAACTCCTTTTGAACCAAAGCGGAATAACCAAATAGACCACCAGGACTAGGGAGATATTTATTACTTTTATTTTCGTAAATATATCTTGAGTTTGAGAGTAAATCGTGGGAGCGAAAACACTATCCAATAAAAAAGTTTGATTACAAAACGTACTCCGATAATCTGACTTAACAGTAGCGGGGATTTGATCGAATCATCGAAGTGTTGGAAAATTCGAGACTTCTTTTTCATCGCAGAACTATAACGGAAAATCTATAATTCAATTTTAAAACCATCGTTAAGGCACAATACCTTACATTAAGGTAATTTCTGGTAATGTTAGGTAATTAACTAAAACTTATGTAGGAAAGGATGTAAGAAGAAAAACCATTTGGTATTAATACCAATCTCAGAGATTTGAAAAGAAACAACCATGAAAGAAATTGAATATACGAGAATAAAGCACTGGAATGAATTACCTAATGATCTTAAAGGTATTAATAATATCAGACTGTTTAAAAAAAATTAATTTATAATTATTATCCGAAGTTTTTTTGCAACTGGAGTAGTAAGGACATCAGCAGGTTAAATTTTATGTTTTTTACTGAAGAGGAAGATCCATGTATTACGTAAGCAATATTTTGGCCATTTTATACCCCTCCCCTCCTGGTAAGTAAAAACTAATATTGGCTAACATAAGAAAATAAGCACAACAGCAAACCTCCCCATAAAGGTGCTTACGTAATAGTTAAACTCTTCCAGATCCGTCACGGGAAAATGCAACTTGTGTTGTTTTCTCTGTACTTTGTGAAATTTGCTATTTAAATTGAATTTCAAAATCAAATGCAATATGTGACCCTTGTTTCAAATAAACACTATTATTATTTCAAACATGTTAGGTGATTTTTTAGAAGTGTACAATGATATCTTAACAGGTGGGCCAACAGGGCATTTACCCAAATATGGGACCCAAATTAGCAAAGTTTGTGTGCGCTTATTATATATCATATGTTTTAATAGAAAAATATGGAAATTTAAAAGTTAATATACAAAGGGGGCCCAAAACATAACACAGCCCAGGTTCCTTGAACTCATTAACATGGCGGCTGCCCAGTGTAAATACTAAAATCACTAACGGCATCCGTTAATTGTTTTGAAATTTTTGTTTTTAATTTTGACATGGTTGCTTTCAAGAGAAAAGGAAGGCCAAGATAGTGTATGACGTAGACTATAAATTTTATTTACCATAGCAACGAGACTTTAAGAATAAGGGAAGGCCGGACTATCGAAAATTGGGTGGTCAAGGGTATATTACATTTGCATCTGACATAAAATGTTTAATGTATTTTCGAAAGTTATAGGTGTGTTTGTGTGCATATATGAATGTTGGAAAAGTTGGCCGAGCGAGCGGCACTGTATTTCCAGATAAGGTTGCATCGATGTCCAATGATCTAGAATAAATGTAAGATTTGTTAAGAGAAATCCGCTCTTTTACAGAAGTGGTTTTCGAACTTGGTCTGCGTTCAGTTTTAGAGAATCGTTTTAAAAAGCAGTAAATTTGTGAAGCGGTTTGACAAATATCGGAAGTTATCACTAAATGCTTTTGAATAGCAAGCAATGAATAATTTCGTAAGAACAATTCATAATAAATAATTAATAATAAAATATATGGGGTAAATATTGATTTATGAAGAATTATTAATTATTAGCACTCGAGTGTTATAATTAACTTTACGGACATTCGTCCAATTAAAAAATGTGTTACATTTATGCTATTCATTCCTAAAATGTCGTATTTTATGGCGCAAGGGCAGCCGGGATCACGATGCGCCAGGACCTACGTTTATCTAAGCCTCCCAAAAAAGAGAGCTGGCGCATAACCGCCATTTTGTTGCCATTGTATCACGTGATCGTGGTTGCAAATTGTATTTATTGGCGACATTTTGAAAGTTGCACTACGTTCGTCGGATAATCGCGGATTTTTGATTATTTTTATGCCAAAATAGCGATCATTGCGCCAATGCGTAAAACCTTTATCGCCAAGGTAAATGAAACCGGAATTGTACAACAAAATGGCGGCTTATGCGTCATTCTAGAAATCTATGGGCTCTATATTTACCGTAGAACCCGGAACTATGACGCATAAAGGATTAAACCTCGAAATATGGATGGGCAGGAAAGATTGCAAGCGCTTGATATTAGCGGAATTCGAACTCGGATTTTTCGGGTCATTTGGTTGGTAATTAGTATTGCGAACATATATATATATATATATATATATATTGTTTGAGCAAATTAGACGGCAAAGGGATATGAGTAACCATTAATACTTTGATAAACAACAATGTCACGAAATCCAGTCAACGTTTATTGGCGATATCAACGCCGATGGTTATGGCGTGATTAGATGGTGAAACGTTCGAAAGAAAATAAATATTTCTGCTTCAGGTGGGACATGGAAGCCCACGACGCTTCACTGGTGGGTTCAGGTCCCACCGAAGGCAGAAATATTTATTTTCTTTCGAACGTTTCACCATCTAATCACGCCATACCATCGGCGTTGGTATCACTACGCCAATAAACGTTGATTGATTGACATTGTTGTTTGATTTAATCTGCGTAGTGTTCGATTTATATAAAATAAATATACTTCCAAAGCTTGAAATAGCAAGAAAAGTAGTATTGAAAAATGCAATGTGTGTTACAATATAATAACGTGTTACTTAACATTGTCATATACTGTGTTAGATTTGTAAAAAATATATGAAAAGCCAAAAGGCATAAACAAACTTCTGAAAACGAGACAAGATAAATACATACGAAAGGTTAAAGACTCACGAAATAGCAAATGAAACAGATCACACAAGCTTTCGGATGCGTCAGTAGCAGTCCTTCATCAAGAGCGAAGTTTTCAACCTTTTGCATGTAAATTTCTTTCTTGGTACTTTGTATTTTATTTATAAGATAAATATAGTTATGAAGGTGGACATCAAGGATTAACTAACGTTTAGAGTGAGCTACGTATGAACAGTGAGGATCAGAGGAGGGGGGGGGGCAGCAGGGGCCGCAGCCAGGGGACCCGGATGCAGTTTAGGGTCTAGAGGCCTGGCGACCCAGGAAAGGATTAATGGGGACGGTTGAAGTGAGTCTGACGCCCGCGCTGGCCATCGGCGCCCCTGGGTATGAGGCGTATATTAACGCTAATACCAATGTAGCTATCAACTGAAACAAAATAGGAAATAACAAAAATTACATATAAAATAGGCTAAACACTGAAGCATAATAAAAGGGAGCGCTAAAGCTTTCGAACGCGTCCACAACAATCCTCCATCAGAAGCAAACGTGCATTTTAAAGCTATTTAATCCATTTTTATCTATTTTGTACCAATATGAGCAATACTGTCAAAAGGGGAACCTTCCATAATTAAAAAAGGGAAAGTGTAGAAACTAAGAAATTTAATTACCGTAACTAATTTCCCCACGACCTCCCTTTTTAATTAGCTAGTTCTCTCTCTTTGATAAACATAGAAACGAAACAAGGATCGTGCATGGCTGTGCTAAGCGGTATAGCAATGGAAGCACCGGACTGAAAACCAAGGATCGCTGATGATTCTAGCGAAGTGAAAGGTCAAGAATTTTGTTTATTTGTGTTTTTAAGGGGCAAGGACAGCAAATGTTATGCTGCTTCGGGATTGAGTATTTTCCAAGCAATTCGAATCTCTGCTACTAAGAGAAAGGAACCCCGGATTATGGTGAGAAGAAAAGCGTCATGGGTCTCCGATATTATTGGGAGAGGAACCCGGGTTTCTGGCACCATGAATGAATATACAACCACCGCGTCACCGCAGTCGGTGGACCAAATTTCCCCTTGGAGAATCCAAACCTATCAAGTCCGAGGGAACGAAGCCCCGAACCGTCAGATGTTAGTCAGCAACGGATAGTAAGTTGTTTTTTCCCCTAAAGCTTCGTTGAGAGTCGAACCCGGGCCTAACAACACGCTAGGCGAATGCGTTACTATTGAGTCACTGCAGGCCCTCGGAATTCTTTGCTTTCCCTCAGGTTCTGGTCCTGTGGCGCCGCGTTAGCCCACTACGCCGTTAATCCGGGTTCGACTCTCAACAGCGCCAAAAACAGGAACACTTATGGACCAGCCGCTCGCTGTAGTCTTTGGTTCCCTAAGCAGTAAGAAGTAGGGATTCCCCAGGAAATTGTAGGTCTCGGCACAGCATGGCTCTTGCTGTCCTCACGCTGTCAAACTCATAAACAAAAAACCCCTTAAACCGGTGTTTCGCAAAGTGTGGTCCGCGGCGGCTTATCAAGTGGTCCGCAGGAAAAAAAAATACCGCTGGCGTAGCTAGAATTTAGGTTCGAGTGAGATTTCAGGAATTTCTTTCGTAAATGTTTCTTGTCATAAACGCCATCCTATGGCGTTTCGCGAAAGGTTTGAATTCTCTGAATGTATTCATGCTGTCTACGTTGTTTATTATTTTATTATTATTTAATTAAATTAATGATGTCATTTTCATTGTAAATTTGACAAAATAAGATCGTAGCTGACACTCTCTTTATCAAATAGCATTACTCTAAAAATTATTTTGTTTCAGGTGGGTTTGGCAACCAACCCATATTTTAAGAACATGGTCGGATATTTTAGAGATTTTCTGCTAAAAGCTGGTGCTTTTTCAAAGAAGCAAACAGAAACTAAAAAAAGCTAAAGTTAACTACAAATTATATTTCAAGGGATGAATAAATCTTTCCTCCCGGAGCTCCTATATACGTATATAAGCCTGCCAATAAGTCACATAAATCGAAGGTTAATTCTGTCATATCAGTGGTTCCCAACTCAATTTAAGCCGCGGAGAACTTTCCACTTCAGTTTTACCCGCAGACGACTTCAAAAAATTTTTGGCCCTGCGGTGGCGCAGTGTGGTAACGCGTTCTCCTATTGCGCGGCTAATCCGGGTTCGACTCCCAGCAGTGCAAAAAGAACGCTTACTCAGAGATCTCATAAAGATCGCACTGCTCACTGTAGTCCGGGGTTTGGTTCCCCAGGCCTTAAGAGGTTCGGATTCCTCGGAAAACTGTAGGTCCCGGCGCAGCATGACCACTGTAGTCTTTGAGCCAAAAAGAAACAAACAAACAAAAAAAAATTCCCTGGTTCAGGGGCGGATTTAGGGTGCGGGGTGGCGATCGCCCCCCCCCCCATTGAATGAAAATTTAACATTGAAAAGATACAAGGTAAAGGTCCAATGAGGTATCATTTTCAAAAATCAAGTCATTAATCGTGCCCCCCCCTTCACTTGAATAGCCCCTAAACCCGCCCTAACCCGTCGCACGAGTTGACTGCGAGACCTTAAGCCAGGTCTTTTCTTTGGGGAGAGGGGGAGATATAGATGTATAGAAATAAAGCAGTGTTGCCAACAGTGAGGCCAAACAAAGCAGTGCTGTCAAAGTGAAATCCCTAGTGGCAGCAATAGAAAGTCTCTACATACAACAGTTTATACATGTTTTCTTCAAGAGTTGGTGGGGGGATGCTAAAAATATACCACGAGTTTCATTTTTATATTTAATTTTAATAGTTGTTTTTCGATAATTTTTTTTTAAATGATGACCCATCTCGCGGACCACTTGGGGCTCTTTCGCGGACCACTTGGGACTCCTTCGCGGATCACTTGGGACTCCTTTGCGGACCACCAGTTGGGAACCGCTGTGTTGTATCTTTCTTCGGGAGGGGCGGGGGATCAGTAGGACAGTGGATAAGTAAGGCTAAATATTATTAACCATAGTTGGCAATCTTAATTTCAGGCGCTATATGTATTTTCTTAATGGGGGAAAAGGAGAAATCACCCCGGTTGTCCGTGATAAATAAAGGGATGCTTAAAGTAGTTCGTGAGAGACAAAAGTTTGAGAAACACTGCCTTATATTCTCATAAGACAGAGGTATCCTAGTCTGAACATAATAATGCGAGGAGTCAGAAATATATTTCTGCAATTGACAATATTAAATTTTTGACAAAGCTTGTCAGCTTTTTCTATAGGCTCACGTTGTAATGCCAAAAGCATAGTGACAAGGGCGTACACGGGGATAATGACGCCCCAAAAACATTTTTTTTTTCACTGTAAAAAATTCCAACTTTCATGATAAATGAAGGGTGTTATTCCAAGACCATGGCAAATTCTGTCCTTAACCCCCCAAAATGAAAGTCTGTGTCCGCCTCTGAATAGCGAAGCATTAATGTTTAACTAAAACCTACCGTGTAATCTTCAGCTATATAATATCCCCGAAATCCAAAACATGCTTCCAGGTATTAAGACAAGTTCCCTAAGATATTCTTTTCACGTAAATTTCAGCTATTAAGAACTCGCGCGCACACAGATTAAATTGCAGGTTTTGTCAGATTCAGAGCTGTGAATAAGTTGTGGAGAAGAGTAGAAATAAGGATTGCGCTTTCTTTCTTTCATGGCGGATGCTTGCACATGTCTTGCAAAATAGGTCATGATTTTCCATGTTTCATGCCACTACTGGAATATTTCAAGCCTTTTGAGCTATGACTTGACATCAATTTGCCTTTACTTGGAAAGTTCTGTGACATGTCCTTCATGTTAGTGACCTATATTGCTTGTTCATTACGCCCTAAATATTTCAATGACTCAACCGTGATTCTTACAGCAATGCTCGCCTTCTCAGTTGGATAGCGAAAACCATAACCTTATCATTCTTTTACAATTTTTATACATCCTCAGATTCCATATAACTATCCTGTTACACCGTCTTTTTATATCTTGACCCAATTTTTGAGCCACTTCTAAGAAAACAAGGTTAAACAATTTTTGCCCTATTGCGTAACATTGTTTGAGGGTAGCACAATCTCAGCTATTGCGCCAGAAAAATACACGCACATACAATCAATATCGTTTTATGTGTACTTTTAAAGCCTATAAACGTGATGCATGTATAATTTATTCTTACTGTCCAAACCCACCATCATTTACCAACATATTTACGTATTAGGCGCAATTTAGTGGGGGCAAGGGGGCACATGCCCCCTTTTTTTAGAATAGAGACAAAATAGCACTTCTTCCATCTAACTTTGGGTCTTCGCTTTTTGCCCCCCCCCTCCAAGTTTACGTTATATTTAACCCTCAAATTTACGTGTGCGGTCGCATTTTGTCTGGCACAGAATGTTACCTGTTGTCCTTTCGCCATAAAAATACAAGCAACCGACCTTAGTGGTTATAGGGCCCTGTGGTGGCTAATTTTTTTCAAAAGGACGCTTGTCGGTTAACCACTCACTGTTCGATTTTTTTTTCACCACTGCTTAAAATATATTTCATACACATAGAAAGTCAAAGCTCTCAAATCTTAATAACAGTCACATCTAATATTCCAAAAATTAAAGATATTACATAGAGCAAACTTGTTTAAAGCATTAAAAAAAATTTTTGCTCCTCACTCTATTTCAATAAATGAAAATCACTCAAATGCTAAAATGAAACACACATATTCACTTAAATGAAAAATACGTTTGGAAGCAGGTATAAAATTAGCAGGCTAAGACACCATATTGATCGTGGTGAGAAATGTTGAAACAGAATTTTGAAAAATAATATCCTTGAAGATTTTTTGTGAGACATAACCATGTCATTGGTCCTTGGAAGTCTGGTAACCATAGATTGCGAATTTAAATTTGAAATTCGTAAATTGGTTCTCTAGGCCTTAAGAGGTTCGGATTCCTCGGAAACTGGAGATCACGGCGCATCATGACCCTTGGTGATCTTGCACCGTGATTTACAGTTTTCCGTGGAGTCCGAACTTTTGTTGTTTAGGGAACCAAACCTGGAACTGTGGTAGGTGAAAGAAATGGCGCGCATGCTACTGTGCCACTGGACTTGAACTCGAGTTAATGGCACGATGGGCGAAAGTGTTATCTAAGGCATCTGGGTTGGATTCGACTTAAATGAAGTTTGGTCGTGTTTAAATGCATCGAAGGTCAAAGGTCACCTTAAGCCGTAGGTCCCATCCCAGCTGATCCCTAGGGCAGTCTCTAGACGTAAAATGTACCAATAAACATACAAACTTACTGATCAGTG
Source organism: Dysdera silvatica (assembly GCA_006491805.2). Classification (NCBI taxonomy): domain Eukaryota; kingdom Metazoa; phylum Arthropoda; class Arachnida; order Araneae; family Dysderidae; genus Dysdera; species Dysdera silvatica. The sequence continues at coordinate 52,901,535 of QLNU02003225.1, read as the reverse complement.
GAGTGCGAACCACGACAGGAAATGACCACAGGTCAACAAAGAGCCATATTCATTCAAGGGTCACTTGGTCATGTAAGGGTCACTATTCATGCTTGTATGGGTTACTCGTATTTTATAGCGTACGGTCATACCGTGCTACGGTCTTGTGCGCTTGTGTTAAGACGGTACAAAGATGGCACAGGACATGTTGCGTCGTGACCTACAGTTTTACGAGAAATCCTGATTTTTTACGGCTCAGGGAATATACTCTTGGACCATATTGAGCAGTTTGCCGGAAAGTTTTTTTTGGCGCCATTGGGAATCGAACCCGGGACAACGGCACGCTAGGAAACCACATGGCTACTGGTCAAAGCGGATCCACCAAACTCTTAATATGATACGCACTAATACCTCAATTTTGCGCACTAATATCTCAATACGATGAGCACTAATATCTCAATATGATGGGAACTAATAAATCAATACAATGCGCACTAATATTTCAATTTTGGAAGGCCTTAGTTCTAAAACAAACGTTGTTTCTTCAATTTAAACTTTCAGCAGTCAAAAACAAACAAACAAACAAACCACCATACCTTGGTCATAGGCGTAGCTAGGGGGTGGTTTTGGGGGTTGTAACCCCCCATTGCAATGAAATTTTGTATATTTAACATAGGAATATATGAGTTGTAGCTCTGTAACCCCCCATTGAGCCTATAACATATTTATGAAATTTTTGCCTACGCCAATGCCTTGGAGCAAGACCAATAGAGTCATGATCTCTTAAGAAACTAGAACGGCAAGTAAGAAACGTCAGCGAAAGTTTTGATACATTCATTCAGTCACATTTCTACAAATCTTTGAAATTTATTTGCTATCAAAATCGCATTTTACTTACAGTAGTAAAAAGTTAGAAAATTGTTGGTCTAAATGCATATTGAATTTCGTTGAAAAAAAAATCTCAAAAATCTTGCGTTTTCTGTGTTAGGTCTCACACTTTTCAAGAGACATTCGTGGACACTCGTATCTTAGATCAAAATTATTTTACCACACACACACTTTGTGAAATCCATTTCACATTGGATTTGCAACAAACATGTGAAAACATCATTTGTAGCACATATGCCAATATTCAATATTAAACAAATTTTTGAGATTTTTTAGCCATTGCATAGAAAGACATTTCCATTGTAATGAAAAAGGCGAACTTCATGGAACTAAACATCAATTATCAGTAACTAATAAGAAATTTTACAAGCCATATGTTGAATAACTACAAAGAAGCGAATATGAATTTACACACACACACACACACACACACACACACACACACACACACACACATATCTTACAAGATACCCCCCGCCCTAAGGCACGATTACTTCCTTAACAACGCGATCCTGTGGTTACGAATACGGCTTTTAAGTCCAATGGACTAAGTTCCATTCTCAGACACACAATGTTTTAATTTGCGGTGGCGCAGTGGTAACGCGTCTCCTAGTGCGCGGGCTACAACTTTCGGGTCTGACCCCAGCAGTGCAAAAAGAACGTACTACCAGAGATCTCCTCACGCATCTACCGCCTACTCTGTAGTCCCGGGTTTATTCCTGCGGCCTTAAGAGGTTCGATTCCTCTGCCGTAGGTCCTGGTGCAGCATGATCCATCGTAGTCTTGAGCCGTAAAACCAAAACAAGCAAACAAGACAACGTGGCTTGGTGTTTTAAGCGCAATCGCGGGTTTTCGGGTTATGCTAAACGGTACAATCCGTCTTATATAGCGCATTGTGCAGCGTTAAGCTGCAAAAGCTCAAAAACATTTTCTTAACGATCGTCATAAAGCGAGCTGCTTCTTTTCGATTGGCCTTTATGGAGTAAAGAGATCCAAGGTCATGCTGAGATAGGAACTGGAGTGTACTGGGGAATCTGAACTTCTTTCGCCCAGGAAATCAAACTGCGGTTCTGTAGAAAAAACTGTCAAACGCTTGTTATCTGCTGGAATCGAACCAAGATTATTTGATGCGTTACCATAAAGCGAGCCTAAGGTGAGCCATTGTTCTAATGCAAGAAATTGGTTCCGTTTCGGGGGATATTCTATACTCCTAAGGGTATTATAATAGGGTCACAGTACTAGTTAAGGGTACCATATAGGTCCAGGTACTATATTAACTATAAAATATGGAAGTAGTTTTGCATACCAAAGAATACGACGACTGACTAGGGTTTTCCACAACTAGTAAAATTTCGTCAGGGGTTATTCGCATACGAAAATATTCCGCTATGTTTCGAGGAATACTGTTCCCTTTATCAAGCGAAGTGCTTGATAAAGGGTTCCCCCATTTGTTTGATAAAGGGAACAGTAGTTCTTAAAACGTTACGGCAGGGGTCTTCAACCCGCGGCCAAGCCAATTCATGAAAAAATACAACTTGTTTCACACAAAAATAACATCCCTGCTCCCTTTGAGTCTGAAATAAACATTGTATTTTATTCTGTTGGCATTTTCATATTTCGTAATAAATATTTTAAAACACTAGAGAACTAAAGTAACACTCTATTTTTCCCTAAGTCATGTTTTACTTTAGTTTTCTAGCGTATATGGGCATTAGGTTTAGTTTTATTCATTTGCAGTGTAATAGTGATTTTAAGGCGAGTTATACTTGAAAAGTGAATTTTCTTATATCCTTAACCAATTTCTCTGAAAATTGCACCCAATATTAAGAACTATAAAAGAAAACTTTTCGAACAGTTTTAACCTTTATAACTCAATAAATTTTTTAGTATATGTTATTTACTTCTTTTTTAAGTGTCATATTTGAAAAGTTCCACGTGGTATATTTTTAAAACAAAAAAATTGTATTTTTTCCAAATA
>QLNU02003225.1:52887132-52898590 GCA_006491805.2 Dysdera silvatica | reverse complement strand
TAAGCTATCATGCTAAGTTACTATATGTAAGCTATGTAAGCAATCATACTAAGTTACCGTATGTAAGCTATCATACTAAGTTACCGTATGTAGCTATTATATTAAGTTACTATACGTAAGCTATGTAAGCTATCATACTAAGTGTACATAAGCTATCATGCTGTTACTGTACATAAGCTATCATGCTGTTACTGTACATAAGCTATCATGCTGTTACTGTACATAAGCTGTGTAAGCTACCATACTAAGTTACTGTAAGTAAGCTGTGTAAGCTATCATACTAAGTTACTGTAAGTAAGCTATGTAAGCTATCATACGTTTTTTATCATACGGTTTTTCGTATACGAAAAGATTCCGCAATATTTCGAGAACTAGTTCCCTTTATAAAGAGAAGTGCTTGATAAAGGGTCTTCCCTTTGCTTGTTGCTTGATAAAAGAAGCAGTAGTTATCGAAATGTTACGGAATCTTTTACCATATTTTTTAAGGCCTATGGAACCAACATCGGCGAGACAGCAACCATTCTGCGATCCCATTGGCACTCTAACCCTGGTTAATGGCACGCTAGATGAATGAGACATCGTCATACCACTCTAGGATAGTGGACATAGTTTTTCAAGGAATCTAAACCTCTTAAGGCTCAGACAATCTACCACACGACCACAGAGAGCAGTTGTCCTGTAAGCGTTCTTTTTTTTGGCCACAGTTGGTAGTCGAATTTGGATGAACCACCTGCTAAGTTAACGCGTTACCACTGCACCACAACAGGGCCGTATAAAAAGTAATTTTTATATCTTAAAGCCTAACTATTATTATCCTTTACTAACTATGACGGACTTTTAAAAAACAGACTATAGTTTTTGAACATTTGAGCTAAACGAAAGAATATAGATACGTTTCTGATTACAGATCCCCACGGCCATTTTTATCTTAATGGAGCCACGTTGGTGTTGGGTGGGAACAAAAAACCTAAAATTAAATAAAATATAAATTCACGTTGTCAATAGATGATACTTTACTATTAAACATAGGATATATGATAAGTCTCTTCAGAATTTTAACTAATAACATTAATCGACACAATTTTTACCTCCATCGATATTCAGGATATTACAAAAAAAAAAAAAGGTTTATTAAATAAAAATAAATAAAAATAAAAATTTCGCGAAGTTATATTATTTATATGCAGGTTTTTGTATACAGCCGTAATACTTGTTGTCGACGTATAGTAAAGGGAATACTATGTGAGTACAACTTTTTAAAGGAGGACGCTAAAATTAATAACATTTTCTGAAAATTAGCATATTAATACATTTAGAATTAGTAAGTCCTCAGTTTCTAGGATGTGAAAATCTTTTGTTTACCATTTAGCAATAGTAGTAATCAGACAATTATTAAAACTTGAAAATTGAAATTTACATTTTACGTTCTATAACCATTTTTCGATATAACTATCTATCAAAATTGTACTTTTGTATAACCGTTAATAGGGATAATTTATGAAACAATATGCTCAATCAACTACTGTTATTTTTAATGTTCTAAAAGAGAATAATGTTTAACGAATCACAGATGGTTAAAAAATAAATACTTTCGGTAATTAGTAATATATGCATACAGGGTGTCTCATAGGTTGGTAAACATTTAAAAAATTCATAAAAATCAAAGGACTTGATATATTCGAATGCGGTTTGTAATAAACATATTTTTATGAAGGGGGAGGAGGATTTTTTTTGGTAGAAAAACAAAAATTTAGTTTAAACTTAGTTTCAAATTTTGTCGATAGGGGCGCTTCACATATTCGAACGACAGAATTCAGTGGAAAACAACATTTATTTGCATTCAAGCAAATGCTTAGAATCATATCATAGTATTATTTGTTACATATGTCCACTAGCACAAGGAATTTCACTTTGTAAGCGAGTGAGAACACTCTTAACTGAAGTATGTAGCATATGAGATTTCGTGGTGAATCACTCATATGGTGAAGTGCCATAGTATTCCACCATTTTTAGCGAAGCTAAGGATGGTAGAATACTATGGTACTATGTATAAAATATGGTGGTAGTATGTATAAAAATGCAAGTGCAAAATTTCGGTTACATAAAGATACCAAAACTATCAAACTTGGCAAAGGGGTGAGGCAGGGAGATACCATTTCTCCAAAACTTTTTACTTCAGCTTTACAGATGATTTTTCAGCTGATAAATTGGAATAACAAGGGAATAAAAATAAATGGTGAATATTTAAATCATTTGCGGTTTGCTGATGACATTGTTATTTTTTCAACGAACCCATCAGAACTCCAAGACATGGTACAGGAGCTCTCAACTAGAAGTAAAGAAGTTGGACTCAAGATGAACCTACAAAAAACTAAGATCATGTTCAATAATTTTGTAGAGGAAACAAAAATACAAGTTGACAACATTGAGCTAGAAATTGCTGATTCATATATTTACCTTGGCCAGCTGATTTCAATGGATGGCAACATTATGAAAGAACTCAACAGACGTATTAAACTTGGCTGGAGTGCATTTGGAAGAAACAGTTTTATCCTGAAGGGGAAATTGCCTTTGTGTCTAAAAAGAAAGGTCTTCAACCAGTGTGTATTGCCAGTCCTCTCTTATGGATCAGAGACATGGAGTCTAACAGTTGGAGCAATACGAAAGTTACAGACAACGCAAAGGAGCATGGAGAGGTGCATGCTTGGAATAACTAGGAGAGATCGAAAAAGAAACACTTGGGTGAGAGAGCAAACTAGAGTAGAGGACATCATTGTTAAAGTAAAAGGGCTGAAATGGCGATGGGCTGGGCATATTGCAAGAAGAACTGATCAACGATGGACAACAGAAATTCTGAACTGGATTCCAAGAGACCACCGAAGACCTAGAAAACGTCCTCAAACTAGATGGGTGGATGAAATAAGAAAACAGGTTGGGGTGACGTGGAAGCGAATTGCTCAGGATAGACTTGTGTGGAAAGCATTTGGAGAGACCTTCATCCAGCAGTGGATAGATAATGGTTGAATATGATATATATATATACAGTGAAAATCGTTTATAACGACGCTGGTTATAACGACCAACCGCATATAATGACGGAATTTTTACAAGAAGTTTGGTTTGCTATTCTACTCTATATTAAATATGTCGGTTATAACGACATCGTATATAACGACGAAACCTGCTATAACGACGGCGATTTTGTAGTCTACGTAGATTCTAACTAGGGAAATTCGTATCGGATATAACGACGTGACTTGACAGTCATAAATCGGAACCACACAGGTTAATTATCGAAATTGAAGGTTAGTTATCAAAATTTAAGCGTTATTCTAATCTTGTTTATTTACAAATGTCCGAGAAATTTTTATTACTGCTAAACCTAAATATTAAAGATAGTGAACTTAAAAAGTGATTTATTAATTGAATATTACGAGAGTAGCATTCTTCAGGAATCAATCCTATTTTCTCAGCCTAGGGATCATAGATTTTTAAACCGGCACTGTTCGGAAGTCATTAGTATAATATAATAAATATTTTTAATACATTTGTTTTCCATATTATATATTTTAGTAGTATTTTCTATATTTTTTTTAATTTAGGAAACTAAACAATATTTATTTAGTGTGGTTAAAAATATAGTTTAATATATACTGTAATTGAATTATAATTAAATACATTTTTATTTCATTTTTTAAACCAAAAGTTCACCACTATTTATCATTAAAATTATTTATAAAATCTTAAAGCGTATTACTATAGTATGGGTCTAAAAGTATATCGTTTATAATAATTATCGGTTATAAAGATCGAATTTGCACGGTCCCTTGGAGGTCGTTATAACCGATTTTCACTGTATATATATATATATGTAGGTAGGTACGTACGTACACAAGGCCCGACCATGCCTTTGCGAGGCCCTAGGCCAGGCATATATTTGGGGCCCTTGTCCTTATGAAAATTTGGAAATGCCCTCAGTAGAGAGCTGAGCCCATTTGGGGGTTACATTGCAGAATTGGTCCCATCGTAAGTTGGATAGTTAAATACAGTGTTACCTCTTGTAAGGGATGCCTCCAAACAAGAGACGATTATTCTGGTCGTGGTATATATATATATATATCAAAACACGTACCTCCGAAGAAGAGACACCTCTATTTAAGGGACAAAATGCCTTGTCCCGTAGGTGTCCCTTATTGGGAGGTAACACTATAATAACAAATTCGCAATGCTACTGCTCGGCAATTTGTTTTTGTTTTTTAGGGAAATATTTGGTAAAAGTAAAAAAGTTACATATAAGAATGAAACAACACTTTGGCTTTTTTTTAGAGGCCCCTAAAATTGTGAGGCCCAAAGACCGGGCTTTGGACGCCTTTGCGGTAATCAGGCCCTGTATATGTATATATATATTTGCATTTTATTATCAATTTTTATAAAAAAAACATGGAAGGATTTAATGAATAGCAAGAGGTTACATCATTCGTGGCAGGAAAACAAAATAAAAGGAATTTAAAAGAGTGTAAACAGTGCACAATTAATTCCTTTAAAACGTTTAAAAATAATCTCATAGGACTATAAAGCATAAAGAATAAATTATTACACAGATACCATCTCCTTGAACCAATGCTATACAGCAACTTGAAGGAGAATGTATGTCATAACCTCATTTTTGGACTTAATGGTCAAATATAAGGTTTTTCCGAAGGTTTTTTTGAAACATGTCCGTCGTAATTTTGTCTGCTTTACCTACAATAGAAGATACAAGAACTGGGTGGCTTATAATCAAGTCAGATAAAAAAATGAGGACTTTGACCGAATGAGTTTTGTCCCGCGAGACTTCAGTATATTCCATTGAGATGGAAATAGGGGGATAGACGGATAAAAAAAGGTTTGAAACGTCCATACAGCTCAGGACGTCCAAACCATTAAAACAGGGAGAATGATTATGCGAGGGAAGGTATGAGAAAATGAAAAAGGTGGTGAAAGCGTTCCACTCTAACATTATTGCCAAAACCTTTTTGCTTTATTAAATAATAATAGGAAAAGAGTTTGCTACGGCTGGGAATTGTTCGCTTTATTCCGGTAACAGCGAGGTCTATAACCTCTCAGAAATATATTAGGCTGCAAAAATTCGCAAATATAGTATTTTATCTTTAAATAATTAAAATTATTTATGATATTTTAAGATACTGTTCAATGTGCACTATGTAGACCAGGGATGGAGAAAAGAGGAGGAATTCAAGCTCCCCATTGCATACTAAAAGATATTATTTTCTCTAACGCCTTACATATGATAATCTTTAAAGCTACTTGAAAGCTGCCCGCCATGATTTTGGAATTGATACACTACTGATGTAGACAAAAGTATTTGGATTTCTAAGAAGAAATAAAATAGGCATTAACGTGAAGTTAATATCTACACACAGCAGATATACATTTGGCTGCATATATTTGCCGTTCCTTAGCTCCAGCTGTGTTGTTGCCCCCTTCCTCCTTCCCAAAAAAGAGAAAAAAAGCTTGAGAAAAAAAAATCGCTCATATCACATCTTAATTTTTATAGAGTGAATCGGGGGAAGATGCTTATTTTTTCATAGTTTCCAATTTTAGTCACAAATGTCAGCAGGGGCCATTTCCCATTGAAGACGATAGGCACCTTGTGAAATAATTTGTAAAAGGAAGGTCGCGATCTTATGTGTCCGGATTTATAGGAAAAATCATTTATAAGTTTAAGATTTGGACTGCCCAAATTATTTCAATGTGATATATTCAGTCATTATAGATTAAAAAGTATAATGTGAAGTTGTACTTTTCCATACTATTTGTATAGTAGAGGTTTTATTGTTAACGTACTGATATATAACAGCTTTAGTTTTCGCAATCGTCGTCACGTGACTAACATGGCGTCTTACCCCGACTCTAGGGAAAGATGCCTATTTTTTTTCGGGGTGAGATGGCAGATTTAAAAAAATATATATTTTTCATTATTTTAAGTAAATATGCCTCGTACACATGTCCGAACGTCAAATAGAGTACAATGGAGCAAAGAATATCTGCAATTTGCCATGGAGCATGTACGAAGATCCAGACATGCTGGAAATAGCTACAAACAATGATGTGATCATGTTTTGTTTACCTCCTCATTCTACTCATTATCTACAACCTCTTGACAGATATGTTTTTAAATCTTTGAAACATTTTTTTTACAACACTGTGACAACTAGGATGAAAGCACATCCAGGTAGAAAATTATCCAAGGCTCAATTTGGCCCTTTGTTAAAAGAGGCATGGCAGAAGGGAGCAACGCAATATAAAGCTTCTAGTAGTTTTAAAACCTGTGGTATTTGGCCGTATGAGCCAGAAAGTATACCCGAGGAAGCATATTGCATTTCAGATTGTGCTCTTTCTTCAGCCACATCAGAAGATAAAGAGGGTCAGACAATAACACGATACATGGGCGTATTAGAAAATGCCAAAAGCAAAGTTCTTTCGAAAGCAGGGTGTTCGTTTGAGGACATATTTCCTATTCCTATTTTACATCCAAAGGAGAAGAAACGAAGAATGACGACAGTAAGTCTACTAACTGAACATGAACACATCGAGAAAGTGAAAATGAAAGTAGAAAAGAGGAAACAAAACGGAAAAGTTAGTGATTTGCAAATTCGAAAGAAGAAAGGCGAAGACAGCAAAAATAACTTTGTTGTTTGCAACATAAATTATTACGATAAAAAAGGGCCTAAAGTACCTTGGTTAGAGTGTATCATTTGCAAGGAATGGCTTCACAAAACATGCACATCAGAAACAGATATGTGCATTAAATGTGCTGATCCACAGTAACGGTAGCCAGTGGTAAAGGCAATTCATGACTATTAATATCTGAAAAATACTTCACAAATTCATCAATAATCGCTGAAAAAATGTTTTTAATTTTCTTTTCAGTAGATACCCTGTGTTTTTCCTACTATGTTTTCAATAAATGATGTTTCATTCCTATTAATTTAACGTAAGTACACTTAATACAACTTTGCCATCTTACCCAGTTCTTCGGGGTAAGATGCCCAAAATGCCGTAGTATGAAAAAGTGCCACAAACCTAACATAAAACAATGAGGTTTGATATCAAAATCTTTCAGTAAGTATAAAAATATTCATAGTATTCATTTCCGATACCCACATTATTTTATTTGAAAACGCCTAAATATAATGTCGTTGAATAGTTAAACTTTCTTCCCCCGATTCACTATATATTAAGGTTAATTATCATATAGCTGCTCAAATTAATAATTCTACATAAACTAATAATATATAAAAGCTAATTACTTTTGGAAACTCAGTTGCCACCTCCAATATTTAAACATAGAATGCTAAGGTAAACAACGTAAAGGGCATTTGAATCAGTGGCATAGAGTTGGGTGGGCCACCGGGGCGGAAGGTTCGAGCCCAAAATTTCAATATTGGATTGGTGGACGGGAGTGCTAACAGGTTTTAGTGGGCGTAATACTTAACTTGCCTTAGGCGCTATCGACCCTCGCTACACCGACGGTTTGAATTATGTTATTGTGGGGAAAGTATACGTTACCCCATTCATGAGCAATTCATGTCAATGCATATATTAAATACATTAATCCCGCATTTGTACTAGAACACCTTTTTCAGCATTGTCCAGTAAGGAAAATTTTATTGCTTGATTTCTTTGCTGTTGGCCCGTAAAAGACGCCTCCCCACCCCCTAGGACCGTGCCCTGCAGGCCTACTCGGCAAAACCGTAGCCAAGATTTAATTTCGGGGGTTCATAAATTTTTACAGCATGTATTGATACAATCACAGCATGCAAGGCCGTAGCCAAGTCCCATTAAAAATTTAATTTCCAGGGACCAGTCCCTAAGATCCTTCCCTCTGGATACTGGCATGTTTCTCGGTAACATGGCCCTAAGTCTGATGCAGGCAATTCCAACATTTTTTAGTAGGTCTTTCGGCAGAGGGCATTTTAGGAGATAGTCCTAATTTTTTATCAGCAATTTAATCAGATTATTTTAGTTGCATAGGGTTTTTAAATTAGATTTAATGTCATTTCTACAGTTTTCAGATGCAATGAAGAGTTGTTTCAAAGATGAGCCTTGCCGGAGAATCATATTGAGTGTAATAGAATAGCATGTCTTGAAGATTCATTTTAATTATTGCGGATAAAAATTGGCAGAAAACGTAATTATTTTAAGATATAAGCACAAATCAGTTCCTGTTGCGCCTGAATCTTCAGTTTTACGAGGAATTCGAACCTATGTTTTTAAGGGAGTCAAAGTCCGGTCAACGGTGGGTAGAAAAAGGGCACGCATGAAAGGTGGCACGGGAATCGAACCCGGCACGATACAAGAATGCATATGCCACGGCAGAGAGAAGAGAGAGAGGAGACAATGTATTGATTCGAACTAAGAAATAGAAAATTGTGTTTTTCTCTTGTAAAAAGGGTTTGAATATTTCTCTACATATTCTATATTCAAAGCTTCCTATTTATATAGGGTTAACCATTTCAACGATGTCGTTTTTATAAAAATCACCATTTTGGTTTTAGAGGAAATTAACTGTTGAACTGTTATAGTTGAACGGTTGAAGAAACTAACAGCAAAATCTTTTTTTTTCTCCAATACCGGGACTTGTGGAGCAAGGAAATCCCCATTCAGCAGGAAGAACCCCGTTTTTACGACGTTATTTTTATAAAAATCATTATTTTGGTTTTAGCGGAAACTGCCTGTTTAACTGTTATAGTTGACTGTGTAACGACCTGGAGATACTAGTTTATTTGTAAAGTCAGAATCAAAACCAACTGGGCGTACATGTAAAGTGGTAGATGGAAATGTACTGAAGTCGGAACAGCATAAAGATCAAGAATAGTTTCCCCTAATTAAATGGTTAGAAACTGGCGAAGTATTTGAATTAAACAGCTTGAAAAGGTTAGAAAACCTAGAGAGTGATTAATGAACTATTGTGTTTCAGAGTACTATCGCCCGTTCTTGTCATTCCAGTGTCCTTGCGCCATAAAGTTCTGAGGGAATACCATGATCACCCTGTGGCCGAACATCACGGTAAAAGAAGAAAACACGAAAGATGTCGAAAAAGTATGTACTGGCTAGGAATGAGGAAAGATATAGGCGAATACGTAAGTTCATATATTGCATGCCAAAAGATTAAAGCCACCAATCAACCTCCAGCCGGTCTGATGAAATCCATGGAAGTCCAGGCAACAGGAGGATCTTATGAGCCCGTTTCCCACGTCATCCAAAGGTAATAGTTATTTGTTAGTAGTAGTGGACTACTTCAGCAGGTGGATTGAGGTTTACCCCCTTAGAAAAGCTACTTCATTAACTATAGCTTGGAAGTTAGCGTTTGAATATTGCTCAAGGTATGGACTTCCAAAATAAATTATATCAGATAATAGCTCACAATTTGTGTCTGAATTAATGTTAAATGTATTTAAGTTGTTAAAAATTAGGAGAAAATTAACCACACCGTACCATCCTGAAACTAACGTAACAGAATGTGTTTCTAACCTAACAGAATGAAACTAACCTAACAGAACAGAAATGAACAGGGTCATTAAACAAATTTTAATAACATACGTTGGAAGTAATCATTCAAACTGGGATACTGGATTATCTTTCCTATCTATAGCAATTAGAACAGCTTGAAATGAGACAACAGGCCAAACCCCTGCTAAAATGTTCTTTGGAAGAGTTAATATTACTTTTTGATCAAGAGGTCAATGATATTTGGGAAAGGGCATAGACTCCTCAAGAATTGTGGGAATTTGTGGCGAGACAACAATCTAGGAAAGGGCAACAAAGACAGCGTAGGTACTATAACAGAGGTAGGATAGATGTTCAATTTATTATTGGAGATTTGGTGCTACTAAGGTCACATTTTTTGTCGTCCGCTGTAGAAAAGATAACTGCTGAGCTAATGCCTCTTTGGATAGGGCCGTTTCAGGTGAAACAGTTTTTTTCGGATTTAACCTATGAATTGTGGGACCCTGAAACTCAAGAAAGTAAGGGAAAACACCACATAACTAACTTAAAACGGTTTATTCAGCGACGAGCGGTTCAAGGTTCACGGACTGAAATTTCGTTAGAAGAAACTTATTTAGCGGATATAGGATCCGGAGTGTCCGAAGATAAAGTTCAAAGCAGAGAAACTAGTCGGAGGCTAAGGACGAAGGAAAAAGTAGATTAGCGAAAAGCAGCAGGGTTTAAGAAGTATGCTCCCAGAAGTAAAAAGTAGTTCCCCTTTTTCCTGGTTGGTTTTTGAAGATAGGTAGGAAACTAGGGTGTTGGGGGAGATTATGTAACGGCCTGGAGATACTAGTATATTTGTAAAGTCAGAATCAAAACAAACTGGGTTGTTACAGTTGCCATAAAGGAGCATCAGAACGGGATGAGGTCAGTCCTGCATTCCTTCATGTATGTGATTTGTAAATACACTGTGGAGATGTTGGGTGGGCTTTCGAGGACGCAATGTATACGTAGTAGTTCGGGATTTTCGCTTGGTAAGCGTAGGCTTTCCTTTTATGATTAAGTTATTTGTTTGCTTGCTGAACCCTGGATACGTTGAGGAGAACGGTCAAGTGCTTACGGTGCAAGGTCTGGAGTTGAAGTCTTAAGTTATTCGCTAAATTCTAGTTGCAGAATCATTGCTGGAGTAGAAAATGACTAGTTGAAGCAGCATGATTAACGTTACCAGTTTGCGGATTAAAAAGTGTGTTTGACAACCGTAGACTTTTGCGTCATAATGGATGTAAAGCCGTTTTATATCTGACTCAACGAATTGCCAAAAAGGGCGATATTGTTTTGTTATCTTTTGAGTTTTCTTTTGAGTTAAGAATAACCGGTGAGGAACTGTGTTTAATAATATATTTAACTCAGATTTTAGTTAGCCAGTTGGGACATTTCGGTACTTATTAATAAGGAACATGAGTAACTCTGGAAGTGAAGCTGAAGCCATAAAGAACTAGTTTATTGGTTTGACATGACTTGATGGTTAAAACCCGGTATTGAGTCCAAGTGCTTTAAAGGACCTGTGTAAAGAGCCCAGACGTCAGTTGCTGGATACTAAATCCAGTTATTGCTATTGTTTAATGTGGCTGTAATTAACTTAAATTTCTAGTTAGATATTACGTTATTTGTTTGGCTAATGTATTTAATATATTGTAGTAATACTGCCCCGGTGTGGTCTTCACAAGTGGATGGGTTCTCAAGCAGTTCCAGAGTTTGCAGTGTGATGTGATTTTGATGTATTGATTACAGTTCAGTGCAGATATTCGTTCAAAATGATGGATAAAGTATTGACATGAATGTTCTTACTACTGTTGTAACTTCTAGAGCACAATAAACACCTGTTCACGATTTCGTATATTGTTTGCCAATGTGGACCAATACTCATAACGGAAGGGCCTGGTTGGACGCCGCCGATTTCAAT
>QLNU02003225.1:52856430-52881576 GCA_006491805.2 Dysdera silvatica | reverse complement strand
TACAAAATGTTATATGTCTCTGCAACAAAAAAAAGGAGTTTAATTTATGGGCTACGAATGGGAAGGGAGTATGCCGGTCAGAGCCGTTGAGATGGGGGGCAACAGGGGCTGCAGCCTGGGAGTCTAGGGGCCGCGTTGGTAAGGACCTATGCTGTGGGGGAGCCCAGCCCAAGAAAGTGGACATGCGGCCGCTCAAAGTGAGCCTGGGGGGCCCACGTTGGCTCTCGGTGCCCCTGATGACAGTTAACGTGAAAAAGGAGAAGAAATTGTAAACAAGCAGGGCACGTGGTTGAAAAGGAGACAATCTTTTAAGGAATAATTGAAGGTGTTAAGCCATCGACCCCACCCCATATTATCTAGCCTGCTATACTCGTATACAATAAAGAAACAATATGAAATATTTGCAAACAATTTTAGGTACGAATAAGCTTTATGTCGAAAGAGAATTTTGTGATTTGAGCAATAATGTAGGTATAAAGCCCAAGTAAGTTTGCAAAACTAAGTCACGAATTAAATATTAATATATTCTGTTATGAACACTTGAGTCATTGCTTAAATATGATTAATATTTAAATGTATATTTTATTTTAGTAATTTTCTTCTCCCCTGCTCCTTTGTCCTCCCCTCTCAATCACAGATATTCGTAAAAAAAAAAACCTTCAAATAGAGTAGAACCCATTTATAACGAGATTACATTTAGCGAATTTCGGAGTATAGCAGAGAAAATGTAGATTTCGTTTAGCATAATGTTTAAGTACAATCGTTTTTAATGACCAAGATTTCTACTAGTCGGGTACAGCTAGCATTTTCTTTGGTCCCAAGTTCCTCGTTATATGCGGGTCCTCTTGTATAGGGCCTCGCACAGTACACCCTGCCTTGGCCCTCGCATACTCTAGGGCCGCCTCTGCCTGGCACTCCCCTCCTTTCCAAATATCCATTCAATCTTCTGTAGGCAAAGAAACAAAACCTATTGCACTATTAAATCTATATCACCATCTTCATTTAATTTTGATTACAAAGCTATAATAATAAAAGAAATCGGACAATTTTTTATTAGATTATTGGTACATGAGCCGGCTTTCGGCTGCGCTAAAGGGCAGCCTTCATCAGATGTATATGGAGCGAATGGAACATACAGCAGATAATATAATCAAGGAATACAAATGGAAAAAATAATATAAAAGGATTGATTACAAAGCTATTTATTATTCTTCCTTGAAACAGTGAATGTAACACACAATACAAATCAAAGCTTTAATGAGACTGAATCATGTTATAGTTTAAATCCAATAAATATAATTAGAATGTAACATTCGTTGGTTTGCCAGTGTTTTGGCAGTGGGAAATAAAGACTATAAGATCCACTAAAGCCTGTACTGGGCAAGGGAAAATGTCGAGTTAATAATAGTAAAAGGCGAACACTAATCAAAGATAAGCAAAATAATTTTAAGGAGCCACTAATATGAAGAAATATTATCTCGGATTCAATAGATACCTGAGAATGTATGTTTTGAATGAGAATCATTAATCAAATTTAACATTAGTTTCTATTTATAAAAAGGTAGCCTAAAATAATTATTATAAGTAAAGCCAATTAAGCATTATCTACATTATTTGGTTGGTTCGATATTTAAAACACGATCTTTCTTTCCCTAACGCTTTCCCTTTTGGAATAAGGCTTAAATTCCAAAATTCAATCCAACGTCTGATATTTAGTTTAGT
The DNA here is from genome assembly GCA_006491805.2 of Dysdera silvatica. Taxonomy (NCBI): domain Eukaryota; kingdom Metazoa; phylum Arthropoda; class Arachnida; order Araneae; family Dysderidae; genus Dysdera; species Dysdera silvatica. The sequence continues at coordinate 52,879,854 of QLNU02003225.1, read as the reverse complement.
CTTAACGAAGGTATACTGATATTATCTATCAATAAAACTAAATAATTAACAATAAATTTGTATAACTAAATAATGGAACAAAGGGATTAACAACAAAATTAACAATGCAAAACTTATAGATTGAAATTCTATAACTTACGGATTAAAAAATAAACTTTTGAAAAATTAAACTATTGAAAATATAAAAGTTATAAGTTAAACTTGAGAAACTTTTACGGATTGAGGATGTAAAGCTCATAGCTCAAAAATGTAGAACCAATGGACGAAGGATTATATGCTGGCAACGCTAAAGTAATATATTTGCAGTACAAGACCAACAAACTCACAATATGGAAACTCCGACACATTTAAAATGAAAACCGATAAACTTCCAGTAGAAACAAACAAACTTGCAATCACAGACTAATAAACTTTCAATGGAAATAAACTTGAATTCAAGATCTAATAAACATCGAACATGAAACTAGGAAATCTCTAATGGTAAACCAGCAAGCATATTTATAAATATAAATGCACATTATAAGCAATATTTCTACTTATAAATACAATCTGCGTACACTTACGCTTCATAGAAAATGCATACGTATTTGAGGAATTAACGATCAATAATAAAAAGTTAGCCAAGGGTTTTTTAAATAGTCTTAAGACAAAAAAATCCGTTTTGCAAACGTAAGTCTGGTACTGTAGTACGCTGAAAAATCTGAACGCATATGTACGGTTGATAGAGAATTGTTTAATATGCAAATATATAAATAAATATATTTAAAGAGGTTTTACACCTTTCCATTGATTTAAATAAAATTAAGAGAAATTCTCATATAGCTTGTTTATTAAACTTTTTATCACGGACCCATAAGTTAATTAAGTGGTTAACTAAGGTACATTGCGTTTGTGTTTCACGTTAAATATAGAAAAAAAAAATGAAATTTAAGTATAATTTTTATTCAACAACCACAGGCAATTTAAAGCAAACGGGGAACAATTATTCAAAAAAATTACTGTCTTTTATTTTATATAATAAACATGATAATATGGAAACAAAATCTATGATTTAAGAATTTAACTGTGCCATATATTTTAACATTGGGGTCAGTAACAACTTTCTAGAGTACAAGTAAATTCACATATTTACTTCAAAATTTTCATTTAACATATCCTTTAATAGGTTTAAACCTTGTATAAACATTTTTATTTTCAATTGGAAACATCACGGAACTTTAAATTATGAAAAATTATACTGGGGTATAAAAACCACCAGAAAAGAAAAAAATCATGTTATAAGTTTAGTGTGGGAGGAGGCACTTGAATTACACATTAAAAGGAAGAGAAAGAAAAGTAACAGTAACTTACAGGTTTAAATGATAATTTTGGCCCTGGTCCTCATGGAGTTTTCATTATAACTTTTCATCTGACGTGAACACCCCGCTTCAAAAATTACACACTCTCTCTCTCTCTGGCTTTCTCAGGTCTGCACAGCTCCGTATAAGTCGACGCCATTTTGAGGATTGGCCGATCCAAGGACTGCCAGAAAAGAACGTTGCCAAGAAAAAAAAATGCCAACTTTCATTTGGCCCATGTTAACTTGTGGGCGCCCAAGTTGGAATTAGCAGCCCATTCTGGCATCCCCGAACACGGCACTGACCTGATTTTTGCACGTGTCCATTTGTTTTCTAATTCTGGCTGCAATGTTTGATTTCGACAAGGAATTTGTTTAAACTTAAGACTTCATTGGCGCCAATCGTTGATGGAAATTAAACATATTGTAGGGAGCGAAATAATAGATTTTAGGTACACTGATTGGCCAAAATTATTTTGTTTGCAAGTTAAAAATGGGTTTAAAAAATTAAATATGATAGGTAGGAAAAAAACAAAAAGGTGGATTTGTATGTTAAGGGGTCCTGCGTTTAAAAAGAAAAGAAATTTAATTATAGATATATTATTTATATACATAAATTTTAAGTGATAATGTCTGTGCTAATAAAAATCGAATTAATTTAAAATTAACGCCTTTGGTAATTGAATAAATATTTTTTACAAACATTTTCGTTAGACACATAAATATAATTAAATTTAAAGTTCCTGAAAAAAAATTACTATTTATAGTTCTTTTATTTGGGTGCATGTCATGCACAGCAAACTTGTTTGATTCTTATTATGAAGATCTTGGTACTTCTTAATCCTCTGGTGTTGCTGCCAAAGTGGAAGGTGTTGCTGCTTCTTGAGGAGCGTTAATTATTTTGAGCATCATAAATGGAAAGGGTAAACGCAGTGTACATATATACCTTGAAGTACAATCTCATCTGGAATAATCAAATAAAGAGCGGCAGAATATCGAAAAAAAAAACCATTTACAACATCAAAACATATAATATTTATATAGTGAGAGAGAGTGTGTTTTTTTATTATTTATTTAATTATCTATTTATCTGCTCCTGGGTGTTTAGATTTAATTACTTATTTTAAAAACAGAATTTTCAATTTTCACCCTAACACAAGCAAATGCCTCGTCGTTCGGAAATCCCATTAGAGATCAATAGTTTATCTCGCAAATATCCGTGCTTTTAACTTTATAGAAATAAAACACCAAAAATCAACTAATGCACAAAAAATTATTCATGCAAGTACATTGCATATTATCTTATAATTTATTGGTTAATACCTCCCCTTCTCCAGCCCTCCTATTAGACATGAACAGAATCATTCTTTTTCGAGAATGTTTTTATATATTCGCATTCTTTTCCGAGAATCTTTCTATCCATTCCCATTCTTTTCCGAGAATGTTTTATCCATTCCCATTCTTAAAAAAAAATGCTTTCGTTAAACTTTCCAAAGGATGATATCCTCCAGTCATTAATTGCATAACTACATTAAACGAAAGTACGAGTAACACTTAAAGAGAGGCGATTTTTTTCTGAAATGTTAAATATTAGTAAGATGTACGGGGGCCCATATGGGGGGGGCTGGGAACTCGAACTCCCACTAGCCGTTCAAACATTTGATTTGCCCAATTCTGCTAGGCATTTACTTTCTTTTAGCTCATTACTAATTGTCAAGCAGTATCAATTATTTTTGTAGCATTTTAGTATCTTGTACATTCACTAAAATGTTTGACAGCCTTGAGAAGAAGGTAATAATTTTTCTCAGCACCCCCCCCTCCTAGAATTTCTCATATGAGCACTGATGGTAAGATGACAAATTAGATCGAACTTTTGGAAGCCTCGGCAGCTTCCCAGTCGAGGCTTCCAAAAGTTCAAAAGCGTCAAAAGAGGAACGCTTACCAACTAACTGCTTCATTGTAGTCCGGGAATTGATTCCCTAGGTCGTAAGAGGTTCAGAATGCTCGGAAAACTGTAGGTCCCGTCGCAGCATGACCCTTGCTGTCCTTGCCTCGCAAAGCTTACAAGAAAATGGCCAAATTATCCACTCAAACACAGAGCTTGCATAAACCAGATGAAAAGTTTGTTTGTTTGGATTTTTATGGCGCAAGAGCATCTGGGCTATACTGCGCCAATCAGATGAAAAACAAAACCTGCTTGTAAACAAACCGACAGCAGCGACATCAACGCTGTGTAACGTACTAACATAACACGTGATAATGCGAGAGTTAGGGTCATATCCCTAAAGTATTGGAATTGCGAAACAATAGCCTCCAATGGGGTTGTTTGTCTACGTTTTATGGCGCAAGGTCATTTATGGTCATATAGCGCGAGGATGGGTAGTTTCCTAAGAAATACGAACATTTTTCGTGAAGGAGATCGAAGTCCGAACTCTAAAGTGGTAAAAAAAGTCGGCCAGCGCTGGATATTTTCTGGAACAGAATCCATTAAGCCGCTGCACTGTTTTCTTAATTCGGTTCTGATTGCAATTCAGGGTGTTGTAAATGCACAACGTTACGAATTGGGGTATACCCGCTAAATAATAAAAATGCTGAGCTCTGTAAATGAGAAACAATGCAGAGTTAGTGCACGTAAAGGTGTGAATATGCTGATTTCGAAAATATATAAACAAAATGTGTTTAAAATATTAAGCTGTGAAAGCTCTTGAATAAGTATTTCTATTTGAGTAACAAAAACTAAAGAATAATCTTCATCCACGAGTTGAAATTTTTAAGAAAAAATTTCCATTAATGAATTATAAGAAATTTCATATTTTGCCAAACATTTTGTTAGACTGTTTTCTCTCCCTCTCTCTCTCTTTCTCTGTCTTTTATTTAAAACAGCATTTTTACGTTTTTATCGTAATATGCAATATCGTTTAAATGTCCCTATTTTCTAATATTACGAGTAATAATAATTTTACTTTTTATCGTAAGGCACCTGCTTCAAAAGACCTACCTCTTTTTATCGAAAATTAATACGTTTACATATATTTGAGGAACATAAATTTCTCCTTTGTTGTTCTTAGATTACTATTTTTCAACCAGCCATTCTGCACGTTAATGGCGCACCCACGTAGAGAACCAAGGATGCCCGAGCCCCTCCCTTGGGTTAACAAAATGAAAAATTATTACGCCAACAGACACTGGTAAATTATTTTATTAAAAATGTAAGATGAAATTAGTGATGTTCCCAAGATTTCCTTGAACTCTGGTGACATTCATGAGACTACTGTTAAGGCAAGCAACAGCAGCAGCAGTGGTCTGGGACTGTCTTCAAACGCTTTCCAGGAAAGTAAAGGTGGATCAAAACACAATATCAAACACAGTTGAAATAGAAATTCTGACTGTAGATATTTGTAATTATGTCAAGAAATCTAACCTCACTGATGGAGATAAGACAAGAGTGCTGGCCATTGTAAAATTGTGCAAACATAATCTACTTCTAATTATTTAAGTATCTTGCATTGTAGAATTATTAGTAATTCAATAATGATAAAAGTACACAAAAAGACAACCGTAATTGATATGGAGACTGGCCCTTTATTTCCACCAAACATTCCTTGCACCACTGCCCCCTTGAGAATATTCTGGGTGCACCACTGATTCACATAGCAATTCAATAAAAAATTGTAAAATTTTTAAGCTTTCAGACACTAAAATGAATATTAAATAATAAATTACTCGGCGCTTGATGGGATTCGAACCCAAAATCTCTTGGTAACCAGTTAAGTGATCTCACCCAATGAGCTGCAGGCTCTACGCACGAATATAAATCTTAACAAGCTCACAATTCATGGGAAGTGCTTGGACTGTGTTTCAAAGCAAAGCAACGAGTCAAAGAAACCAAACTTCCAATAGATGCGTTATAATAATTCCCAGATTGCCAAATATTTTATGTCTTAATTCAATAATTGTAAATCATTCGAATGCGAATTACTTTTTTTCATCCACAATTTTCTAATTGTGATTAAAATCTATGTTTTGAAATATTAGATACTTGAAAAAAAAGAGAAAATAACCGTATTCAAACTAAACTCCACCCCGCCACCTTTGATTAATATGACAGCGTAACACTAGGCGTTATAAATACATAGAATAAATCTAAGGTTTTAAGCGCAGTAAATTTTATTGAAAGAAGGTTGGAACGGATACTTCTGTTGGAGCTTGGACGTCTGTCGTCAGAATACTTCTGTGCATGTTTAGCTTTGGATCACGTGTATTTCTGATGAAGGACGACCAAGTTCCACTCGAAACATCTGTTATACCTTTAGTTCAATCACATTTGCTACGCTACAAAGCTGGATTTATTCCCTTTATTCAACCAACTTTAATCTACGTTTCCAATGTTCTGACCACTAAACTACTAAGTCCGGTAATGCACGGTCTTCTTCTTTCTATGCTTATTAAAATAAAGTCCTTCTACTTATATAGGATACTAGTAAAAGTAATTGGCGTTGAAATTAAATTTTGTCTCACGTACAATTTCAAATGTTATCAATCAATCAATCAATCAAATTATCTTACAAGTTCAGTGTGAAGCATTGTTCTTTTATTTTATTTTTAAACTTTTCAAGCTTCTAAACTTTTTCAAACTTTTGCAAGTCAGAGATTTAAAGGTTCTGAACTAAACCAGAAATCTGTGGAACTTTAAAAAATGATCTAAAATTTGAGTTCAGCATAAGGCTATGTCCTTTTCGTTTCCAACTTTTATGGGACAGAGATAAAGTGGTTCTAAAAAAATACATAAAACTTATGTGGTTAATCCCTCAATGATATTCTGCCTAATCATTGTGATTTCAGGTAATATTTAATTTTGTTAAAACACACAAGTTTATTTTTAATATGTCCTACTGTTTCGTTTATGGTAATAAATTTGAAAAATTATTAAGTTAAGGTATTTTAAACAAAACATACGTTTCATTCTTCCAGCGCTAAGGGAGCTGCGAAGATTTGACGTATGTAATTATGACATCCGTACAGTGTTATTAGTTTAGTATAATTGACGCATATGTTTAGTGACAATAAAAATAAAATACACCAAAACAGTTAGTAAACAATGAAAATAAAATACACCAAAGAAATTAGTAAACAACGAAAATGAAATATACCAAAGCAATTAGTCTACAATGAAAATAAAGTGCACCAAAGTATTCAGTAAGCAATGAAAATAAAATATACCAAAGCAATTAGTGTACAATGAAAATAAAGTACATCAAAGCAATCAGTAAGCAATGAAAATAAAGTACATCAAAGAAAATAGTAAACAATGAAAATAAAGTACACAAAGGCAATTAGTAAATAATGAAAATAAAGTACACCAAAGCAATCAGTAAATAATGAAAATACAGTACGCCAAAGTAATCGGTGAACAATGAATATAAAGTACACGAAATCAGTCAGTAAACAATGAAAATAAAGTGCACAAAAAGCAATTAGTAAACAATGAAAATAAAGTGCACCAAAGTCAAAATAAGAATTCAAGGGAAGCTCTCAAATATATGGAGAGGAGATTAAGGAAACAAAGGGGTGCTTTTTTAACGACGTTATTTAATTTAATCCTAGAAGCAGCCATAAGAAAAATAAGTGCAAACCTACAGGTGTCACAATTTTTAATAGAATCTTTCAGGGTTTAGCTTTTGTAGACGATAAGATTCTAATAAGCAATAATTCAGTTAAGTTTAAAGAAGCAAACCAATAGTTCAAAAATGGCGCAAAAGGACTCGAGTTAGAAATCAATACGCACAAGGTAAATATATAATCAATGCGCGAGATAAAAGTAGATTTTAGGATATGAAAATCTAAGAAGAAGAAGTGAAATATAGTAACTTCGAAGAAGTACATCTGTTTAGATACTTAGGGGCCATTGTAACGGAAGAATGTTTGGTTAGAACAGAGATTAAAGCAAGAATAGAAGCGAGAAATAGATGCACCTTTGGTTTCGAAAAAGTATTAAATTATGAGCATTTCTCCTTAAAACTAAAGTTCACCATCTATACGATCATGATATGACTTGTAGCTGTAAATGGAGCCACGACGTAGAATTTAACAGACGGAAACAAAGAATTACTAAAGATGTGGGAAAAAAGAAAACTTCAGAATATATAAGGGGTAGTGAATAAAATCGACGAATGGAAAATTAAAAAAGTAATGAAACATTCAATTTATGTGGAGCGTTAGGGCTTGTGAGAGAAATGAGGAAAGGACGACGATGAATAATACCTGAAGAAAGAATGGTGGAAACTAGAGGAGGTAAGATGATGAGAAGTAACTAAGAAAAAGAAAGTGGAACCCCTATAGTTAGGGCCGTTTCTACCATTAGGCCAGAGTAGGCGACCGCCTAGGGCGGCAAAATGGCGTAAAAAAATAATTTCAAATCAAACAAAGAAAAAATGTAAAAGAGGAAAAATTAAAACATCGAATTCTTTTCAAAAGCATACGAAACAATTACTTAATAAGTCTTTACTTTGACAAATGTAAAAATGTTTGATGTTTTTCATTGTTTAATTTAGCACGTAAGTTCTTTTTCTATATCTAATATATTTAAGCTGTCTAGCTCTGATAATACAACGTTGTGTTTTGAAATATTACTCCATTAATGTCTCAGTTTTCAAAAATATAAAATATTGAAATTAAACCATTATAACATGTAGAAATTGTTTTACTATTCATAATACCCTAACATTACAAAATAACTAATATAAGTTTAAAATATAAATATAATTAACGGGTTTAATGATTAAAAGTATAATAGAAGATTTATACTGTTGAACCGCTGGATGTTGGTGATGGTACAGAGGGGGCTATAGGCGAAAGCGAGAGTTATGGTAGTAAACAAATGGGGGCGGCATTTACAAATTTTGCCTAGAGCACCAAAATATCTAGAAACGGCTCCACCTATAGGTGAGGATAGCTAGTTGGAGTTAAGGAAGGTCTAATGAAAATGGGGGGGGAGACGATGGAGAAGAAAGTCTTTGAATAGAGAAAGTAGAAGCCCATATCCTTCATGGACTGTAGTGCCAAAAAAAGCTATTAATTTAAAAAGGGCAAATAGAGCTTTATAGTATACATGTAGTTTTCACTTTCGCTTTCTTTTTGGTTTTACGGCTCAAAGACTACAGTGGTCATGCTGCGCCGGGACCTACTGTTTTCCGAGGAATCCGAACCTCTTAAGGCCTAGGGAACCAAACCCCGGACTACAGTGAGCAGTGCGATCTTTATGAGATCTCTGAGTAAGCGTTCTTTTTGCACTGCTGGGAGTCGAACCCGGATTAGCGGCGCACGTTATGCACTAGAGAACGCAAGTACTACACTGCGCCACCTCAGGGCAGGCTAAGCATGAAGCATTTGTTTATTTGTTGCGTACATGTCGTTTGTTTCTCTGACACCAGCAAATATTTTGAATACAGCCATCAATACTCAATATAAAAACTTAATTTGTTATGTGATAAAAATATGGATTATGTTAATTTTGAACGAATCTGGGTCACTATAAAAATGTTTTATTTAAAATATTTATTGTAAGCAAGGTTAAGTATTTACAAACTTTAATATCAACACTTAATCATATCAAGGAATCTCTCTCCACACTCTCCTTAAATTCTTAAGAAGTTCTCCCTTTAATTAATATTTATCTTGTTTTATATGCACTTCAAAATATATCCATGTATCTCCCAAAATCTTTCTGTCAATACCTGTATTTGTCTCAGTGGTTAGTATACGTAGCGGAGTTTTAGCTATTAGATAAAACATATCGATGCGTTTCCACCAGACGTTGCTCTCCTTCATCGGAAATCCACTTGGGTGAACTCCAGGTGCACGCCGTGTTGCCATTTCACGGCACTTTCGATTACAAACAGTTATTTCGACACTGGCGTAAGATTTAAAATCACGACGTTTCGGGAGACAGCTGCTTCTGCCTTCACTTGACAAAGGGAGCAGTTGGCTCCCGAAACGTCGTGTTTTTAAACCTTACGCCAGTGTCGAAATAACTGTTTGTTATGGAATCTCCTGGTGAAACTCTGTATTGTTTCGTTAGCACTTTCGATTGTCTGACATCAGTGCGACCTATTTGCTGGAATTATTTTGTAGTCCCATAAATGAAGGGAGAATTTTGTAAAAAAAAAAAGCAGAGCGCTTATTAGCGAGTTGAGTTTAATAAAGTCTTCCACACGTTACTGAAACTCGGGGTAGATTTATGGTCATTTGCAAGATTGTTTAGTTACTCAAAATATAGTAATATTTCTTAGTAACAGTAGCCAATTTTTTCAGTATTAGTAGCCTAATAATAGTAGCAGTAGCCTAATTTCTTATCTAACTCAGTAGCCAAAAATACCGTAATGTAGCAACAGTCTTTCTTCACTCAGATTTCAGACAATTTCTGAGAAATAATAATAATATTTCTCCAAAATAAATTAATGCCCTCTACCTGGAATCTTTTTTTTTTAATCCATGCCATTATTATTATTAATCTCTAATACATTTTACGCAATTTACCTATCTGCCCCATTCAGTGAATTGAATATATGGTGCTTGAAAAATGCATTATAATCTATAACTTTCTATTGCTTTTTGCTTAATTTTTTTCCCAATAAGTTATATTTCATTGTCTTTTTCCTTCCTCCATATATTTTGAATGCCTTCCTTAATAAATGTGGTCACGAACAACTATCTATTCATGCAAGAGCAATTCAAACGTAACAGTGGAAAAAATAAGTCACGCGGTTTAAAATAAGCATGTGCTTATTTTCCAAAAAATAAGTCCTCACAAAGGATCTAAAATAATCGATGCGAAATGAAACTGGAATATCTCCAGCTGTCTCCCTACGCCTATTTTTTAAACAACAACAACAAAAAATCCGTAATTACCAAACTCCATGAGCAAACGAACCTACCTATCTCCACCCCCACTCCAGACATGCACGAGAATTTTTCCAATATATTATCTCTTTTAGATTGTCATTGACTCCGGCATATAAACACCTGTTCGATGTTCATCAGGAAAGGAAGGCTCTGCCCAAAAAAAAAAAAAGCTCAGTTTAGTGCCACTGGGCGCATTCAGCGCTTGTTTCATTCAGTGTGACGTCACAGATCAAGGCGTGGCCAAAAAAATGACTGATGCTTCGCCAAAATGTGGGTACCACGAGCTCAAACTGGAACGTAACTTGCCATACAATTGTCGCTAATCGTTTCGCTGAGCTTTTATAGTTCTCGCTCCAAAGGACATTCACTCCGAGAGCTTGCTGGAAATCCTTTTACGGATAAATTGAAGATGACTTTTCGTTGATCGGAGGATTCGTAAGTAAAATATTGTTATGAAATATCAAATCACGATATCTGTTAAAAGCTTGCGTGGAGCGAGTGAGGTAACCCTGATATCCGTTTCTCTGTAAGCTTAGCGTTAATGCAGGGAAGTTTCCCTCATCTGCTCACGAAATAAATTATATTTATAAAGGTTTTGAACACGTGGTTTGATTACATCCATTGTACTGTTTGCTTTAAATGCTTTAAAGTAACTTTAGAATTTAAAATATATTTTGGATGTTTATAAAACCAGCGTTTTTCTTCAGATGTCACTATAAATCAAAAGTTTATTTGAAAACTTCCACCAGAACTTTTTTCCATTATAGAAATGTAAGAAATAAAACATTAGTTTATTTAATTTTTTAAATCTGGCGCTGTGGCTACTAATAAGATTTTAAGAACTAGAAAATCTAGAACGTAATAATATTTTTAAAATATTTCGAACTTATTTTTAAAGTTTTTAAATGTCTCAAAAATAAAATTCTTAATCAGACCTTCAGCGTGAGATATTCCGTGTTCATTATGAAAAAAATGTATTCTTTTGCTGAAAGTATGTTTATATTTATAGAATAAATTATTTCAGATATTAAAAAACTACATTTTAAATTAATTTGCTCCTATCTTTCAAATTTTTTTGGTGAAACGTGCTTTTATCGAGGAGTGTGAAAGCACATGTTATGCCTAAATAATTTATCGCATTTATGCCCTTATTAAGTTATTTGTCAAATTCATATTTAGTTTATTATATTTAGTGTTATTATTACTGTTTATTTGTCGAATTTGTATTTACCCGATGAATTTTAAAATCCGGAATTTTCAAAATTTATCAACATTTTCTTCCTCAACTTTACTCATTTGAAACTTTTCTAGTTCTACTAACTTACTGGTAATGAACTTTTATTCTGCATCTATTTCCATCGGAAGCAATCTTCTAAATTAATATGTTGTGTTTTTCTTAATTTGTTACGATTTATTATTAAATTTAAAAAGAACTACACTGGATTATTTACAAGAAGTACGCTAGGTAATTTACAAGAATAAGCTGTCCTCAATAGCTTGAAAGACCTACTCTTGTGCGTGATAACTTCCAAAACTATTAATAACTTACAATAATACGAGAAGACTTCTTCAAGAACAATATTTCCGACTTGCATTAAATGTAATTTTATTTTATCTTCGGGAATTTTATTTATGATTTTTATTAATAGCTTATATTCTGGTCAATCTATGTCAAGTTATGTTTCATTTTCAGTATTGTTTCCTTATCAATTATTTTTCCATATCTCTTAAATCTCCATTTTAAACATTTTACTCTATTTCACAAGCTATGCTTTAATTTAAAGTAATTGTTTCTCGATAGTATTATAGAAATACTTGTGTTTTCGCTATTACTCTAAAAATCTAATATTGTAATTTTAGCTTACGTTATTATATGCAAGCTTTTAAATTTAAATTGCTTAATGCAAGTTAATGACACAAAGAAGCATTTTTTAAATTTTCATGTACACGTTTCATGTTATTATTTGCCATCAATTAATATAGCATATGATAAAATTAATTTAAATTTAATTAATTTAAATCGCTTGACACCTTCGAATAATACATTTTATTAATAAATTGTTGTAATACATAAAATCCTCAGGTCCATTTTAAATTCATGGATGTGATTATTAATGACACAGCTACACATAAAATTTTATTAACATGACATCAAAAATCCCATTTAATTTTAATAAATATTATACTAATTAAAATATTTGAATTAATTAGCCATTAATTAATGTATTTAACGCTTCACAGGGCACATCAAACCTCTTATAACAAATGACTAAACCTATTAAATATTAAAATATTTCTATAACTTTGAAATTTAAACTTCCTCCTTTTCTCATAACCTTGTTTCTTTTAGGTCATCAGTTTCACTTAATGTATGTCATACATTATTCATAGGAATTGGACAATGTGCCTTCCGGTCAAATAATATACGAAAGAATTAGATTTTGTCGTGCAATAGATTAGTTCAGAATCAAAAACTATGCTTCTAAGTTAATATATGCTAGATGTGCGCCGTGAATGATAGAATGAGAATAGCCATTCTTTAAAGTGGATAAGAATTATAGATCGTTCTCTAAAAAAATAGTTTTAATCTCATTTTTCTTAACTGAATGATTAAATAGGAGTAAGGATCCCTATTGCTATTCTGAGAGTGGAAATAATCATTTCTTTTTCTCGGTCCTTAAATGAATGAATGACTCATGAAATGAATTCTATGAACACTCTTTTAAAAGAATGAAAACGAAAGATTACTTTTACCTATATGAATGTCCTTGACCGCCTTTTATCTACACTTGTTTCATCTTTAAAAAACTTGCTTCATCTTCCCCTCCTTCTTCTTTAAAAAAAGTGTTAATTTATTTACTCATTCCGCGTTATAGAAATGTTAATAATTCTATTAAATTAACGTTAAAACCGTTGTTTTATTTTTTGCGTTTCACAGACTTAGCGAGGCAACTTCTCTGAAAAGGTGTTATAAAATTTTATGACACTTTTAATGTGTTAACCTTCCTGAGGACCTTTCTAATATTAAACAAAGTTTCAAATTATTAATAAATTCTGATCAAATAGAGAAACATTATATACACTGCCTTGCCAGAAATGTTGCTGTTTAAGTTTTACATACAAATACTTAGGAGTTAATGATTATCTCGATGTCGAAATGATTTTGACTTTTCTGCTAACAATAATACCTTTAACTTTTAACAGATATAGTGTGTAGCTCATAATTTTTAAACAATCAGATCTGAAGACGTTTTCTACTGTCGAGAAAAATATATTATTGCGTTTCAGAAGAGACAATTATTAACCTGCCTAAATCAAAAAAGATTACAACTAAGAAGCTTGTTAAAATTAAGGTAAGAAATATGACATTATATTAAAACATTGACGGAGTTTGGCAACTCATAAATTTTGCGCCATAATTTTTTTGAAAAAGAAATGTGGTCTAAAAAAATCTACAGTAACAGTCACCAGAAATCTTTAAAAGGTTTTGTGAAGTCAAACTCAAAAAGTCGATGGTAAGTTTCACAGCTGTGTTTAATAATAAAGATAAGTGCATCTACATACAACTAAAGCTTACAGAATCAAGACAAAATGACTGTGTGGACATTGGAAAACAGCTTTTTAGTGAAACTGATCAGAAAAAAGGAATGCCTTTAATTTTCTAAAGAGCACAAAGTTTGCCCTGAAGAGAAATATTAAAAGATCATATTGCCTAATGAATTCATATTTACTCAATTCCATACCAATGTGCCCATCATTTCAAGAAGAAATTACACGAACGATATTCATGTCAGTCACTCATTGGTTATAAACGGTGGTTATGAACGGTCATTAATGTACACGGTGGTTATAAACGGTGATTATGAACGATCATTAATGTACAAGGTGGTTATAAACGGTGATTATGAACGGTCATTAATGTACAAGGTAGTTATAAACGGTGATTATGAATGATCATTAATGTACAAGGTAGTTATAAACGATAATTATGAACGGTCATTCGTGTACAAGATGGTTATAAACGGTGGTTATGAACGGTCCTTGTGTACCCTTGTACAAGGTGGTTATAATTAAAATTGGCCTGTTTAGAGCGCCCTGTAACTTAAGCCATACAACTGATTGACACCAAAATCGGTGTGTAGACTATCCAAAGGATGCGAAAAAGGTATTTACCAAGAAAAAATCGGAAACGTCCTCTAGGAGCACTTTTCAGCAAAACGGACGAAATGACCAACACTAAACCTAGTTGAGGCCGGAAACGTATCCCTGGGCAGATTTGTGAATATGATATGACAGCTGTTGCCGAACAGTTGAGGGAACATGAAGCAAGTTGCAGTAGTGCACGCACAGTACTTTAACAGCTAGTAGTTCCATATAGCACTGTATTGACGATGCTAAAAAATGTAATTTTTTCCCTCATAAGATCTGCAACCTATGACAGCTGAGGCAAAGAAGAGTGCTTTACATTCGCCTTGACGTTCTTAGCGAAGATGGAAGTTGATGTGCTATGACTGTGGGTCATCCTCTATAGCAACGAGGCTCATTTCTACGTTAATGGAACAGTTAACACACAAAATTTTCACATTTAAGCAAAAAACATCCACGTATATTCCAGGATATTCCTTTGTATTCTCGTAAAGAGTCTGACTGGTGTAGGTTCACGTCAATATTCACACTTGGCCTATTTTTCTTTGAAACAATTACCGCGAATGGCCCTGGGACATATTCTGTGACGGGCGAGAGGTACCATAATACGCTGCAGTCTTTTGTTTTACGGCAACTACAGCAACGTCAATGCTTCACGTCTACCATTTTCATGCACTGTCGTGCACCTGGTATGTATTACGGTGCGGGTTTTTTTCCACATTTCACAAATGTGCTTATTACTAGACTTACGTTTCTTAATTGCTAGCCATCACGTTTGCCGGATCACAATCCATGCGATTTCTGGTTGTGGAGGCATTTAAGGAATGCATTATACAGTGGAAATGTTGCTACGTTGACAGATTTGAAAAACCGCATCATTCCACATGTGCGAAGCACCACAGAGGACCAGTTGCAACCCGCGATTGAAGGGTATCAATTGGTTTCAGATTTTACAGATGCACGAAGGCAGACACGTTCAAAGGAACTTTCATTTTTCATCGTTCTGTACAGGATTAACAGGAGATGTACTAATTCTTCTCTTTTTTTTTTTTTAATAGCTGCATTTGAAATGTTTCAATAAAATGTTCGTCGATAACTTACCAAGAAATATTCACGTTATTTTTGTATAGTTTTGGTCATTTCATCCAATCGTTTTGCGAAAAGTTGCCCCTAGCAGGCGTTTTCGATTTTTTTTTCCAAATTCCGTTTTCGTGACCTTTGGATAATCTGTATACCAATTTTGGTGATAATCCATTAAGCAGTTTAAGTTGTAAGATGTTCTTAATAGGCCGAGTTTAATTATAACCACCTTGTACATGTTATGCCACCCTGTATAATTTTCTTCAGATGCTGGTACGGTCTGGTGTTGCTTCAGTTTTTCTAGTCTGAGCGTAGCAACGTATTGCAGCAAAGAAAATGAAATGAGATAACTACATCGATCTATTAAATGAACAGGTTATTCATCAATGCATTGTTTCTTCACGGACAGCAAGTACATTTCAAGATGACAATACCAAGTTTCATCGGGCTCAAATTGTGAAAAAAAACGTTAGATCAGAGAGCATTAAGAACCACTTTTACACACATAAATTAGCCACTAGATTGATGATTTTCCCTTTATTTCTAAGATAAGTATTATAACAAATAATATTATAACGACGATGATATTCCTTAGACCAAGTTCGAGTCTACGTGGACCTGGGCATTCAAAAATATATCCTGCGATTCAAAGATGGCGTCGAATAAGCTTAAGAAAAAAAATAGGATTTTCCTTCTTTAAACGATAATATCTCTCACACCCGCATATCCATTCCATATATTCATGGCATATATGATTCAATCACTCCCATCTTCAAAGCAAATATCAAAACCACACAGAAATCCCATTGGGTTTTTCCATTCTGCGGGACTACTCTGATGAAGGGTTTTCCAGAAATTTCAAGTATAAAAAAGAGACAGAAACATAACATCGTCATTACTCCTGATGAAGGACTGCTGCTGATGCGTCCGAAAGCTTGAGTGATCTTTTTCATTGCTATTTTACCAGTGTTTAACCTGTTATATGTACATTCCTTCTGGTCTTTCTTTATGTGGTCATATACTTTTACAAAGACCGTTCAGAGATGAAATAATTATTTTATTAATAGGTAAATTCACAACGGCTGTGTGAATAATAAAGAGTGATATATTGTACGAAGCAAACCCCGGCGCACTAGGTTGTGCTCCTGTAGTATAATTTCAAATGGAACTATTACAGCAGAAAATGCAGTTAAAATTAAAAATCCCCTGTCAGGAACTCGCCCTGCGACGTCGGATCAAGCCTCTTCTGATAAGGATTTCTATTCAAACGATCGGAACATTAATCGGACAAATAATTTTCTATGTTAAGTATTTTGGGCCCGTGAATTGCTGTTTTAGGATCCTAAATTTTCAGAGGACACGATCTTCTCAATTATTCGTACTCCCACAACCTCTTTAATCCGCATATTACTTAGATCGTTTTCATTTATAGTATTTTAAAAACATCCGCGGTTCCAGTGAGAGCAACACGTGCAGTTTGATTTCTGGCGTTGTTGGCGACCCAAAACATTTTTATGGACAGAAAGAATGCGTGAAAACTGGATTTGGAGTGGAAAGACGACCGTTTGGGGGATTGGAGACGAATGCAAAAACGGCCTGGAAAAATTGAGGGTGTGAGGGGAGTTGGTTTTTGTAGCTTTCGACGGCGACACGGACGAGCTCATTAATTATGCGCAAAATTAGAAAGACCCAAACGGTCCTAACTTTTGATTGAGTGGATGAAATAGAATTCTGTTCTTTGTCCGTGGCGTAGAAAAGTAGGAAGAAGCGTATAAAAAAAGAATGGCATCTGTATAAGGTGTTCGGACGGAATGAGGAACGGAAATGCGATATATGCATGTTAAATCAGCTCATTAAATATGCGAGAATTTTGAAAGCCCAAAACGGTCCTAACTTTTGAATGAGTGGATGAAATGAAGTTCTGTTTTTTGTATGAGGCGTAGAAAATTAGGGAGAAGGGTGTAAAAGAAAGAATCGCATGCGTACAACGTTTATAGATAGAAAGAGAAACGAAAACGTCATCTGTCCATGTTGAAGGAGATACGTGTTCTTGCTTGGGAGTGGCGAGGCAGCAAAGTTTGTTTTTTCAATCGAAAAATCTCGTGGAAGGTGGCTGAGAAGCTTTTTAATAGATACGTTAATGTATCCTGAGCACAACTAAGTTCGATTATTATAAATAGCGTTATGGAATGATGTTTTACGGGGGGGGAATACCAAAAAAGACGAGGTGAACGGGTCACTCGGAAGGTGGTCTTTTTTGCTGCACGTCGAACGGAGTGAGCGAAAAGTGTATATTTATAAAGTTACACGTGTTGTTGGGAAAAAAAGACGGTGGGTGGTTAAAAAAGGGGATGTATTATTGCATATTACAGCAGTTTTCGTGAAATAGTTCAGCCGTAATCGCGTACAGTGAAAATCGGTCGTAAAGACCTTCGAGGGACCGAGAATAGTCGGTCCTTATAATAAAGGTCATTTTAAAATCCTTGTAGCCTACGGTTTCCAAAGTCTAAATAAAAATTTCTTTAATTACAATGAGTTTCGTTATCATTTTTATAGCCGCAAAGTAATTTCGTGATACTTTCTATGTTTAAGTTAAAAATTGTAAGTACGGAATGCAGAAAAACATATCTATTGAATAATGAAATTTATTGCCCTGCAGTGTATTAGCACCTTCTCCAAATTGCATGCGCTAATCCGGGTTCCCCCGTGCAATAAAGGACGCTTACTCAGCAGAGATCTCGTAAGAGATCGCACTGCTCATTGTATGACCTTGAACATGACCTTCTTGACATTCAATGAACGCTTACTCCGCAGAGATCTCGTAAAAGATCGCACTGCTCATTGTATGACCTTGAACCTGACCTTTGAACCTTGATCATGACCTTCGTGACATTCCAGGAATGAATAACGATTTGTTTGCTTGTTTTTTTTTTTGAGGTTCGTTATCCTACGGTATTGATAATAAGATTTATTAAAGTTTTTGGTTTCAAAATCTGAATAAAAACGTCTTTAATTACAATGAGTTTATTTTTCGTTTCTATTAAATCCTATTTATAGCCGCAAGTAAATACGTAATACTTTTTATGTTTTAAATTTAAAAATTGTAAAAAGCACTGGAGTATGGAATGTATCCTGAGCACAACTAAGTTCGGTTATTATTAATAGCGTTATGGAATGATGTTTTATGGGGGGGGGGGGGATATTAAAAAAGACCTGGTGAACGGGTCACTCGGAAGGTGGTCTTTTTTGCAGCACGTCGAACGGAGTTGGCGAGAAGTGTATATTTATGAAGTTACATGGGTTGTTAGGGAAAAAAGAAGGGGGATGGTTAAAAAAGGGGATGTATTATTGCATATTACAGCAGTTTTCGTAAAATAGTACAGCCGTAATCGCGTACGGTGAAAATCGGTCATAAAGACCTTCAAGGGACCGAGAATAGTCGGTCCTTATAACCGATCGTCCTCGTAAAAGATTTTTTTTTTTAAAAGCCTTATAGCCTACGGTATCCGTAATGAGATTTATTAAACTTTTTGATTTCGAAAAGCTAATAAATTTCATGCAAATCCTATTTATAGCCGCAAGTAAATACGTAGTACTTTTTATGTTTTACATTTAAAAATTGAAAAAAGCACTGAAGTATGGAATGCAGAAAACATATGTATTGAATAATATTAATTGCCCTGCGGTGGCGCAGTGTGGTAACGCGTTCGACTAGTGCGCCGCTAATCCGGGTTCGACTCCCAACAGTGCAATAAAGAACGCTTACTCAGAGATCTCGTAAAAGATCGCACTGCTCACTGTATGACCTTGAACATGACCTTTGAGCCTTGATCATGACCTTCGTGACATTCAATGAACGCTTACTCCGCAGAGATCTCGTAAAAGATCGCACTGCTCACTGTATGACCTTGAACATGACCTTTGAGCCTTGATCGCCCTGACCTTCGTGACATTCAATAGGGCAACACTCCGCAGAGATCTCGTAAAAGATCGCACTGCTCACTGTATGACCTTGACATGACCTTCGTGACATTCAATGAATGAATAACGGTTTGTTGGTTCTTTTTTTGGGAGGGTCATTATCTTTGACATTCGGGTTTTACAGTAATAAAAGTGTGTTGGATATATGTAAGGCGCATGTATGCGAAAACCGCGACAATGCAAAGTTGGTCGTTGACGCGTCCATTGTGACACGTGCCGGGTCGTGGAAGAGAAAGTGCCGCGGCATCGAAACGAACGAACCCGTAAGCCGCGAAAGGAAGGAACCCGTACCCCGCCAAGGAATAAACCGGACTTTGAAAAAGAAGCGAGTTACCCCCTCCCCCCACTCATCATCGATTTTCGCGCACACTTCCCGTTTTTGGCCCCGTTGTTAAGGCAACCCTGGACGTAGCGGAACCAGTTTCCCCGCGCTCTTCCGCGCCAGGGCGGGTCGGCGCGCGTCAGCAGAAAGGCGTAAAAACGGCTCCTTTTCATCGGTTGCAATGTCGTCACTATATATGTAGGGGGAAGGTTGTCGAGCGGAGAGCGCGCGTGCTTTCTCGACGGCGTTCGCTGTTCGTTTGGCGACGCCGGCTTGAGGTACGGGGCGTTTTTCGCGCGTTCGGCGACCGGCTGCTCGTATGCAGTTCGTTCCCTCTCGCCAAGTTCCCTTGTCTTCTCGGCATGCCTGCGTTGGGCTCGGTTTTCGCCGTTGTCCTCGTTTGAGCGCGTTTGTTTCAGTAAAGGAGGATTCCTGCTTTTGGACTCGACGCTGAGATTGTGAACTCGACGGTCCCGTACTTTCGCTTTCCGTCCGTGCGGCGTGAAAGAAGTCGTGATGTCGAACCGCAACCGCAGTACGTCGAAATTTCGTTCGATGCAGGGTGCGTTTACACGGGGAGTCCGCCGTCGATTGCGGTACTCCGGAGACGTCTTTAGCGTTTACTCCGGGGAACGCGAAATACTCGATGAAAGAAAAGAAAGCTACCTGGTTGATCCTGCCAGTAGTCATATGCTTGTCATAAAGATTAAGCCGAATACATGTCTAAGTACATGCCTCACTAAGGGCCAGGAAACCGCGTGGCTCATTAAATCAGTTATGGTTCGCCGTCGTACCTTACTGCTTGCCCGGATAACTGTGGTAATTCTAGAGCTAATACATGCAGCGGAGCTCCGACCCTCTGGGGACGAGCGCTTTTATTAGACCAAGACCAATCGGACCTCGTGTCCGTTCTTTGTGGCGACTCTGTATAACTTTGGGCTGATCGCATGGGCTCGTCCCGGCGACGCATCTTTCAAGTGTCTGCCTTATCAGCTGTCGATGGTAGGTTATGCGCCTACCATGGTCGTAACGGGTAACGGGGAATCAGGGTTCGATTCCGGAGAGGGTGCCTGAGAAACGGCTACCACATCCAAGGAAGGCAGCAGGCGCGCAAATTACCCACTCCCGGCACGGGGAGGTAGTGACGAAAAATAACAATACGGGACTCTTTTGAGACCCCGTAATTGGAATGAGTACACTCTAAATCCTTTAACGAGGATCTATTGGAGGGCAAGTCTGGTGCCAGCAGCCGCGGTAATTCCAGCTCCAATAGCGTATATTAAAGTTGTTGCGGTTAAAAAGCTCGTAGTTGGATCTCAGTTCCAGACGGGCGGTCCGCCTAACGGTGGTTACTGCCTGGCCTGAACAACCAGTCGGTTTCCCTAGAACATCTTCATCGGTTGTCTAGGGTGACCGACACGTTTACTTTGAAAAAATTAGAGTGCTCAAAGCAGGCGTGACGCCTGAATAATGGTGCATGGAATAATGGAATAGGACCTCGGTTCTATTTTGTTGGTTTTCGGAACACGAGGTAATGATTAAGAGGGACAGACGGGGGCATTCGTATTGCGGTGCTAGAGGTGAAATTCTTGGACCACCGCAAGACGAACTACTGCGAAAGCATTTGCCAAGAATGTTTTCATTAATCAAGAACGAAAGTTAGAGGTTCGAAGGCGATCAGATACCGCCCTAGTTCTAACCATAAACGATGCCAACCAGCGATCCGCCTGAGTTCCTCAAATGACTCGGCGGGCAGCTTCCGGGAAACCAAAGTGTTTGGGTTCCGGGGGAAGTATGGTTGCAAAGCTGAAACTTAAAGGAATTGACGGAAGGGCACCACCAGGAGTGGAGCCTGCGGCTTAATTTGACTCAACACGGGAAAACTTACCCGGCCCGGACACTGGAAGGATTGACAGATTAAGAGCTCTTTCTTGATTCAGTGGGTGGTGGTGCATGGCCATTCTTAGTTGGTGGAGCGATTTGTCTGGTTAATTCCGATAACGAACGAGACTCTAGCCTACTAAATAGGCGTTCCGATCCTTTATGTCGGACGTTCTTCTTAGAAGGACAGGCGGCACAGCCGCACGAGACAGAGCAATAACGGGTCTGTGATGCCATGGTGTCGGGGCCGCACGCTACACTGGAAGAATCGGCGTGTGCGCTTACTGTCTGTGGTGGACTGGGTAACCCGTTAAACCTCCTTCGTGATAGGGATAGGGGCTTGTAATTGTACATGAACGAGGTCCCAGTAAGCACGAGTCATAAGCTCGTGTTGATTGCGATCCTGCCCTTTGTACACACCGCCCGTCGCTACTACCGATTGAATGATTTAGTGAGGTCTTCGGACCGAAAAACAGCTGTGGCCGCGCCGACGTGCCGGAAAGATGACCAAACTTGATCATTGGAAAGTAAAAGTCGTAACAAGGTTTCCGTAGGTGAACCTTCGGAAGGATCATTACCGTACTTTTCTTCGACTGACCGACCGCCATGGCTGCCGTGGGAGGCCTCGTGAGGGTACCTTTGTTTCCCCCGTCGAAACGCGGCGGGGGAGGTGGCTGGCTTCGGCCGGCCGCTAGGTTCGAAGAGCGTTCGCGTCGAACCGATCGAGACGCGCGCCGCCCTCCCCCACGTGCGCCATGCATATCGATCGTCGGGCAGAGTTTCCGAGGAGCAGCGCGGAGCTCCAGGCCGTCACCGCCGTCGAACGGTGCGGCCGGCTCTGTCCGGAGATCTAAAACTCGATTTGTAGCCTTTTTCCGTGCCCCCTTTTTCTCCTCACCGAGAAATTCGCCATTGTCTTGACTGAGTGCCCTACGCGCACCCACGTGCGCACGGGCCGTTTCGAATCGAATTGAAAAAGAAAAATGACTGACAACTCTGAGCAGTGGATCACTCGGCTCACGGGTCGATGAAGAACGCAGCCAGCTGCGAGACTTGGTGTGAATTGCAGGACACATTGAGCACTGATTTTTCGAACGCGCATTGCGGCCTCGGGTCTCGCCCGGGGCCTCGCCTGTCTGAGGGTCGGATGCGACATACCGAGAGGTGAACTTTCCTTCGTTCGTTCGTTCCTTCCTTAATTCCGATCCAAGTTTCGGAAGAGGTAGAACTGGGATCGAAAACCTCACGTGGCCGCTTCGGAGGTGGTAATACGTTACACTCCGTCGGCTCGAGTCTTGGTTCGATGTTGACAGGGAAGACCTCCTTCGGCGTCGTTCTCGACGTGGCCGTGGGAAAGGCGAGTAAGAACCGTTCTTTCTACAACCACGGCTCATCGTTCGAGATGCCGTAACGGGAGATTCTTCGTTCTTTCTCATTTGTCGACCTCAGATCAGACGAGACGACCCGCTGAATTTAAGCATATAAATAAGCGGAGGAAAAGAAACCAACGGGGATTCCCTTAGTAACGGCGAGCGAACAGGGAATAGTCAACGCCGAATTCGTTCGTTTGGACGTTTGAAAAATGTGGCGTTTAGGAAGTCGCGTGCCGGAGTCGGATTCTGCAGCAAGTCCCCCTGACCGGGGCTGTTATCCAGAGCGGGTGCGAGGCCCATAGTTGCCGAGTCCGCTTCGGATGCGACCTCTTGGGAGTCGGGTTGCTTGGGAGTGCAACCCTAATTGGGTGGTAAACTCCACCTAAGACTAAATACGGCCGTGA